>VXAV01000076.1:72239-94019 GCA_013399715.1 Alectura lathami
TCATGCTGAAATACGGTTGTCATTAAAAGTGTTACAGCAGATTCTGACTTTGTATTCCTGTGAATGTGTATTGTGGAAGATAATGGATTACGCAGCGAACATCTGAAGGCCTCCAGGCACACTTTATCTGTGTAACTCTTTAAACCAAAATTGAAGAGCACAGATCTACACAGGCACTTTTGCTTCACTATATTTAATTGGTATGTTGCTAGCACAGAATAGAAACCTAGCAGTATTTATCTCTATTTGAACACGTTAAGGCTCTGAGGTAGAAGACTGCAGAACTCTTCTTTTTGTATCAGGTCAATGTATATCTCTTACAACAGATTTTCTTGCGGGTTTTTTAGTCTCAGAATTTTTTGCTTAATCCTAAAAGGTTCAAAGATCAAATGCTACACATAGGTAGTTTACCACACATACATCTTAATCTGTTCCACTCTGATGTCAGTGTTGCAAAGAAAGGAGATATTTCTTTCTCTTTGGCATTATTAATATACCATGGTAAATTATTCAGACACAAAATTAAGAGGGAAATGACCTTTCCTCATTTTCTAACCTTCAGTTTTATAACATTTATAACACTTTTTTCTCTCTTATGTCTTCCCATTTGTTTTTAGAATATTCTGTAAATTTCTCTTTTCACTAGTAAAGTGAACATGTATTTCAATCTAATGTCTTGGATGAAAAAATGACAGGATTTCTGAGCAGCATTTGATGCCAAATGTGAACTTTAAAAGACATGTCTAAGAAGTTCTGAATGTTCTTAAGTACAAGAGACCTTGCAAGACTGTAAAATAGACATTGTTTGCTGTCAGATTAATGGTGAATCATCTCCCGCATGGAAGTGGAAGATCTGGGTAAAATTATTTTTTAAATGACTAAAAACAATTTTCCTAGGAATTTATTCTTCCTAAGGGAAATGTTCTTACTATGAATCAGATAGAGAGAGCTGGGGCTTTATCACTTAATATTTGTTGCTAAAGCTGGACTAGCTTACATTACACACTCAAATGCTCACTTGTTCAAAATGGGAAATGGTGAGAAACTGATTCTGACTGGTATTCGTTGAAGGTTGTGGACCAACAAATTCCTTCCATTCAAAATACTTAGGTATTTTATAAAACATTAAAAGCATAGGTGAGTTTGATTTGAAAAAACAGAATATTAAAAGCACCTTAAGAAGACTGAGACATCTCTGTAAAGGAACTTTGAGAGCTGGTGTGTGTGAACACAAAAGAGAATAAAGATTGAATCACAGGTGTTAGTAATGACTAAGGACTGTTTAGCTCATCATGTATCTAGTAATCTTCAGTAGGCATGCTGGCAGTACATTTTTATTAATTCTGTTCAAAAATGTTAATTGTTTTTTTCAATCTATGACTTTCTTTATTAATCTGAGGCGTCTTCATCAGGAAGAAGTTTTTTTAAAAGAAGATGAAGTGATATATATATATGTCATAAAAAAAAAAATGTTGAAGCATTCTCTGTATAGTTTAGGTTAAAAAAAAAAAAAAAAGAAACTTAACACATGGAGATTTTTTACTACTTTTGAAATTTTGCTACTTTGAGCAGAAAACAAAAAATGAGAAATTTCTGCTTCTGCAGAAATGAAATGTATGCTTGAAAAAAAATCCAGTAAAATGTTAATTTTGATTCATCATTGCCCCTATTTTCTTCTGACATGAAAGTAAATTTCTATTGAGGTAATTTTTACTGATTATGAAATAAAAAAAAATAAAAAATCAAAAAGCATTGTTTTTTTTTTTCAATTTCTCAATACAGAAGTTTGTTTGCCAGTTACAAAGATCTTTTTCCTATGTCAGTAGCATCAGCCTTTTCTCTATCAATATTGCATATTCTTACGTACAAGGTTATTTATGCCTTATTGTATATCAACACCATGTATAAGTTTTCAACACCATATATGTGTCCATGTGTTTGAAAATCCCCTGTCTTCTTCATAGCTATTTTTATTATTTATTATTAGTAGTTTTATTATTAATGTTCAACTGTAATACTGTTGTCAGTATTCATTATACTGGCATTGAATTGCATAAATTCCTTTGTTAATTGAGTCTGGAGAACTAATAATAATAAAATGATTGTAAAAATAATTTTGTGGTAGAAAAAATAGGAGAAATTCCATAGATAATCTTAAATAGCAGAAGTCCTTTTGGAGTCATTGTAGAGACATATTCTTAAACAGGCTTTAATGCTTCCAATGCTTGGATTTGTGACAATTGGGTTGATTTGCTCACACAATATCCTCAAGGATTGTTTCTTCAGTTCTTCTCCAGTATTCCATTCCCTACATTTGGGTCTGCATGTCCAAATGAACTTATAGTTGAAATAGCAAAGATATCTGGACATTAGAATCATAGAATCATAAAGGTCGGAAAAGACCTCTAAGATCATCTAGCCCAAACGCCAACCCAACAACACCACCATGCCCACTAAACCATGTCCCTCAGTGCCACATCTACACGTTTCTTGAACACCTCCAGGGAAGGAGACTCCACCACCTCCCTGGGCAGCCTGTTCCAATGCCTGACCACTCTCTCAGAGAAGTTTTTCCTAACATCCAACCTGAACCTCCCCTGGCACAGCTTGAGGCCATTACCTCTTGTCCTATCACTGTTACCTGGGAGAAGAGGCCAACACACACCTCACTACAGCAAGATTTTGGAGCTAGATGCATTTGAAGTGTTCCTCCAAGTTACACATGGCCTTCTTCTGTTTACTCATGTGTGATGGATGAAAGCTTCCATTATTATTAGGGTGGATTTCAGGACACATCTTATCTGAAACATCCACTGCCCATGACATATCCTTTTAGTTTTCGAATTTATAGCATGTGTCATCATATTTTATTCTTTTAACTCTTCAATAGATGTGCAGTAACATAAATATCATTTGTGAGCTATGTACTTAACTGTTCTTAATTGTAATTCAGATGACATCAGCCAAGTTAACTGAAGGGTTGAAGTATGCTTCAACACGGCATTAGACTTAACACTTGTATTTTTCTATCAAATAGTGGAAAAATAATTATAATCTAAGAAACAGTTTCCAATTCTCAGTTGGATTAAATTAATACATGAATAACCATTAGTATATTCAAGATAACACACAGTGTTTTTAACCCAGGGTTTCTAATTGAAAATATTCATGCACACATGCATGCTTGGGTCTACCTCTAGAAATCTACAAAAAAAAAATCTATAAAAAGTAATTCAGTTTTATTTTAAAATAAGTTGAAAATGTAACCATATAAATTCATATATAGGTGCATATTTGTGTACACGTGTATATATGTATACATGAATACACTTGAAGATCCACATTTGCTACAGAATCATAGACTCATCCAGGTTGGAAAAGAGCTTCAAGATTATCAAGTCCAATCATCAACCTGACCATCCTAGACCAGGTCCCTTAGTGATATGCCCACATATCTCTTAAATACCTCCAGGGATGGGAACTCCATAACTTTTCTGGTCAGTCCATTCCAATCATAGAACACCTTGAGTTGGAAAGCAACCTAAAGGGATCGCAGAGTCCAACTCCTGGCTCCACACAAGTCTACCTATAGATTAAGTGATATTTCTGAGAGTATTGCCCAAATGCTTCCTGAATTCTGGCAGCCCCAGTGCCATGACCACCTTACACCCATATGCATTTATGTACATAAATGTACTATCACAGAGAACTGAATGAGTTCCTTGGAAACTTGTTTTTCTCCCTCAGTGGTGTTACTGTCCTAGAATACCTTGCAAATAGATCAAGAGATTTGCCATGTAAGGTATGAAATCAGAGATAGAAAGGATATTCAAAAGAAAATCCAAGCCATTTCAGTATATTTCGTATACTCCAGGTATTTGAAAATAAATCTGATTCTGAATAAAACATGGATGAAATGTATCAGTTTGGATCTTCTAAAAGAGCATAAATGGCTCAGAAAGGGATGAAAAGCTTAACCTTTATTCTGACATGATAAGGCTTGCACTGGAAAATTCACCCTGGATACTATTCTTAATGGTAGAATCTTACTACTCGTTTGCTTTGGCTCACAAAAATGCTCAGAAAAAGAGGAGAGGGAGGAATGAATGTTTTGGAAACAGTTGTTTCAAATCTGTACCTGCATAGTGAAGGTGTGAAATGTAACAGCATAACCAGAAAAATGAGATAATAGATATTTTTTCAAGGTTGACAGCAAATAAGTATGATAGATAGGGACAGAATTTTATGTGAGGTATACACTGAAAGAAATGAAGCTTTCCTCAGTTTAAGTTGATTGAGATGACAGTTTTGAGGAGGCAAAAACAGAAAGAGAAGTGCTGCATATCCTTTCATTTCTTAACACATCTTAGGTCTCAGAGGCAGTTCCAAATGAGCTTAACAAAGAGAAACCTCAGCTGGATGCTGAGGGATAAAGACAGAAAACATAAAAGCAACTACAAGAATGAAGCAGGATCTTTTTATTGTTTGCTATTCACTGTACTCTTTTTAGGTCTTGTAGATACTTTATAGCACTAAGTACAAAAATCATGTATTTTGTCTTTGACTGACATGTCCATCAAATTTCATTTAATTACGTGGAAGAAGTAATACAAAACAAAACATAAAATCCCATATTCAACGCTGCACCTTAAAAACATTCTTGCGCTAATTAGTTTCTCATGTTGTGGAGGAAACTTCCTCATGTAATATGATGGGAAATAGCTACCCTACGACTATTAGTTTTCAACTATAGAGTTTCTGTACATGTACTGTACAAATAACAGTGCTAGAAAGTCAGTCTCCCCTAATTACACAATCAATTAAATTTCTAAACAATTTCTTAATATAATAATTTGGAAAAGCAAATGAAAGCTAAAAATGAAAGGGAACTGAGAATACATATTCGCCCCCATAAATGGCTACAGTAAATAAAGAAGGGGCTTTGGTAAAGAAAAATGTTGCAGCAGATACAGGATAACATAAACCTTATTAATAGTTACTAGCAAAAGAACTTTTCAAAGCTGAGTGTGTATTATTAATTTTGTAGCAAAACTTTAACAAGAGTTTGCAATAATCCCCAAATCAGAAGAGACATGATTATATCTCAGTTTAGGTACAACAATAATAATAGTGACAAGGGTTAATTTTCTCAATCTTAGGTCCTTGTTCTAATAACGTAACATGAAAAAATAATAAAAAGGTATTGAACATTAATAGTTAAGTTACTTTTTAAAAAATGCATGGGATTCCTAATTATTTATCTCTATTCAAATGCTAAAATTCTTGTTAGTGACTACAGACAGCTAGGAGGTAATCCTTAAAACAAAATGTTCTTGTCTTACTCAATTGCAGGCATGAGTAGAACACCTTTGTGCTTCTCCAGAAACATTTTGGAACTATCACAGAGAGCATAATGGAAACAGAGAGCCTTCATGACAACTCTAACAATGATGAAATGTCCTTATTACGTGTGGAAATACAAAGCAGAGCAAGCAGTACCTCTGTTTTTATACTTGGATGTTTTCCTAAACCATTTCCTAAGCAGCAGGTGGATGGCCTCAATCTGCCACACATTAAATTGAATGGAATTATCTAATACAAAGGAAATTCTCTGATGGTGATTTTAATCCTGGTTCCTAACCCTCTGTACTTCAGAGAAATGCATGTGGATCTCATCTAATCAGTGAATCTGATCTTGACTGTTTAGCATTGTGCTGATTCATGTATATTCTTACATGTTATAACACTTCCCTAATGAGAAATCCTCCAAAACAGTGTTAGGTTATAGAGGAATTCATTTTCCAATGGTAAAGATTGAATTGTCTTTCCAGTATTTAAAATTTACGTTCCCATTCTCCTGCTGAGGAAGAGTATGTGCTTCAAATCTATTTACTTCAAACCTGAGCTTCAAAAGCTGGTGGTGTAGCAATATTTCTCTCACCCTCTGGATGAATTATAAGAAGACAAGTCTAACCTTCAGTGAATTTCAGGGCTCAGGGGAATATTTCTCTAACAGATTTAGCAGTCAGAGAAAAATGAGAGATATAGAGCTGAAGTAAAATGTGAAACACACACACAAATTTAAAACAAAATGTTGTCAACTACAATATTAAAAATATAAAATCTGTCTTTCTTTCTACATTTTCATGTATTTCTGGATGTGTACAAAAATCGTGTTTTGATAAGTTTTCTCAGAAACACCTATACTATTATGATTCTTAGTGATTTCCTGGTTTAATCAATTCAACTCTACTCATCTAAACTGCCTGGGTATCATTTTCTGTGATGAATTTCATTAAAACAATTTTGTAAATCTTCATTTTTTTTCATGTTCCTTTGTAAATTCATCTTTACTTTAAAAAAAAAAAAAAAAAAAAAAAAAGAAGATAATTTATCCAAATATTTGCAATAGTGTGGAAAGATTTCCATGGAATTGTTTTTTTAAGATAAGACCAGTAGAAGAACTAATGTTCAATTTTGAGTCATTTTTTGTTTCATTATATGTATTATAGTATTATAAATTCACAAAGTGAATTCACAAAGTGCTAATGATTTCTGCATATGCATTACTTGAAAGTAAGATGTTCTGCATAAGGCAGATTAGTCATGGCCTTATTAAATAATACTGAATTTATGTATTTAAGAAGTATTTATTTCAGTATTTATGAAGGATATATCTTTCTTCCGACCTTCATTTAGCTAATGTTCCACTGCAAAGCAGACTCAATTCCTTCATGGACCTAATTAGATTATTTAAGAAGCAAGAAAAATCTCAGGCATAATAGTGTTGTCTTCTTGAGTAACTAGCTGTAACTCCCTTAACAGAGTGCATGGTGACACTGTACAATGCCAGAAGCTCATTACATTCCTACGGTCATTGCAGAGAGAAGTACAGGGTTTGTTAACATCAAGTCCTGAAAGCACTTCCAGTAGGAAGGACTGATTCTGCCTGAGAGGCATGAAAAGCAGTTTTGTGAAATGAAAGAACAAAAGTTGGACTGGAGTCCCTATAAGATCCATGGGAATGCAGTGCTCTCAATGCAACAAAATCCTTGCTATGAAATTGCTCAGAAGTATTTGACTGGGGTCAACTCAGAAATCCAGCAGGAGTATGACACATTGACAGGTTGTGCCCTCGAGAGAGGGCATGTGAAAAATATGTAGAGAAAACATGCTTCAAAATAAAAACAGAATGTTCAATGGAGTACTTATGAGTTAATGCATGCCTAAGACTTGCTGAATAATGACCTTTCCAAATGTGTTAATAAGCAGGAGCTGAATATAGCTCAGTTTATGAATAGGACACAGCTTAGCAGTACTGTAATATGGGCTGGTCACGCAGAAGAAGGAAGAAAATAACTAATACTTATCTCAATTTCATATAAGTAAACAAAAATATTCTACTCAAATATTCTTCTAGTTAGATGCCATACTCATACATATTTTTCACCCATTCTTTTTCGATTAATTTTGTATCTTGAGAAATTACTCCTTTGTTAGGACATTGAATGTAGTCAGTTTGGCCTGCTTATTTCCTGTAAATGCTGTGCTGCAAGTGGCAGAAATATCACACACAGGGAAAGGATCTTCCTTCGCATTAGACTCTGCAGCAACCTGGATATCTTTACAAACCTCTAACATTACAATTGCCACGTTGTCTTTGTGAAGTGCGTTAGAACACACTATTTCTTCCAAGTACTTCTGAAAGCTTTCTCAATGAAGTTAAGCACAAATTCACATCTAAGAGCTGAACAATACAGAGAGCACAGAGTTCTAATTAAGAGTAAATAAACTTCCACGTAAAAATGAATTATCAGCTTCTATAGGAAGCTTGGAATGTCTCAGACAACATATTTTAAGAGAAACAAAAATTCTTGATGGGGAAAAACAACATAACAACTGAGTACTAAGGTAACAATTTATTTGCTCTCTTTACATTTAAACAAAAGAGAAAGGCAAGTCTGTCTTTGTAGGAGTGGGTTCATCGTGTTTTGTTTGTTTTCTTTTTCTTTTTTTGAGGGGGTTATATTTTTTGTTTATCTTTGACTTTTTGTGTGTGGTTTGTTTGTTTTTCTTTTGTTCTTCCTTTTTTTTTTTTTTATGTTTTTAATTGGTTCCCATCATTTTGACAGAATAAAAAACACTTTATCTTTCCTGGAGGAAATCCATCTTTATGCACAGAATCAGTTAAGAAGACAGGCATTATATTAAGCTGTAGAGGGTTTATGTGGCAAGGTTTTAGTAGAAGAGGGTTGCAGGGATGGCCTCTGTCAGAAAAGCCAAGCAGGTGCCCCATACCAGATCACAGCCAGCTCCAGAAAAGACTTGCCACTGGCCAGAGCTCAGCCATGAGTGATACCAGGTGTGCTCTGGAAGAGCAGATTTAAGAAAGGGAAAAATTGCAGTGCAACAGCAACTGGGAGAGAGAAACGATAAATGTGAGAAGAACAGCCATGCATGCACCAAGGTCAGTGCAGAAAGAGGGCAGAAGGTGCTCCAGGCACGGAGCAGAAGCTCCCTGCAGCCCAGGAGAGGCCCATGGTGGAGCAGGCTGTCCCCCTGCAGCCCACACAGAGCTGATCTCCACATGTGGCCCATGGAGACCCCTCGCAGGAGCAGGCCCCAGGCCAGAGCTGCAGCCATGGACAGGAACCTGCGGTAGAGCAGGAGGCCTGGGGGTGCTGCCTCCCCTGTGGCCCTGTGCTGAAGCAGCTCCTGAAGGGTGGACCTTTTGGTACAGAGTCATGTTGGGGCAGGGCTGGGAGAGCTGCAGCCTGTGGGAAGCCCATGAGGGATCAGTTAGGGAAGGACGGCACTGGTGGGAGGGATCCCACGTGGAGCAGTGGCAGAGAGCGGTCACTGGGGAGTGGCAGAGACAAAGTGTTGGGGACTAACTGTATCCCATGTTGCCCATTCCCCTGTGCAGCTCAGGGGGAGGAGACAGAGGAGAATGGATGGGAGGGAAGGTGTTTTTCATCTGCTTTTAGTTTTCACTGGTCTAGTCTGCCATCAATAGGCAATAAATTGCAGTAATCTCCATTCTGCTGAGCAGAGCATTGTTTTTGCCCACGATGGCATACGTAAGTGATGCCCCTTTCCTTACCTTGGTCCATGAGCTCTTCCTTTACCATATTTTCTTGCAGTACTAAGGAGAGGAAGTGAGAGAGCAGTGTGGTGGTGCCTGCCTACCTACTGATGTTAAACTACTACAAGCCATCAAGTTAGGGCTAATGTGGAACATCAGTAGTGGTCAGTACTTGAGTTAGAATTCTTCCTTTCTTAACTGCAACTGAAAGATAAACTGAATATAAACTCTGACATTTAGGGTCCAAGAATTTGTTATAGAT
The DNA here is from genome assembly GCA_013399715.1 of Alectura lathami. Classification (NCBI taxonomy): domain Eukaryota; kingdom Metazoa; phylum Chordata; class Aves; order Galliformes; family Megapodiidae; genus Alectura; species Alectura lathami. The sequence goes on from VXAV01000076.1 coordinate 81,587, forward strand.
GACCTTGAGATTTGTGTATCTTTTGTTGTTAACCTCTATTATATAGCTTATGCTGTCTCTCTAAAAAATACTGAATGATTCATAATTTTACCTCAGGGAAACTTTTCCCTCAGTTTCTTCAAAGACTTATTTATCTGTGTAGCATGGTAAATTTCCTTGGTGGAATTAAGTGTTGAATTCTATGCTTTAACATTAAAATGACCAGTTGTAATTGTCCACTCATCTTCTCAAGAGATGGCATCCTTAAGTGGTAGGTTATGTTAATCCATTTTATATAGAACATGCACACAGAGCTAACTTTTCTTAGATCATTTAAAAGCCTAAACAAAATCAACCAACAAACAAGCAACTCAGTTACATTTCCTAAGCTTTAACTTTGGATTATGTAGGATTAATATCTGTTTGATTCTAACTGTTGATACATTCACATTGTCTATTTTTTTTTTCCCTCATTCCCCAGATACTGCTGTAGCCAGTAAATTGGAAATTTCCAGTAAAGCTATTGGCTCTTAGGGAATAATAATTAAAAATCTATCTGCTCTAGCAATCAGTGCCTAGGGTTGTTTTCATGGAGAGTTTTCTTTGACAGAAAGGATCTAATTAGTTCTCTTAGATATATACAAGAATATTTTGTAGAGATGTTTAGGGAAAACAGACATTTTTTCATTGTGAACAGAGTTTTCTCATAGTTCTGCTTTTAATTTTTTTAATAGTGTTAAAACTGTTGCTAAGGATGTTTATTTAAAAATAGTGTAAAAAACAAAATCTTAAAGTTGTTTGAAGTAAAACGTATATATAAATATATATATTTTAGTCAATTTGAAGTGAACTGGATGATCAAGGAACATTTAATGCCCTACTTCCATGGTTATTCTTCTCTCTTAGGAGGCATCTCTGTCTGTACAAGCCATAAGAACATCACTCCATGGCTTTGTTGTACTGCCCGTATCCCTTTTTGGAACAAAGAAGGACACAGAATTTGACTAACAATGAGCTAAAAATTCACAGGGGAAGTGCATTTTACTACAGAAAGAGCTTTTACTGCAAAATAAATGTACACAATCAATGGCAATCCCATTTCTTTTAAAAAGAAATAATGTGACTTTAGAAATTGGTTTGTTTAGTGACCATTTTGGTTTGATCCTGTAAGAAGGTGATCCAGCCTGAATCTCCAGTCTAAGATAACCAATTTAGTGAGAATAATACCTCCCATATTCTAAAAGCAGTCTTAAAGCAAAGGTTTGAACATAGCAAATTTTTTTAACTTGTAGTCACTGGACTTACCTGTCCAGATTTCTGGTCTGATCAGAAAAAAACAAATGCTTAGCTAGAGTGAGAAAAGTTTTCTCACAATGTGGCCAGGCCTTGACAAAGCACTCCAACAACTCAAAGCCTTTTTCTTTCATACTTTTTAAAGGAAAATTTTGTTCTTAAAAGATACCGTTAGAGGAATTTTGCTGGAGCAGTTGTAAAACTACAGTTGGCCCTCAAAACATCATGATGAAATATTTTTGCCACAGAAATGGATATAATACCTGAGACAGACAGATGAAAACTCCCTGGGTAGGTTTGTGGCTCACTATCACGAAAGCTCCTAAGCTCTCACTTAAATAACACCAATTTTACCAGAAATATTTCCACACAATCCACAAGGAAAAAGTAAAAATAAAAGATGTAGTGTTGGCAACTTTCTGTTTCATAGATACTAGCCTATTCTTTTTCTTAATTGCAATCTATTGAAAAGTCTTATAAACTCAAATACAAAATGTCTGTTTATGAATAATTTTTCTTTTAGACGGCAACCTGCATAACTGAAGTATACTTAATTGGCATTTCAAATCTAGAACCAATCCTTTGACTTTGTTGATCAGCTTGTGAAAACAGGTGAAAATAACTAGGGGCTTTGCAGAGTTTATAGGGAAAGAGAGCAATTAGAAAATGTCACCAACTCCAGGTGCTAAGTAATCACAGATGAAAGTAAATGCAAACAAAGTAAAGACAATGGTGTTTTCCATTATTATAAAAGAGCAATTTACCTCATAACTGTAGAGTGGAAACATAAACTGTAAAAGCACAAAAAAAATAAATATTTTAGTAAAAGATAAGAATTCTCTGAACATTTTCCTCTGTGGCATCTGTTAGGAAGCTGCCTACCTCCTCCAGCCTCCCTGCCTGGCCACTGGGGCCCAGCCCAGTGCCTGGGAACTCTGAGTCTCTGCCCAGGCTTGGGGACACAGCTGATGCTTTCCGCTTTGCAGGTTCAGCCTGTAGCACAGCAGAGTGTGTGTCCCAGGGAAGATACACAGACACAGAGAGGACACTGATACATCTGCACAGACAGGCACAGACAAGACACTTCTATTGCCAGCACCTATACACAGATCTCACATAAAACATAAACACAGGATAGAGAGCGGGATTATGCAGAATGGTAGTTAACAAAAAGATAATAAGATGACAGGACAAACTGCCATGATCAGGCACATGACTGGGTCAGACAAGTGTGCTGACCAGCCCCATTTTGCTTATGGCCAGTCCTTGTTAGAGCCCTTTTTGTCTGCCCTTCCTCTGCTCTCTCGATCGCCTTCCCCTGCATGATGTCTCCTCAGTTGGCACAAACACAACCCCTCCAACGTCCTTGACCATCAGATCTGCATATTTCCCAGTTCCCAAATTTGACAGCAATTTCTTGATTGCTCAGGTTTTATGTGTTTTACCCCTTCCCTTTTCTTATCATCTCAATATGACAAGTCAGGTAATCTTACTGAAAAATAAACATTCTTACATTCCACATGTTTTTTTCAATTACTGCATCACACCAGGTTTGTTCTCATCGCTCATGATGACATCTCATGTCATCCCTTGGTCAGGGTTGTGCCTCTGTATGTATTTCTTAATGGCTTCTTCCTTTCCTTATTACCCCTTTTTGCATTGAAAAGTTTTTTGACTATTGAAAAAGACCTTGACCAGATGCCCTTAAAAGAGAAAACATTCTACATGCAGGATACATCAGAAACTTTGTATGCAAATAACTTCAGTGTGTTTTTTATGTCTAAGTAACAGGCCATCTAAGTTTGACTATATAGTGACTGTTAGGGTGACTCATCTCTTTACCCAGAGATACAGTAAGGAGTAGGCAGTACACTACCAATTTATACCCTTTTATATAATTATCCTGGTTTAAGAAATGCAGACACTTCCATTACATTATTCTTAGATCAAATTATATTAATCAAAGGTTATTTCAAAGTGTAAAAAAAAGTGTACAAGGAATATATCAAAATAGAATGCATCTGCTCGTTAGCCCACTTCATTGAGGTGGTATATAAATAATCTTGTGTTCATTTTTGTATTCCTCATCAAACTGAAAGATTTAATAAAGCCAGCCTTAAGGAAGAAAATTTAGGAGATAGTTCATTTTATGAAGGTAAAGACATATGCTGTTGTCAGTAACAACCAGAAACAGAGAATTATTCAACAAATTATTTTTCTTTCTTACCAGTTTAATGTGCTCTGTCTGTTAAAATGGCTTCACAACTCTTGAAATGACTTCACAACTAGGAAGAGCAATAACCCAAAAGTAATTTTCCACTTTGGTCAATCTTTAATGTAAGAGGGTGTTGTTTTTTTTTTTTTTTTTTTTTTGTCAAGTCTTTACTGACATGATGAGATGAATTATCATGAGGCTTCTTATCCCAATCAGTTTGTTTGTATACATTTCTTACAAAATGACATAAATAGAAATTGTGTGGATCTTTGCTTTTTCCTGTACAGCTATCTATACTGACAAGAATCCAGGTGAGAGATGCATTTATCCTCATTTCCTCTCATACAGATTCATACATTCCCTTTTTTTTTCTACAGTGTCAGCCCAAGATTTTATTTTCAACTATTCAGTGCTATAAAAGTTATACGAACCATGATAGAAATCAAATAAAACATGATTATATTTAGCATCAGATAAAAAGATTTGTCACAATTGATCCTGCAGTTCTATTAGGCTTACTTTATTGTTGCACTATCACGTTTACTCCCCATCATCCCTTTTCCAAATTGAATAATCTCAGTCTTTCTATCATTTCACTGAATAAAACCCTTTACCTTATCCTCCTCAGCTGTGGAAATTTCATTTATTATCTAAACATTTAGTTCTGAAATATCACTTTAAAATATTCGATGCAGCATTTACGGTAGGGATGAATTACCAACATAGTAATGAAATTGTAGCATTTTCCATATTACTGTATGACATTTCTCTCTTTCTCAAGTGTCAATATCCTATTAATGCTTTCAATCTTGTTTGCTGAATAGGATTTTTCAATAGACTATTGTAGTATCCATTTTTTTCTGGGAAGGATACAACCCCATCTTTATGTCTGGATGACTGTTAGTTCTGATGTGCATAGTCTACTGGCTCATGTTATTGTAAGTAACCCCTTTTGGTGAGGAGCAATGATTTTGTTTGTTAGGCATATTTCATTCAATGTTTGCATATTTTCTCAACAGTGGTCCTATGCACCACAAAATGGATATAGTCTTGCCTAGTTGTAGCAACATTTCAATTTAGAATTGCAAAAATTGTAGCAATTCATGCTAGATGACATTTGCATTCTCTTTCGAGTAAAATTCTAATCTAGAGATCTAATGTAGATCTGCCATAATCCTATAGGGTTATACTTAATGCCTGCACACAAGACAAAACTTGCTCCTTCTGATTAATCATGCCTCTGCATTTCATATCACTTCAAAATGCAAATGATGCTGGTAATTCCCACTAATTCAACAGAAGGCAACTCAGCTTTTATGGCAAATTTTAAGAGAAATTGGACATTTTTAATTACAGAATCCCAAAACTATATGTACAGTTTGTTGTAGTTCCAACACAGTTTTCTGTCTGATGCCATCTGTGCTGTGAATTACCAGTCTGGTTTGTACTCTTAGTCTGTTAGTCTGTACTAAGAAGAGAACACAACACACATGAAACTAGATGCTAGATATGCTAAATGTTAGAATGTCCAAGGTGGAACAGTGATGAAGACTGTGAGGGCAAGTTTACTTTATTTCAAGCTAGATGTTTCTTCTTCAGAGAAATATTGACAAATTCACAGAATCTTCCTGAACATTTGCTGTTCTCTGTGGAGTTATTGGTCAGAGGCAGCATAGTGCTAAAGTGACAGAAAATATCCACAGATTTGGTACTGCACTATCAATACACATAACAGACTTTAAATATTTACTGTTATGGCAAGTCTAGAACATGACTGCTATATTTTCATGCTGATGTTTAGACTGTATAACAGCTAGGCTCCTTATGCCATCTATATTACAATGCAATCATACTGTTGAGAAGGTTTAGTCATTTGGTTAATTCTACTTGTATAGTGTTGTGTGTTTCATCTTGCCAATGATATCTAATCACATTTTCTTACATTTCCACACTCTACCATAAGAATACCTACGAGAGTATCTGAATATATCTCAGCTAGGACTGACATTGTCATACATGTTAAAATATGTTATTTGTCCTCAAAATGATGTTGCATAAGTTGGATCTCTTTGAAAATATCCATATTTAATATCAGTGATACTAAATAAAAATGTAGATGGGCAAATATCATGTGGAAATTATTATGTAGGTAACATCTACAGTTATTTAAATACCATAAATACCAATGATTTATTTTTATGACTATAAAGGACATTAGTAGAAATAAATGTAGATGTAAAGGTAGAATAAAATCGACAAATAAAATATGCCAGGCATTGGACTTTTGTCTGAATGTAGTGATAAGATATCTTACTGTTTCAGATTTTTGAAGTATAGCAGGCCAAAGATAAGTTTCAAGTCAGATAGAAAGCCATTTGACATTTGGCAGAAAGACAAGCTAAAAGAGCGAAAGATCAATTTTATGTCTTAGGTTTGAGATTGGATAAAAGTGTTCTCCCAAGCTACTGAAAAAGTTATAGCATTAAAAAAATATATNCAACACTATGAAATTTTAGGACCAAACCTAAGCATATCTGATACTATTTTCATAGAGATTCCTATTTAGATGTAGTAAAGTTTCTTTTGGAGAGGATCCCAAAGACTGATCTCCTGTGATGCGAACATCCAAGATAGAACCTGCTTTTAAAATTCATTTCTTCAGAGAGTCTAAAAAAATGTACACAGTTTCACTGTTGGAATCTGAAGGTGTGAATGTGAAATGAAATCCTCCAATACTTCTATAAAAAGTAATGTGAGACATCTATAGACAAAGATACATATAAATCAGTTAGTAGTCATTGATAACTGTTGCATCCTGCGTAGTATTTTCTAGTACTGCACATGCTTGTTTTTTTGTTTGTTTGTTTGTTTGTTTTTTAAGGGTTGCTTTGCACACCGTAGTGTAGTCTGAGCCACACTAGAGTGAATGAACAGACTGCATTGGAACTGGCCTTGTGATCACAATACCAAGTCAGGCTTCCATTTGTTTTAGTCCTCTTAAAGGACAAGTGGAGAATAGCTCCATCTTGCATCTTGCCTTGTGATTTGAACCTGAGAAGTAAAGTATTTTGTTGAAACTTCGTGGCTGAGAATTATTGGCAACTCAGGTATTTTTACATGACTTCTGTAATCAACAAGTAAAAACATGGAAAGGTATGCGCTTCCTTCTCTGTTAGGCATAGCAAGCAGCTCAGCACCACACAGCCTCTCACGTACTCTCCCCAGGTAGGATGGGGGAGAGAATTGGAAAGATAGAAGTGTGAGACTCATGTGTTGAGACAAAGACAGTTGATGATGTAAAGCTCAAGCACATCGAAACAAGAAATTCATTCAGCTCTTCCCATTGGCAGGCAGATGTTCAGCCACCTCCAGGAAGGCAGGGCTCATCACTTGTAATATTTTATTTGGGAGACAAATGCCATAACTCCTAATATCCCCTGCCCTCCTTCTTTCCCCCGAGCATGACACCATATGTATGGGATATCTCTTTGGTCAGTTTGTGTCAGGTCTCCTGCCTGTGTCCCCTCCCAGCTCCCTGCACACCCCTAGCATCCTTGCTCGCAGGGCAGTACTAGAACTAGAAGCTATTACACAGTTGTTATTCTGCTGGAGATTTTGAAAATCAACTCATTTAACAGGTCTGGATCTAAGAGGAAAGAAGAGGTTTTTTCATTTTTTTTTTTTTTCAATTTTTTCAATATTTGCATTCTTGACATATTTTACTGTGTAATGAAAATTCAAGATACATTCTTGAATGTATCTTGATATGATCCTTATTCATTTAAAATATAAAGTACTTCTGATTCTAGAAGTGTTGATCCTATGCTTTTGGAGAGCATTTATCTTATCAAATTCTGGAGAGTTTAGATTTGCTGTGAATACTGAATAATTATTCTATTTTATGGACAATTGAAAATTGCTTATTCAGACTCTTGGAATACTTTGCACTTCTCCAATTATATTTTTTATAGTATTTCACTCGATATGTGAAATACTCCTTTTAAAGGAAAGGATTTAAAGGAAAGAAAAAAATCAAAAACTTGCAAACAAAAAAATTATCTATTTGTTTATTTTTGACCAAATGAGATTCTATATGCTTTCTAAAGCACAGAAATATGGTTATGCAATAAATAATTATCTGGTGACTATGAGCAGATAGAAGAACATGATACTGGAGAACATGAAAGGAGAAAAAAATGTTATTAGCAGATGATTCTTTTTCCCTGAATATTACCATCAATACAATCTGTTTTTTTTTTTGTTGTTGTTTTGTTTTGTTTTGTTTTGTTTTTCCAGAAAAAGCATCTACAGATGGAAGAAGTCACATGGAACATCTATTTTCTCAACACCCACTCAAAAAATAACGACTGTATTTTGAAAAAAGTCACTGAAATTCAAAATAGCATTGAGAAACAAAAAGACCAATATAGAAAATGTGAGAATATAAAAAAAAAAAAAAAAAGTCGTACTATCTTCTTTATTTTTTTGATATTAAAGCACAGGTTTCTGATACTAGCTAACTAGAACCCTACAGCAGAATTATTCAAATACAGTTTTCTGACGTGAGAGATTTCATGCCCTAAGTGCGCCATCACTCCAGCTTGGTGCCTGGCAGTGAGGCTTGTGGCTTATTTGGGCCAATTCCACTTGTCATTTTTGTCTCCACTTGATTCCAAAATACATCCTTGTCTTCCTTCTGGATCCCACTCCTCACTTAGCATTGCCATTAGGGCTTTCCAGTCCTGTTTTCCCTTTGCCCTTTCACCTCTTTACTTTCTTAGTCTTTTGCCATCACTCACCTCTGCTAACGCTGGAGCCTGCTGAGCACCCCATCTATTGTGACAGCACTCTCAGCAGCCTGTTTCAAGTGGGTTTTCATCAGTTTGCAACCATCTACATATTCTTTCAGCTTGTGAAGCTCAGCCTCCTGCTTCAGTCCCTTTTTGAAGTGCAGTCATTAATAACTAACACAAATAGCTGTATGATCACGTGTTTGTTTGCTATTTTTTGTTTGTTTTTTTGTTTCTTGTACTATTCTTCTCTTATTTTAGAAGACATTTTCCACAGTGGAAAATATTGGAACTACCTGATCTTCATCTTGAGGAAGAGATCTATGGCTTTTCACAGCAAATTCTTTACATGGTGTGGATGATATGCATACCACTAAGACATTTTAAGGAGGCAGAGGCATTGTCCTCCCTCCTGTCCACACCATCTTTATGTTCAAGCACAAGAAGACTTTAAAGCCACACAAGCCCTTTTCTCCCAGAACTCCAAATCTAGAAACAGCTGCAATTTTCTAAGCATCCTTCTATAATTAACCCCAAGAAGTTCTAATCACACACATGCACACCTGCATACAAAGAGATGCACACAGATCTGTAGGTGTGCATACCCCATGCCTCCAGGCTCTGTGGGTCACCAGTGCAGTTCCAGAGGGGTTCCCTTCTTCTCCCTATGGGAGATGTGGCTGCTTCAGAACCAGCTGATCCCCTGCCATTTACAACCGCTAGTGACCTGCATGGCTGGGGGAGGGGATTCACTGAGCACCCTTCTTCTCCCAGACTTTGAGGGATTCCTCACATGCTGACCTGTGCAGATAGCCCCTGGGCTCCATTACCCCCCTGGGGGTTCTCTGGCTGGACAGGACAGAGGTTGAGATGTTGGGACCACTTCCCACAATGTCAGACCCAATTTGGCTGCTGTCCTCTCCCACTGTAATATCTCTCCTGTTAAAAACATCAGAATTTTTTGTGTTTAATTTATATTTGTTTTCAATTAGACTCCTTTATTTCCAAAGCCTTTTTGTAACTCCTTTCTTACTGTTCAATGCACCTGATGGTCGTCTTCCTCTGTCACACTGTCCTGTCTGTTTGAGGTAAAGGTTCTCACTGGGTATTTCATTCATATACAGATGGCAGTCACATTCCTATATAGCAGCTGTTGTTATCCAGGCCATTTTACAAATGCTGGGCTGTGTAGATATCCCACAAAAGAGAAATCCAGTTCTGAAATACAGATGGCATTTGAAAAGAAAATTTGAAAGAATTCAATGAGCTCTTATGGAAGGGAAATTAATGTTAAAGAGTTAATTTTACCTCTTCATGTTTTCACACCCACATATCCAAAGCATCAAGACAAATGTGTGCAGGTGGTCTGACCAGGATCAAAACAGAAGATGCTGTGTGCACTCTCTTGTTTGTAAGCAAAACATGATGAGGCAGGCTAACTGTTGAGAACTCACTGCACCCCTGGAGTTCTTAATTGGTGGCAATACGTGAATTTTCACTTTTCTATGAAATCCTATTTGAGTGGATGATGTTTGAGATTATTTTAATCATTCTTCTGTTTCATGCACAATTCCTAAATTCACAATTAATTTAATTTGTTTTTTCCACTTCAGTCTTGTTCTTCATTTTCTCAGTACCTCATTTTTATGTCAGTTTGCTCTTCTTCTTCATTTCAATGAAGTCACATGTGATTCTAACATATATCTTATCATTCTTCTTTTGCAGTTTCTGCTGGTTCTTCACTGTAAATAGATACATTTGAACGCACACACTAGTTCATAGGTAGTTCATGCCAACCTTAATATTTGTTTTACAAATTTCTACATGGGAGTTGGGACTGTTCAGCTTGGAAAAGAGAAGGCTCTGGGGATGCCTCATTGTGGACTTCCAATACTTGAAAGGAGCTTACAGGCAGAAGGGGGACCGACTTTTTACACGGGTGGATAATGGTAGGACAAGGGGGAATGGGCTAAAACTGAAAGAGGGGAGGTTTAGGTTGGACATCAGGAAGAAATTCTTCCCTGAGAGAGTGGTGAGGTGCTGGAACAGGCTGCCGAGAGAAGTTGTGGATGTCCCATCCCTAGAGGAATTCAAGGGTTCCCAGGCAGTCTGATTTAGTGATTAGCAACCCTGTCCATGGCAAGGGGGTTGGAACTAGATGATCTTTGAGGTCCCTTCCAACCCAAGGCATTCTATGATTCCATGATTCTGGGATATCTCAGCCAGCCCTGGGCACCTATTAAGATATTGCTGTCCACAAAGTATGAGGTATATTGAAAACAGGAAATAAAGGGCTTACAAGAGAGTAAGTGGAACACTAAAAGTTTAGAAATACATGTTGTTACATGGAATTCCAGGTTAATTTTTTCTATCCACTCTATTAATGTAGACAAATGGTGTAACTTGGTCACAGCTGCTTAACAACACTATGATGCTTTTCTTAGTCTATCAGAAAGCAATTTAATTAAAATTTTTGGCTAGAATTAAAACCATTGGCTAGACAAATTCATGTGTATTTTCAGCAATAAATGTATCCAATTACTAGAATAGATTATGAAGAATATTCTGACTTTTCCGTCAATGGACTGATCATTAATGTGCAAGTCCCTTTTTTTTTTCTTTTTTTTTTTTGAAGTATATGTCTTAGTTCAAACACAGCTCTTGAGCCTGGAGATGGATGTATTATAAAGATATACTAGCGTAATTGCATATCTGATCATAAAATTCAAGGGGACACATCCAAAATGAAAACCAGATAGTGTTTATATGATATGGCAACATCTCAAAAGCAGAAAAGAACTGAGACTGATATCTTTGAATCATTTGAATAAATCAGCTCTTTTGTTGCTCAGTCAGACCCAGGTACCTCCTCCCTGATATTAACCCAGTTCTACTCCTTGCTCCGTTTAATCCCTATTATATCTTTTTTCACATGTTCTTATACTCCTTTTTTGTTCCATCCCTGTCACCCTCTCCTTATTTAGGAGAGAAATCAGAAGACTCTGACTTAAAAGAAAGCGAAGATATATTTGGCATTTCTATTTACAGCAACATAATGTACATACTAAGGGGCAGGAACAACATCCAATCTTCTTCTTGCATCCTGTATATCCCATACATTTTTGTTCTCACTTTCTAAGTTCCAGAAGAATTTAATTTAAACTGTTCAATTTCTGAAATGTTTAAACTCAATCATTAAAAATTATCTGACAAAGCAAAAATACCTTCCAGTAGAAGACTTTTCATCAGAATATGATAGATAGTATGTTGAGGCAAGGGTTTATTTTTCACAGAAGAATGCGGGGATGACCTACATCTTGTCTTAAACATTATATTCAGGATGCATAGTGCTGTCTGGCTTCATATCTTGATTTGTGGGATCAGTAGCAGCATTACAGGCATCATCTATATGAAATCTATCCATTCCCTCAAAGTAGTGTCATGGATTTCAAAAAGATGTATGGACAATCTTTTGCAAATGAAAATATACAAATCTGGCTAAATTATATGCCTTCAAAAAAATCTCAGCAGAGTTTCACTGAACTGCAAGAAAAACACCCTGAGGCTCTGTCTCATTGAACATAATCTATTCTAGGACTGCAAGAACCATTTCTGTATTAATCATTAAGTGATGTATGGTCTTCTCAGGAGCCAGGACACTAATATAGAAACTAAGACTAAGAGAGATAGAGATAGAACAAGAACTATGTATTTGATACAGAATAACAGAAAAGGATGTCAGGTCTGGCAAAGGTAATAGGACTGTATATTTTTATGATTTGGAGAATATGGACATTTTTATGTTTGTAAATGTTGTCAGACATATGGGGTAGGAAATGTTTATATGCTGGCCTAATCCATTTACGACAAACCTTTCACCAAACGTGAGTCACTAGCTCAGTTCTAAGGTATTCAAGTAGCAGTTTGTGTGAGGATTTTATTTCTGTTTGTGTTTTGTTGGGTTTTTGTTGTTTCTGATTTCTTCTTGTCTTGCTCTAGATTTCTTAAGGGTTCTAACTCTCTGAAGAAGACATCTATACTTTTTTGTGTTATTTTTAAAATTATTTATTTTATTTTTTTTTTAGGTAAGAACTTGTAAGAAGCTTTTCTCTCAACAATTATGTATCCTTTTGTCATAAATATAGCATACCAAAAA
>VXAV01000076.1:134136-148531 GCA_013399715.1 Alectura lathami
AAAAAGGTAATATACCTTGGGTTTCTCTTTTTTGGGGCTAAACAGAAATTTTACAGGTCTCCTTAAATAACACATATTTCAGACTATCTATAAAAGGGCAATTTTTTAATAGCTTCCAATGCCACATTCCTGTCTCATCAACAATGGAGTAGCTTCAGAAATGATTCATGGCTCTTCCAAAACACCTGCTGTATCTTCAGGTGGAGTGTGACCATGGGTTCATAACTGCATGATGGTATGCATAGCTTGCTGAAATTAGCTTTCAAGTAGCAACAGCTGCAAACTGCTTGCAAGTATGAGTAATGGTAGCAACTGGGGCTGTAAAAAACTCCTTAAAAATTGCTTAAATAAAACTTTTCCTACAGGGAACAATCATAAAGAAATTGTAACTAACACTGAGAATGTGGACATCTCCATAATAATTCTAATCATGCATATCTGCAAGGATCCAATGTCCTCTATGTATAAGTGATTCTTCATCCATACAAATAAAGACAGAATCACGGTATAACAGTCTTTCTGAATGTGCAATATAGCCAGTATGCAGCATTCTTTATCCATAAACCAAGATTTCACCCTTAAGTTTGTCCACCCCAGTCATCCAACTTATTGTTTCCAAATGCATCTAAATATTCCACAGTTCACTCACTCTTGTTGCAGTACTGTGGAATTTCTCCGTGCAAATGTACCTGCATGTGTAAAATGCAATGCAACAAAAGATTTCATTTGCCTTATAAAGTGACCTGAAGTATTTGACTGCTTATTACTCAATTCATGCTCAAGGTTTTTGTTAAGATTGCAAAATTTCCCTCCCATGAACATCATCTGGATACATTAAAGACTGCTAAACCTGTATGTTTTGCAATAGGTATCTCTGAATTTTTTTTACACTGCTGCATCCTACTCACTACACTGCAGTAAAGCTGCAGTTTCCAGAGTTCAGTACTGCCATTAAACATTAATCGGAAAGATTCACAGCACTGTTGTGCCACAAGTATTTTTGTTTAAATTCAGTAGTGAAGACTCAAGTTTAACAAAAAAGCCCTTGTTCAAGTAGACTACCACAATACTCTTCAGAGGAATGCTATAGAAAGCAGGCAGAAATTATTAATAGCACTCACAGATTAATCTGCTTTGAGGGTTCTTTTCTTGACGTTTACAACTCTATTTCAGCAAAATATTGATGACTTTACTTAGTTTTGATAGTAGAAGTAATTTAAATTTTTAACTTTCTCAAAACAAAATTGATATCTGTCTTTTCTTCAGCCCAGTCAGCTACTCGTTATGGCCATTAAGAGAAAAAATCCCCACAAAGGGAAAAAATCTTTCCAGTGATTGTCTTTATGATCCACTTCTTCCCTCAGTTCCCATTCCTATAAAGGTCATTAAAAAAAAAGAAAAAGAAAAACCTTCCTTTCTTTTATAACTGCTATTGGCCTGACAGTTCTTTCTTCAGGTAGCATGTTTCCTCTGATTTTTCAGTACCTTAACGAGCTGCTCTTTCTCTGAGACATGCTTTTTCTTAATTATTGCCCTATTTTTGAACCAAAAATACAGTGCGTTATTCTTCTTACTGAGCTACTGAGAGAAAATAGTTTGAGGGAACACACTAATTAAAAATCTATAATATGAATAACAATATGAATAAGCCCCAGTTACATATTACCTCACACCTACCAAATAGTGTTATAATACTACAGCACAATAAGAGCTTGGAGCCCCTGCTATGGAAATCTGACTATTGTAGGAGAGTGTTATCAATAAAAATGAATGCTAGAGGTCAAACTTACCCAGTTTTGGCAAAGTTTGTCCAATACGTCATAACTACTGCACTGAGCATGACGTCATTCTTGGAAAAGTTGCAGTTGAACAGTTCTGTCGGGCCAATCATAGGAATGCCAAACACATAAGGGACTTCATCTCCATGAGCTGAATCAGCCCAGCTTGGTTTCATTTCACTTTGGCAGTGGTGATAAAATGCATAAAAATACGTTGGAGATCCATACTGGGCATGCAGGTCAGCAGTGGCAACAGCAGGAGCAACCCACTGGTGGTCAGTAAAAAGAGCTACCAGGGTCTTACGTCTTGTTTCAGGGTTTTCTTTGTCTGCCCAGTCCGTGTACATGAATTTAATGGTCTCTCGCAGTGTATCTTTACCTTCTGGATAGCCATATAGATTGTCCACAAAATTGGAGACAGAAAAGTCAAAATCATTGGGAGAAACACCATCTTCATTGTCTACAATGCCATCCACAAATTTTAAACCTTCTCCTTGATTCACACCCAGCATTATATCATAGTTAAGGAATTCGCCTTGCTCCATGAGAATCTGAGGGTCATCTGGAATCACGTCTCCATCTATCACAGGCCCAAAGGCAATGTGGTACGTGGCTGGAGTGATGGTCTGTTGAATGAGTTCTTTGTAGTTCTTATTCCGAAGGCATTCAACCAAATCAGTGGTATCCAGCATGTCGCAGCCGACTTTATCTGCCAATATCCGAGTGTACTTGGCAGGCTGGTAGTTCACTGCCCAGCTGGACAGGGCTGTTCCACTCTGTATGATTGCCTTTTGGAACAAACCTGCAGGTGCAAATTGTTTAAATGCAAATCAAATTATATTAAGAAAAAAAAAAAATTAAAAGCAGCTTTCACTAAGCAAAGAATGCTTTGATTATATGTCGACTAAAGGATGTATACTCCCATATTTCAATTCAGTTTGTATATAATCTTCTCACTACTCCCTTTTTACGGTGTCTGTAATAGGCTATTAAATAAAATCTCTCTTGTTCTTGCTGCTCAAATACAGAAAAAATTAAGGTTTCAGGTTATTGTTTCAAGCGCAAAACTCATGCTTGTACTGCAGCTCTCTTGTATCTCTAATGGAGGTCCCCTGTTTTTTAGCACAGTGGTAGTCCTGTAGAAATTTCCTTAAAGGAGTGGCAGCTACAAGTAATCATATCCTCTTCGCCATGTAAACGACTCTCATAAATGTGTTCTTCAATAGTTTAAAGGTCAAATGAAAATTACACACTCTTGTTTCTTTCACAGAAGCCATGCATCATAAAATTAAAAAAAAAAAAAAGCTCTGCAAAAATCAATTTAATAAGCTTGAGCCTTCTCCTGTAGCATCATTTTTTATTATCATCGTAGAGTATATACATAGATATGTAGTGAAAGCACTGACTATATGCTGAATTAAAATAAGTTTGCATGTTTTGAAAGAAAATAATACAAAATTTAATACTTCCTTCTGGTTGTTTTATAAGTGTTAATACATGGAGCAAAAAAAGACATGGATTGAAGAGATTCTTTATGACATCAGAGCACTGAAAAAGCAACCAGAGTTTACCGGTGAATCTTCCCCATCTGTTTTTTCCTGATAAGATCACTAAAATGGCCTATTGTATACTTACACTAAAATGCTTGGGCCTCATATGCAAAAGATTACTACTGTCAAACTGTTGAAATACCAAAGATAGTAACAGCAAAAAACAAACAAACAAACAAAACAACAACAACAAAACAAAACAAATATTTGAAGACCTTGAAGCATTCAGAGAAAACTGGCTATGGTCAATACACCTTTGTGATGACTACTTACTGCAGATATTACAAAATCTCAGTGATGTGATTAATTAGATTTTTCACTGCTCCATCTGCTTACTTTTGGCAAACATTACTCAACAGTTACTCACTGTATGTTATTGTGTAAAATGCATTGGTTGTATTGGGCTTACATGGCAAGGTTTTGGTAGCAGGTGTGGCTTCTGTGAGCAGAGCCCAGCACTGTCCCATGTCAGATCACAGCCAGCTCCAGCTGCTCCAAAAGGGAGCTACCACTGGTCAGAGCTGAGCCATGAGTGATGCCAGGTGTGCTCTGGAAGAGCAGATTTAAGAAAGGGAAAAATTGCTGTGCAACAGCAACTGGGAGAGAGAAACGATAAATGTGAGAACAGCCCCACAGCCACCAAGGTCAGTGCAGCAGGAGAGCAGAAAGTGCTCCAGGTGTGGAGCAGAAGCTCCCTGCAGCCCAGGAGAGGCCCACGGTGGAGCAGGCTGTCCCCCTGCAGCCCATGGAGCCCATGGTGAAGTAGGTGTATGTGGCCTGAAGGAGGCCATAGCCCATGGAGAGCCCAGGCAGGAGCAGGCCTTGGGCCAGAGCTGCAGCCCATGCAGAGGAGTCTGCAGTGGAGTGGAAGTCCTAGTGAACCTGCAGTCCGTGGGGCCCTGTGCTGGATCAGCTCCTGAAGGGTGGGCCCTGTGGTACAGATATGTGTTGGAGCAGTGCTGGGAGAGCTGCAGCCTGTGGGAAGCCCACGAGGAATCATTTGGGGAAGAACGGCACCTGTGGGAGGGACCCCAAATGGAGCAGGGGCAGGGAGTGGCCATGGAGGAACTGCAGAGACAAAGTGTTGTAGACTGACTGCAGCCCCCATTCCTCGTTCCCCTCTGCCGCTCAAGGGAGAGAAGGCAGAAGAGGATGGATGTGGGGAAGGTGGTTTTAGTTTGCTTTATTTTCTCACTGCTCTAATCTGTTCTTAGGAATAGACAATAAATTACATGTCTCCCTGTGCCAATTCTATACTGCCTGAGATGGTGATGGGTGAGTGTTCTACCTATCTTTATCTCAAGCCATGAGCCTTTTTCATCACATTTTCACCGTCTTCCTTTGAGGAGTGTGAGTGAGAGAGTGGTGTGGCAGAGCATAGCTAACAAATAGTGTGAAATGGCCACTTATTTTTTTTGCTTTTTTTTTTTTTTATCTTCTGTTATTAATTTTTGGCAGAGTTGGTGTTGCCAATGGGAATCTATATGGTACTGGTACTATACAATCTTTGTTATTTGGTTGGGATGTTTTGAGGGTAGAAATACTGCAGCTTGGAGACTTAGCAAAATCTTAACAAAATCTTTGTAGGATCACACAGTAACTGTGGGGAGTTAGATAATTTTTTTTTTAATGTTTGAATTTTGTTTTTATTAATTAATTAAGGAAAATATCTAAAAATAATGTTGGAAGGGTAGACAAGAGTGTTTAAGAAATTAAGAAAACATTGCTCTTTTTTATTTTAAATAGGATAAATTGTTTGATAAAAGATTCAGTGGATACTGACAAGAAGGTATATGGCCTATGGCAACTTTTGCATGAAATTTCTTCTATAAAACATTTATTTTTCATGTAAAATATTTATGCTGACTAATACAGATCCAGAATAATAGACAGGAGGTATTTTATTAAAATTACAAACCTAGTATAATTCTTATTCAGCCTACAAAATATGGCCATTTTCTTTATATTATATACATATATTCTGTTTTGTTTTGTTTTACAAAAGATTACAATAGAGACATTTTTCTGTTGCTGTACTACTACACTTTGTGCAAAAGATCCTTACCTTCTGAATAGTGAGAAAGTGTCAGAAGACTGACACAGGAAGCTCCTGCCCCAGATCCAAAAATAGTAACTCTTTTTGGGTCTCCTCCAAAAGATCCAATATTTTCTTCAATCCAACGTAAAGCTTGGATTTGGTCAAGCAATCCATAATTGCCTTTTGCAGCTTGGTCCCCAGTACTTAAAAAACCTGTCAGGCAAAAAGAGACAGTTTTGGTTCACGAGACAGAGTTAGCTACAGGGTATCCACACATTCACAACACATTTTCTCATCTTTTCTTCTTCTGTTTTTTTTTTTNTTTGCTTTTTTTTTTTTTTAAAGGTTATGGTCTTAGTTAAATGTCTCCATCTCCAGTGCAGACAGTGGAAATCATTTTGTATGCTGTTTGGTTTTGGTTTGTTTTGCCGTACTGCAGAGCTTATATTTGTGAAAAAAAAAACAACAACAACAACATTATTTTCTTTTTGAACTAATACTGTACCAGTGAAGATTTTATATTTGGTAACATTTGATAACCATATGTGATTAAGGTGCAAAAGCATAGGAAATTTTTTTTTGCAAAGGCAACATACAGAAATAAATATACACTAAGTCTTCCACTAAGAGTAATGTTCTCTAACACATTCATTTAAATGCTTCTTAACTTGGACAAACATTTTCCTGACCTACAGAGCTCTACAAAGTATTGTACTTCTGATATGGATGCACATACTCAGAAACAGAAAAAGAATGAAGAAAACAGTAAAAGGAACAGGAAACAATATCAGAAGAATTACACTTGCATTTCCCAAAGGATATTTATTAGGAAGATATCAGGTAAATTGTGAGCAATTCAGCTTTCAGTAGGGAGATTTTATCTGAACAAATCAGGTTTGGTTTCTTTCCTTGGAAATTGCAGGAAAAATTATGCTGTTATTTTTTGTTCTTGTACTGCAGTTATCAGATTTTAGAAACTGAGAATAACACAATTGCTGCCTGTCTTGCAACTTAGAACAAAATGACCAAGAGACTAGGACCAAGATTAATTTTGTTTTTCTGAAACCAGATAATGTGAAACATTATCCATGCCGTCTATCATTCACAGTCTAGACCTTGTGTTATGTCCAAATTACCACATTGAGTAAGGTACTTACACTCTTTAACTCCCACAGATCTTTTCCTGTCAAACAACCGGAAGTCAGCAATCTATTAGAAATACCCTATGTTTTAAAATGGACGTTACCGATTTAGGCACTACTGACAGTTGCATGTCAAGTCAAAACAAGGGACACACTCTCTGGTGTTTACAAGCTAATTATCGTTCGTGAAAATTAGCCAGAAGGGGGCCACAGGACTCAGGAGATCTACAGTTCTGGAGCAGTCTGAAATGAGAGAGATTCTGCAGCCTTGAGCCACTTTAGCCTGCCATGTCAATGCCTTCTGGCTCCTACAAAGGACTGTAAGGGAGACCTGAGATCCCAGTGAAAAAAAGGCCTTGCAGTACATTTGAACTATTTGGGCAAAGAGAAACAGATTTCTCTGCGCTGGCTGTAGTTATTTTTTCAGTGACAGGAAGGAAGAAAATTCACAAAGTTAAAGCCATTAAATGACTGAAAATGAAGGAAGTGGAAAAGAAAGTGAAACAACAGAAGAAGCAATTAGATCTGTTCAACGTTCACAGATGCACTTCCATAATGTTTTCTATAGTAGAATTTCTACTATGAGGAGCAAATCCAGACTCAATGTTTAAAAGTAATATCACATAAAGGACTAAACCCTAAATTTCTATTGTCATATAGCCTACTGTATTGTGGCATAAATTTCTACACACAAGATTATCTGTGAATGAATGAAATGTATTACCTTGCATCAAAAACAGTTGTTTTTTTTTTTTTTTCAGATTCAATTAGCAATTGTTAATAGATATTTAAAGTCAATAAGAGTCTCATGTGCTCTTTATTTTTCATAAAACACTTTCTTCAATTGCAGAAATATGAATAATACTTTTATTGCTAAATAACATTTGATATGGCTTTCTCTTTAAAAAAAATATATCTCTGATAGCAGGAAGCAGTATTTAGAACAGCAGTAACATCTTTCTCTTCCATATCAATGAGGAAAAAAGACCAAAAAACTATTAATCTATAATTGCCTAAATTTTTTAACAGATGTGTTTTTTTCACATGCCTCTATTAACTTTTTAAGATAGTCAAAGAAAGAATAACCCACTTGCTGGCTTTGTTTGCTGCAGTTCACTGCAATGTTCTACAATATTCTATAATTAAGCCTTTATTCAATCAGAACTATGACCTCCTTGGGAGAAAGTGATTGTTGTAACCTTTAAAGCGGCATAGTAATTAATATTCAGAGCCTAAACATGTTTTAGCTCTTCTAGCAGCATCAGGTTAAGCTGGTTGATCTTTGCGATTTTTTAAAATTCCTTCCAAATGTTCTAAAAGGGGACTGAGTAAAACTGCAGTCAGTGTATATCTGATGTTAGACAAATGAGTTTTGTGTTGTTTTCCGTATCAACAGTTCTGTACTGATTCTTATCAATTGCAAGAGCAAATTTTCTTAATTTAAAACTAATCATCAAGGTAAAGTATTAGCCCCACATGACAGAAAATGAATTCATAAATCTGTCTTTTATTGATGAGGATATTTTTCTTTCATGCACTGAGTATTAGATCAAAATATTTGTTCAAAGCCACTTCAGGAATTTCAGGGAAGGAGTGCATTTGCTCAGAAATACACAACAATAACAGATATATATATTTTTTTCCTCATTGCCTATGGCCACTGTGAAGATTTCAGAACAGTTTCTTCGTATGTCAGTCTCAAATCCTAAACAAACAGGAATGCAGGTTTGCTTTGAGATGGCGGTTTATACTCTGTTTCTGATAGGTATAAATCCATAGATTAGGGCTTTAATAAAACACGGAAATCCTTTTCACTATCCTAATGCAACAAAGGAAGGATATCGAGAGCTGAATATAGACAATGAAGAGGTTTTAATGTGTTTTATTTTTTAATTATTTCTACTTACTGACACAGAAAGACATCAGCTGTAATATTCAGTTTTTGTCTTTTAAAATCTGTTTTTCTTTAAATAATTATATAAAGATTGGGAAGGGCATCCACATGGATTTCCTACTGCAAAATACTATGGACAATGACAGCTGAAAAAGAGGAATGTGAGTGCAACACATGTGAGTGATATGTTCCAAAATGTTTTAGGGGACATTTGCTCCAGACTGACTATACCGGATGACACGATGACCATCAGATGAACTGATGGTCAGCAGCAGCAGCCAGGGATTTAGAGTCTCTGGAATCAAAGAACATGAACATTTATAGTTAGAGAAAGCACAGAAGGTGGTGATGATCCTAAGGTTTTCTGTGAAAGTGAACTCTTGATCTTAATTAAAGTACTACTGTGGGCATGCATAGGATCAAAATAATATTGTTCCAGACACATCATTTCAATTTGCAAGGAGCAGGCTTAAGTGCAGCCACATTTCAACAGTGGATCTTGTCCAGATACATGAACACTTAATTAGATTGTTTAACAACTATAAAATATTTCACTTAAAATGAATATAATATTGGAACTTAATTTGTCCTAAAGCTTTGGCAATAAAATTACCAATTGAAAGTTATGCACTATTTATGGACATTGAAAAGAATAATTTGAGAATAGCATGAGCATGTCAAGAAGAAACAATCATAACTGACATCTTTGTGTCATGTAGTGCACCATAGCAAATAAGATAAGTAAGGATGTATATAGATCATTGTTAACTTTAGCTACCTAATGTTAGCAGCCTTCCAGTACATGAAGGGGGCCTACAGGAGAGCTGGGGAGGGACTCTTCAGAAGGGTGTGTAGTGACAGGACAAGGGGTAATGGCTATAATCTGGAAAAGGAGAGATTTAGGCTAGACATTAGGAAGAAATTGTTTCCTGTGAGGATGGTGAGACACTGGCACAGGTTGCCCAGAGGGGTTGTGGATGCCCCCTCCCCGGAAGTGTTCAAGGCCGGGCTGGATGGGGCTCTGAGCAACCTGGTCTGGTGGGAGGTGTCCCTGCCCATGGCAAGGGGGTGGAACTAGATGATCTTTAAGGACCTTTCCAACCCAAACCATCCTATGATTCTGTGGTTCTAAAAGCTCTGTGTCTGGTCTAATATTATTAGTACTACCTTGACAGATACTATGGGGTGGGAGAGTGGAATCTCCAAAAACAGCTTCAGATTTTTACACAACTGATTTTGAATGGGTAGTATTCCCATAAAAGTAATTTTCTAGACAAGTAGACAAATGTAGATGACCAGGTTAGACTAACACTTACATTTTAGGCAAGTTTAGGTGAAAGTAGTCCCAAAATAGAGAGTAAAGTCTTTTCTAGTACTGGTAGCTCCTGTAGCTCAGGATAGACTGGCAAAAGGACTGACTCTGCCTAATATTGAGATGAAATACTGAATGAACCCCCTGACTTCATTGCAGTTATCCTGGATTTAACCAATAGAAATGTGAATTTGTTTCCATTTGAGGACATTTGAGTAACATTGCTGTCACTTGCTCTGAAGTAGCTTAGTATGCCATTGGCATGAATACTAAATTCACTTTAGAAAGAACAGAATATACGCATAGGAAAGATAAAAAGAAAGGGACATCATGAAGCTAAATACAGTGAGTTATGTTCTGAGAACTACGGCTTCAGTTTTAGAGATAAATGCCATCACCAAGATAATCAAAATCCTGCAGCAATTTGCATTTATTTTATTTATTCATATGTACTGATTCCTCAAGCTCTTTAAGTCATTCCAAAAATAAAATACTATGATGACTTTCCTTTATCATTTCCCAAACAATACTGCCCAGTATTATGTCATTGCAGAAGAAGACCGTTCTTCATCTTTGCATTTGGTCCCTGGCACTAATCCTTATCAAATCAATTTGACAGCTGTCTGAAAGCCTAAATTTTAACTGTGAGTGTTCCTCCACTGATTTTTTTTTTTTTTTTGCCTTTTATTTCTTCTTTTGTGTTCTTTATTTTTATTTTATAATTTTCATCCCAAGCAGTGGAACAGGATGCTAGACACTGAAGTACTCTTCTGTGTTTAACTTTTTTTCTGATTTCTTACTCATCCCTACCACATCAATCCACAATTATATTTGAATCCCAGCATCAACACCAGCTGCAAAGGAAAGCTTCTATAACAAAGGCAAGCATGCTGAAAGTAAGTTACCCACTCTAAGCAAAGAGCAGAACAGCATTACCACTTGTACTATGTTACATTGTTCAAGTATGGTAAATATTACTTCACATCTTTTACTTTCTCAGTTTAAATATGAACTGCCCTATGCTTATTTTATTCTCATCTTACAGTTTTCTTTTTTATATACATAACTACTCAGGGGCAAACATCATTATCTGTAGTCCATGCCAGGGTGTAATAGACTATAAGCTGTGAGAAAGCTAAGAAGAAGCTAATGAACCTAGGAAAACTAAAAATGGAAAAGAATGCCCTGTTGTGATTTTGTGTAGGTTGAGTTTGTGTAATGAAACAAACAAAAAATTCATTTTCTCAAAGATCAGTCTTTTGCACTTCTCTAGTAACTCTTAGGACAGAGTTTTATTTTACAAATTTACACTGCAATCGTTACTATAAAATCTTCCAGGGGAAATAGACAGGGTTGCTTTGGTGTGCAAGAGCCAGTATTCTCTTACTGTTTCAAAATAGTGTCAAAATTCACAAATACAATTCAGTTCTGGCAAATTCCAACAACTTTTGAAGATTTAAGTAAAATCATAAGTCAGAAAGCTAATAAGTTTATTTGAATTTTACCTCACTTGAAGGAGAATAATATAAATAATGAAAGATTAAATTTCATTGTGTCATATGTTTTAGTAGCTAATACAAGAAATTTTAAGAGTGTAACTTAAAATAAGGCACACTTTTCACTGCAAATTAATTATCTTTTTTTCCCATTTTGCCCTTCACATATTTTCTTAAAACCTAAATATTTTATTTCTGAGCTGATGATGTGGCCCTTACATGAAAGCTAATGTCAAACTGAACAAGATGCATTGAACAGTCAAGATATCAAAATGAGAAATTAATCATCAGGAAACCTGTAGAAAACAAAAAAGTTTGTGCACTCTGATCTATTTCTCTGATTCTCTCTAAACCCCTGTTATACTGTCCCATTTAAAATCTCTTCTGTCTTTATGTGTGTTCACAACTGCTGCCCAGGCCTGTATAGCTTGCTCCAGTTTGTTTGTCAGGCAGAATTCTAACAAATAAGAATAATTTGTGTAATATCTGATCACAAATATGACAAAAGCAATATAAATAACATACAAGAGATTGTGCTTTGAAGCATAATCATGTCCTGTTTGTTATCATATGTTTCATTTGTGAAATGTCAGAACAGGGTATTTTTAAAGCAAAGAACAAATAGCAAACATACAGCAGACTCTCTGTATTTTCTAATAGGTTTTTCCTGTACATCACATTTACCACTGCAAGTACCTGCTGAACTCAAATATTAAAATCATCAACCATGACATGAAATGCATTGGGATTTCATTCAAATCATTAACTGATACCATAGCTGGTTCAAAAAGTCCCTGAGATGCAAATAGTCTGAGGCTAGAGAAGAACTAGAGAGAATTGTTATGTATGTTTGTTACTCCTCCCCAAGCCTCCCCAAAAGAGTCAGGAGACAGGATGCTTTGCTAGGTGTAAAAGACGTTTTTGTAATATTCAGCAACCCAAGTTCTCAAGTATGGCCTGCTACTACAAAGTAGAGGTCACAGAAAAAAAAATTCTGTCTGCTAAGGCTACTTACTCTACCTAGTTCCAAATAAGACTTATTTGAATTTTAACTACAGATTTGATGAGCAGAAAGAAAATCGGAGTGAAGACAAGTTAGCTTCCAGTTTCCATATGAGTTGGTAGATTGTGTTAATACATAAGGGATAGCAGTCTTTTAAATCAATTTTCTAACTCAGGCTTAAGCACAAAAACAGCCTCTTATGATTCTGTCGTGATAGATCCTTTCAAATTATTTCTACTGTGAAGACAAGATTATTGCTACACATATATAGTAAAAAGAATGGGTCAGAGAGTGGATGAAGTGAGAATATTATTCATTTCTATATCGCTTCAGTACTGATATGTAAACTGTGTTCTTTACAATTCAGGTTAAAATCTAGACTAAAATACATTAAAGTCTTTTGAAAACGTCCTGAATCTCGTATGTTTATAAGAACACTTAATGGGAAAAGAATGAAAATAGACAATAGTATGCATATTAGCACAATTTAAAACCTGTTTTTATACATATTTCTCAGCAGTCAAAAGCTTCTTAGAGAACACAAATTTGTCAAACTACTAGAGAGGTCAACAAGTCACCTTCAGTTAAGCCATCATGAAATTTCTAACATAATATATTTCTAATGAACCCAATTGGAATTTGCATATGACACTACAGTGTTTAATCTCACTACAGAGATTAAGACAGTTTAATAGATGAAGGAAAGAGAAAAATAACAACTAAGTCAAAGGACATCACTCATCCCTTTCCACAGGCAGATCAATGCCTAGACAGTCTCAATAAAAAGACCACTTTGGAAGCCAAACCCACTCCTTCTTCTGCCTCCAATTGCATTCTGATCATTACATTATTTAGTATGGAATATGCCTTTAGACTATTTGGATCAGCTTTTCTTTGTCCTCTCCCAGACTTTTGCCCACCTTAAGCCTACTGGCTGCAGGGGACAGAGTGGGAAAAATACAAAATCTTTGACGCTGCAAGCACTGTTCAGCAGCGGGCAAAACATTGCTGTTCTATCAACACCATTTTAGCCATAAAATCAAAACACAGCAACATAATGGCTGCTATGAATAAATTTAACTCATTCTAGCCACATCATTTCAGAGTTATGGCACAAATATTCATTTCTAAAGCATCTGATTGCTTTTTAGAAACTCCTATTTATAGAATAGAATCATAAAGGTTGGAAAAGACCTCTCCTATTTCATCTATTTCATCAAGCAAAGATGTGCTGAAGGTATATGGACAGTGGAATTTTATTTTTATTTTTATTTTTATTTTTATTTTTATTTTTATTTTTGGTTAGTATAATACACAGACAAGACTAAATTAATAGACATTCAATTTTTCAAATAAATTATCAATATTTAGATAATGAGAAAACATCTTTAGCATTTCATCTATATTGGGTAACCTGAAAGGATACAGGTAAAAAAATACTTATTATAAAATCAAGTAAAGATATTAGGCTTACAACTAAAAATAACTGAAAAATTATACTGCATGTCGTAAGTGGAAATAAGCTGTAAAATAAGCTAAAGAGTTTTAAAGATATATAATTACCAGATTCAAAAGGCTGGAATCATTTGAATAAAGGTTTTACAGGAGTTTTGGAATAAATTTTTGCTGTTTTTCTTGCAAGCAAAAACAGCTAGTGAGAAAAACAATATATATACACAAATGCAACCTGTATCATATATACTGTAATGTATATAGAATCATAGAATCATAGGATGGCTTGGGTTGGAAGGGACCTCAGAGATCATCTAATTCCAACCCCCCTGCCATGGACAGGGCTGCCAGCCACTAGCTCACTAGATCAAACTGCCCAGGAACCCATCCAGCCTGGCCTTGAACACAGCCAGGGATGGGGCAGCCACAGCTTCTCTGGGCAGCCTGTTCCAGCGCCTCACCACTCTCTCAGAGAAGAATTTCTTCCTGATGTCCAACCTAAACCTCCCCTCTTGCAGTTTTAGCCCATTCCCCCTTGTCCTACCATTATCCACCCATGTAAAAAGTCGGTCCCCCTCCTGCCTGTAAGCTCCTTTTAAGTATTGGAAGGCCGCAATGAGGTCTCCCCGGAGCCTTCTCTTTTCCAAGCTAAACAATCCCAACTCCCTCAACCTTTCCTCACAGGAGAGGTGCTCCAGCCCTCTGATCATTTTGGTGGCCCTCCTATGGA
>VXAV01000076.1:169190-179971 GCA_013399715.1 Alectura lathami
AAAAAGACTGAATGAAAGAGTCAATTTTCACTTTCCAAATGAATTACTTAATTATCTAAAGAATAGACAACTGGACAGAAAATCAGCTGGCTCTCCGTCAGTGTTGACCCACAAGCTGCCCGTAACTAAACCTATCCTGAGTGTAGTCTAAGAGCTAGTGTCACTTATTTAATTATCTCATCTCTTCTTCTCCATTAATTTCAAAAGTAAAATATTCAAAACTGTTGTGAGTAGGTACATTGTATCAAAGATGAGTGGAATAATAAACATGCATGAGTCAAATTCCAAAATCACACTTGAAAGTACAACAAATATATGCAATGAAAATGGAATACGCATGCAAAAATAAGTTGCAAGTCGAACCTTTCTTCATAGCTCTTAATGTCTTTGTTTTAACTAAGGTGCAAAACTATTTTTCTGCAACTGAATAGGTCCATTCTAAGTCTAAGGGGATTTTAAAGTTTAAATTCTGATTTATTTCAATGAGTATATTTTGAATATTTTGTGTAAAAAAAAAAAAAATCCAATTACTTTTCAGTAAAATAGAAAACCTAAGCAATAGTTCACGTGTACGTAAAGAATGAACAGAAGTAACAAAGTCTTTGTTGATGTCCAGTGCTGTCTCTCTGTCTCTGATGGGGAGAAGAACCATGCAACATTCTCTTCTATACGAAAGATGATGGCAATAGAGCATCTAGCTACACATAATGATAAATGGTAGCACTGAGAAATCACTCCGGTGGAAAATCCCCTTGTTAGAAAACAGTATTTTACTGAATATTGCCAGCAAGTATTCTTCATGGATTAAAGGGAGAATGCCATCACTTGATTTACTAAATTAGTGACTAATGTAATTATTAAGTACATTGGAGTTTTAATTCAGCATTCCAGTAAAGCNGCTAACCATGTGGCTGAACTATCAGCTGACAAATGCATTATACTTCAGCTACATCAATATAGCTGTTTAATATTGTATTGGCAGAGAATGTTGCTCTTTTTGCAATATCATAAGGCAAGATCGAAAGACAAGCCCAGAATATTGGTGCCAACAAGATGCAGTACTAATGGAGAAAATAAATCTTGTGTGTAGGGGTCAACTAGGGTAGAGCGAGGTGGCAATAGTTGAGTCAGAGATCTTTTCAAAGCAATATAAATAGTACGTGGATTGCGAAACCGTGTCCTCTATATTCACATGAAGTGCAGTGAAATATAATGTCTTACCAAAAAAAAAAATAATAGTAATAACACAGGGAGAAAGAGAGGGACATCTTTAGCAGAGAATGTATCAGCTGTTTCACCAGATGTAGGCATCTACTTTAGTGAGAGTCAAATGGCTCACTTGACTCTACTGACTAGACATAACTCTCATAAAAACTCACAGTGAAGACATGTAAACTGCAGTATTTGAACCTAGACATCAGTCCCCCCTTCATCCAACAGCACTAGGCTGTCTGTTACAATGATTTTTTTCCCCCTAATTAATGATTATTAAAATTTTGGTACTTCATATGGTATTTATTCTTATAAAAGGCATTTCACATTGTGTGAAATATTACCAAACATGGTAAAATGAAGTTTAAGAAGTTATTTATGTCATTCCCTAAAAATGAAACTCAAACAAACAAAATAAGTAGGCTAGGTGCATTATTCGAATATTGATACAAATTGGGCAGGCCACATGTACAATCGGGTGGAAGATATGAAGAAATACACTACTTAGGTATGAGAGTGTTTAAACTCAGTCTTTAAAGGGATGCTCATTGAGACATCACATTCGGCATGCTTATACCCTTAAAAAGCAGTTACTGTGTTCCTATAAATCACGTTGTTTGCTAACAATGTGATAGAAGTTATTTCTGCAGACAAGGACTGATGGTGCAGATGGTTGGCAAGGCTATATGTCCTGTACTTGTAGACAAATATGAGGCAGGAGTACTTTAGTACATTAAGTACTTAGCATAGCAATGCTGTATCTAGTTTGAGCATTTTAAGAGGCCGCAAGGCTGTAAATCTCATCATTCTTGAAATGCAGTATAAGTTATGCGTTCTCTCCGTAAGCATCATGCACTTACATAACTTTCCTCTAGGAATTTTATGGGTAAAAAATAATTACATTGTAACTGTGTATACATTTCAGTAAATCTAAGTGATTATCCTCAAAGAAAGATACATGCAGATTTATCAATCAAAATTGCATTTGTTAATNAAAATTCTTTTTTTAATTTAAAAAAAAAAAAAAAAAAAAAAAAAAACTATAAACTATTCTTTTTGGAAAAGCAAACTGTTGTGATTCTGATCTACATAACTTCATTCTCTTGTAAAGGGAAGTCTTCCTGATCTGTCTGTGTGCTAGAATACATCATAACTCCTCACTTGGAGAAAGGATATGGGTATATGGGTAGAGTTTGGGTACAATCTGTTGTAGTGAAGTCTACTGAAATTGAGAAGAACACAATGAACAGTCAGGCATATTAAATCTCATGACACAATCACAGTAGCTTTTCTGGAAGAAATTACCTTGTGTATATAGGTGTTTACAAAACAATCATAAACTTCTATGAAAAGTAAAAGCAGATAAATTTTGGATGATTTCAGTGCTGCCCCATCAGTACTGCTAATATGCATGGATTGTGCATATGATCCATATGCATGGATCAGTACTTCTAATATGCATGGGTATGCATGGATTCTACTTATTTGAAATACTGCCCTACATTTGAAGAACAAAGGAAAAGCAAAATGGTACCTCCTTTTCATGATTGTAAGTTGTTATTTTTACCAGTAACCCCATTTTTTCTGCTCTGGGTCATCAGTTTTAGTAATTATTAAAGTAATTAAAAACTGTACTTACATGGTCTATATCAATTCATCTATTATGCAAGCAACAATCTAGAATAATTGCTTTATTGTGGAAGATATTTATGAATAAAACAACAACAGAAAGTATAGCCTGCCATATATAGAATGTAGCTTGTTGAACAAATAATGAGAAATAAATATCCCAATTTATTTTTAGTCCATGTTTTGTGGATCATTTTGCTCCTTTTTCCTTCTTTTGAGCTGCTTTTATATCTTATCAATTGGTTAGATGTAGTAGCTGAACTACTTCTTACACAAAACTGTTCTTGAGGATGCATACAATTGGATATCTACTGGTATCTGGAAGCCATATAGGTAACGTCTTGATTACAAACTGCAAATTACTACACATTCATGACAAAATACAAAAATTATGTCATATGTACATCATCTTGTTAATTTGCCCCAAGATGTCTTTCCAGAACCTTTCAGTTACAATGAATATATTCTTCTCTGCCATACAAACAGCTCTCTTATTCATTGGTTTACTGCAATGGATCCAACAGTCTACAAGACCATTATGTGAATAAGACATTGCTGCTAGTGAGGTCACATAAAAAATAAACTCTTTTCAATTTGTTACTTTCAAACTACATGGAATTTTACAATATTTTTCAATATACTCTTTCTCTGGTATAATGCTTATTTGTTATGTAATAATGTCAATTGTCAACTTTGTGGAAGGGGGAATATATATTCATCTATTTGTGTCCTGTTCTGTCCTGGATTTAGTCATGCTGAAGGAAATGGTGACTCAGTCACCCCATTCTGACAAATCCTTTTTATTCTCTGCATTTAATGGCTAGGGAGACAGATTTTTTCTTAAAGGTCAGATGCCAGACACTGGGACTGCATCTTCTGCTGTCAGAGTTGTTAGTGCTGTCAGGTCTTCTCCATGTTTCTGAACTGAGGTGCAGTGTTCCCATTATGTATTACTTACTTTGTCCCCTCTGGGGATTGTGTCAGGATTCCTTGCATTCAGCATGCCTTGCAATGTTATGGACACCAATGACTGTGTTATTAGGCCACTTCTATTTGGTGTTTCACACATACTAATGTCATTTTTGTCTCCATCTTGTTGCAATGTTTCTTCAACCAACTCAGGAAATACTACATAGATGAGAAGGCTGGCTGAGGATATTACATGGCTGCTGTATAGTAAGATTACATATTCTTGGGAATCCCTTTAAATTAGTGCTTACTAGGTTGCCAAGCACAGAGAGGATAACTTTGCTCTAACATAACTTCCAAANGTTTTTTTTCCCCCAGAATCTACTGTTTTTTTTTTTTTTTTTTTTTTTTTTTTTAAACTTATTTACATAATTTGATGTTTTGTTTCATTTTCTATTTGAAAATGACAAGTTATTTCCAGGGAATAAAAACGACTCACCAAAGCAACCAAAACATAAATGACCCCCCATAACAAACCCCTAACAATGGATAACTCCAGTCTGAAATGCTATTTTAATTAATTATTAGTATAGTGAAATAAAGAACACCTCCTTCCTGCATCCTCAGATATCTTCAGTGTTTTAAATTCCATTGTACACAAATTGTAATCCCCTAAATATTTCAGGTCTTTTGGAAGTTTTCAGAGTAGGTGCAAATAGCTGTAGTTGTTTCTTGAATGTTGATTCATGAGTTTTGGTTGCCATTACTGAAATGTGACAGTGCTGAGAAAAGGAATTTTTTAACAACTTTTTTTTTTTTTTTTTTTCCCACCCAGCAGAGCTTGTTCATATTTTTGAATTCCATTTAGCACAATTTAAACATACCTTTTCTTTTCATAGGCTTTCTGGCTACTTTTTTAACAGAATCCATTTATCTACTATAATTATCAATTTGTGCAAAAGTTTCTTACAGAACATTATTCTCCTTGACGGTCAGTTGGTCATTATTACTACCTTGGAATTCCTTAATATTAAAAAAGAAATTCCTTGAATTCAAAAGGAATTAAAATGCACCATTTTGTTTATGGTACCTTTTTCTTCCCTATTTATATTTTAAAACCCTTCAGGAAACAAACAAACAAAAAAATTAAGATCTGGGATCATGCTTTGAATTAATAACAGACAAGTTGCAAATATAGATTTTTTATCTTAAACGATTGTTGGGTTATGAATGGCTACTTTGTAGATCACCATCTCCTGTCAAAATGATAGTCAGGAACTTCAAAGACTGATTTTTATTTTTATTTTTTCCTTGCACACTGAAGACAATAAAGTTCAACTAAGGAGAAGCTTGTACATGCGGCAGGAGCACAAAATGACATTGCTCTACAAATTTCATTGGTTTTCAGTCGTTCTAAAAATATTTTCACAATCATCAGTAGAGGCCTATAAATTTCACTAATAATTTTATGATGCTATTCATACCTCAAGTCATACTGATTTCATATAGGTTATCTGTTCTTAAAATGTTATAAAATGAAACAATGAATGGTTTTATAGAATGTATTTGAACTAAAGCAGTCAAATCAATGCTATCACTAATGTTAATTAACATAGGAATGATAGGACTCCACAGGAATAAATTAACTTGTGGTACACAACTACTATTAAAGTTTCCATTCTTAAATAGGGCCCTCATACACACATATTTGTGCACACATCCACACATGCAAAGTGAAAGTAACTTCAAAACTGCAACTTCTTTAACTAGACATTACAATAGACTTGACAGAACATTTTGTGGACATTTCCTGCCAAACTTGGAAGACTTTGGCTTTTAAAAACTTTAGATGTTTCTTCTCAATTTCATTATTTGGTACTAAATTTCTTTCAGGCATTCTGTCACCTCCATAGGCAGACTATTTAGCAACAGATTTCTATTCATTCTTGTTGAAATTCAGTTTCAAAGACAAGAATTGTTATCTGTTTTCTTTAATTCAGTATCTAATTTAGACCTTTCTCGCAGATATCAACAGTGATCTAGTCTACCCATGTCAGATATGAACCTTATTCATGGAATATGAGAAATGTAATGCAACGCTACTCACTGGAATTTGAGGCTGAATGTAAATGGCTGAAGAAGCTAAAGAAAATAATTTAAATCAAACAAAGTGATGATTTCAGACAACTTAGAGAAGACATCTGATTTTCAGAAGACTGTCCTATCCACCAAGACATACTGTATACTTGCATAGCACTCTCCACTTTTCCTTTCCATCAAGCTGAGAAATATGTGGCTGAAAATGCAAAATTTCAAGACTAGCAGAGAAAAACGAGAGCAAGTCCAGCTCTAGGGTAGAGTAGAAGGAAGAAGTCGAATTCAAATCCACCTGAGCACAGAACTATTGGCCGCTTTTCCCTAAAACACCAATTTCATTCTTCTAAGGTCAGTACAGTAACCATTAGACTATAATCTACCACGGCCATCAGGTCAAAAGAAGCTATTTATAATCCTGACCTTGTCTATCTTTTAAGGTTTATCCTTTAGATTCAGGTCCTCAGATCTTTATCCTAAGTCTGTCTGTATTGTGTCTCAGTGCAGCAGGTAGATAATAAGATGACCCCCAAAAAAGAATGTCTAGATACATTCAGATCAGATATTCTGATCTGAACAGCCAGATATTCTCAAAGAGAATCACAGAATACTTCATTAAAGGTTATACATGTTTCAAGTTACTGTTTCAGTAAAATGATTATGTTAATTTATTTGCATTCTATACTTTTTAATGGAGTTATCATCCTGTGATCTTCCAAAACATTAGGTAAGACTAGATATTTTCCTGATAACTCTAAAAAATGAAATTATAAAAACAAAAGCATGCAAGGAGAGGAAAAAAGCTTCCTACGTAGCTTTCCAAGAACTAACACAGATTTCAACACCAATATTCTGAAATCCTTTGTAAGTATAAGAGTAGATCATTAACAACAAACCTATGTCTCACAGGATGAATGAATCTGCTATAACTATATCCTTGTTTTTAGACTTCTGCATTATTTTTTTCCCAGCAACAAAGGTCCAGTGCATTTTAAATGGACAGAAGAATATATGAGAATGAAGTAGATGTAAAATGTTTTTACAAATCAAAGCCAACAACTCAGCACTTTATGGAGTCAACTGACTAATTTATTTGATGATTCAGTCTGTCATTTTGAAAAGAAAAACTTTATATATATATCTTTATGTACACGTCATCTAGCAATATGCTCTAACATTGTTAACCATGAAGCAATCTTAGAGAGAAACAACAGAAATAAAGTAATCTTATTGTTTTTGTATGGTGTTTTCTTTTTCTGTGTTTGCCACTATACTGTTTTACATTTAAATTTGCCTCTGTTAGAACCCGAAGGGCAACACCAGACCTGACTGCCCCTTGGCAGCCCCTAAAGGACTTCCCCACCATGCCCGGACTCAGAGTCCCAGGGCTCCCCTAACTGTCTAGGCCTCGGCCCCCACATCAGCCCCAGGACCATCAGCCCCTGCTCCAGCAAGGCCGCAGGAGGCCAGGCCCCAGCTCCCCACAGCCCTGCTCAGACCAGGCATGGCCTCTGTCAGACTGAGCCTGACAACCACTTCCAGATCTCCTGTGGCACTCATCTTTAACTGATTTTCTTTTATTTCTTTTTTTCTTATTGTTTTTTCCCCATTCAGCTAACTTCATATGGAGTTGTTGGCATTTTTCAGAATTTAAAAGAAATAAGTTAAAATCTGAATAAAAATAAGTCAAAACCTGAGCCAGTCTTCATTGTTTGGATAATAGTTTTCATTTCAGCTACTAACTTAAAATACTCTTATTTAGTTATTATTGTCATTTAGTTATCATTATTCTTACTACTTATCTGACTTTCTTGTTCCTTTTTTCTCCTCTTTTTTTTTTTTTTTCCTTTTTTTTCCCCTGGTTTTGACCACCACTGTTTCATGAGAAACATTTAAGCCTGTGTAAATGTTATTAGTATCTCTCACTGAGTTCTCGCCACCTCTCTTTTGAGCTAGTTCTCCTTTCTTAAAAAAAAAAAAAAAAAAAAAAAAAAAAAGGCAAATATTTTTTTTACAACAATTTTTAAAAACAAGAGGAAAAAGGAAAAACTATTTTTTCCTTCTTTCAGATGGAAGGCATTTAATCTCTTTTAAGCAAAGCAACTGAATTTAAGTACTTATATACCCTTTACTGTTTTGCTTTCACAGTTGGTGAGCTGCATGGTCCTGTCTTCAACTGAATGATGAAGGGGCTTGTTTCCCTCTCTGAGCATACACTGAGCCTGTTGAGACTAGGCTTCTACCTCACGCCCTCACTGCTATCACTTCAGCAGCTGGAAATAAAGCTGCTGAAGGTCATATGTAACAAAAAAGATGTTCAATATGAATTCTAATGCTCCATCAGTCATTCTTAGTATTATAAATAAGTTAATTGTGCTAGCACACTTTCTAGAGATCTCAGTTTTATGGGGGTACTACTGTTTAACTCTTTGGGAGCTAAATCATCCATTAGAGGGCCCAGAACCTTTTATCCTGGTGGTGAGGTCTCCCTTTTATGCAGAACCCCTTTTACTTAACATTGCTCTAACTTCAGACATGAAATCTCATTCCTTAGCCATACCTCATTCATATCCATGGTCTCCTTAATTTTAAAAGATGAAGTGCCATTAAGCATCATTAGCAAGGCAATTCTCTTCTGGATTCAATTCTATAACTCTTTTAGGGTTAGTTCCACCCAATATATGACAAGTCCTTCCTCCTTTTGGCTGCTGAACGGATCAGCTCACATGGTTATGGATGTGGAACACTTCTTGTATATACAACAGAGTACATTCTTGAGGGCAAGATAAAAAGTATAAATCGAGTTTTCTAATTAAATGAAAGATAAATATATAAGAAACATATGTGTCATATCATTTGTTATTAAGCTACAACATACAAATAAATATAGTTAACATTCATAGTTTTAAAGAAGATTCTTGAGCAATCAACTTTTCCTTTTGTGTATACATAACGTGTTCTCACTAGTAATTATTTAGTATAATATTTCCTGTTTGAAGCCTGCAATTAGATTTTAGAATGTAACCTCCTCTAAGTAAGGAATGATCAATGAACATTAGACAGGAATTTAATAAGGTAAATTAACATATAAATTAATAATATATTGATAAAAGTGTATTTTTTCAAGATATTCAAACATGATTCACTTTAATTTGATCAAAAGGGTATACAAAAGCAAACGTGAATTTTATTTCTTACTCATGTTTAAGAAACCACATCTTCACTTCAGCTAAGGAAAGGGACTTGACCGCCTTGTTTTTCTCTCCAGTTTGTGGACTACTGTAGATTTGTCTTAATGATGACTGCGACACTTAACATATATCCAGTCATTGTCTTTCTTTTATTTCTGTCAAAGACTTTGATTAGATTTTTCCCTCCATGAGAAAATGAATATATGTTTTTTCAACATATTACATAATCATGTAATCATGGCATTTATAGGTAATAAAACTAGCAAGTAAAAAGTAGCAATAAAGCTACTATTTATGTATAGAAGCAGAGTTAATCAAGTAAAATTTGGGTCCAGCAAATTAGGTAGATGAGGATTAGAATCATTTAAGTAAACAAAATATTACCAGAGAGAAGCATACATAAAAAATACCACATCTTTTCCAAATTCATAGAAAGTCTAGAACTTGCTTGCATGAGATGTAGATGTCCACTGTCAAAAGTATCATTTAAATATCTTTATCCAAAGAACTTTCAGACGTTTCCAAAACAGCTCATTTAAAGGAAAATATAATTACCATTTATAGCACAATTTAATTAGAATGTGAAAAATAAATAATAATCTCAAACATAACTAAGCATGACAGTATAGTCATGACTTTAGAGAAATTAATACAGATAAAAATATATGCATGCATAATGCATTGTTATTTTTTATGCCTTCCTTTAAAGAAAGCTTTTTGAGAGTAAAGAGCATTTATGTTTTTCATTGGATTTTTGTTCTTGGATCAAGCTAGGTTTCCCAGATCAGATTTTCTAAATATACGAGGTTGTCAATCATACAACCACAGCTTCCATCAGGCAAGTTCCAATGTAGTGATAGTCATGAAACGCATGCATCTGTGTCAGAGGATAAACCTTCCCTTCAGTGTACACTTATAGCATTCCTTCATATTTCTTGCCACTCAGGCATTGCCTTCAGATAATTAAATAGTTACAAAAATGCAGCAGAAGGCAGTTTGCATAGTAACTATAAGATGATATTATGATATTATAACCAATACCTTAAAAAAAATATAAATGATAGTTACTTTAACAGTTGGAGATCCTTTTTCATTAAACTTCATCACCATCCCAAATTCAAGAGGATAATTATTGAGTTCTGATTTGGTTGTATCTTCCTTCTCCTTAACCTGGCATTTGAGTGTTTTCTCTGTTCTTTGAATTTAGTTTTGTTCTCTTTCCATTTTGGTTTACAGTTTTTGCTTTTTAGAAGCCAATCAGCCTTTTGAACATATCTGTCCAGGTAGTCCATGTGCAAAATACACAGCATGCTTCAGAAAATGATTATGGCACAATGTGCAATCAGACCTTGGAATCATGTCAAAG
Source organism: Alectura lathami (assembly GCA_013399715.1). Classification (NCBI taxonomy): domain Eukaryota; kingdom Metazoa; phylum Chordata; class Aves; order Galliformes; family Megapodiidae; genus Alectura; species Alectura lathami. Next base: position 179,592 of record VXAV01000076.1, read on the forward strand.
ATAACCATCAGCCCCAAAGTCCTTAGGCATTACTCAGGAAAAGTCTGATGCTTATACATACCAAAAAGAATCTAGGAGGATTTGAATGTGATTCCTAGGTTACTAGCGAGAACAAAGATACACAGCATAAGCATGATGAAAGCAGTGAACTTGAGGAAATAAAACATCTTTTGTCTTTACATCTGCAGGTCAAAGGTTACTGCCTTACGTGGCATAAGTGATAGAACATAATGAGAAGAGTAAAAGAATAAATGTATCTGTGGCATGAACCAGAAATGCTTTTTAAATTTTATTTTGTTTTACATTGCAATTGGTATAACCACCATTTTGCATGATCTGAATACAACCCAAAAAATACTACACCAAAAAAAAAAAAAAAA
>VXAV01000076.1:186668-198014 GCA_013399715.1 Alectura lathami
TTTTTTTTCCCCTGTATACTGTGTCTTCATATAATGGCTAGTGTAACAGAGTTAGGGCTTGATGTAAAGCAGCAAAAATATTTTAGTTCTTCAGTACAAGTCAGTCTCTGACTGCAAGGAATGACAAGAACGTGTGAAATTATTCAAGAAAAAATGCACTTGTGTTCTGCTTCTGAGAGTACATCTCATTGGCTGATGAAAATATGCAATTTTAACTCTTCTTCTGCCTCCTCAGATAAGCAGTCTGACTTGTTACCAGCCACCTCTTTTACTATTCTACTTTTGCTACCAAGCATATACAGAAGGGATGGACAGATTAACACTTTGCATTTTCCTGTTTCCTTTATGCATAAAACAAATAAAAGGTTTTAATCTGTGCTTCCTTTGATCAGACAGAATCTTATTAAACATTACTAAATAATTAAAAGTGTGCAATTAATACTTTTGAGGACATTTTGCAAGTCTCTAAAAAAAACATTTGTACCTTCTGATTAGATAAGTGGATATTGCCATCTTGACCCCTTTGAGATGACTAGTAACTTTCTTAATTACTTCAATACAACTAAAATTTCAGCCATTTCCATTTTTCCATAATTACCTAAAATATATTTATTATTATGTCATTACTGAATTTCAGACTGATGTTCTTAATTAGAGTTTTTAAAATCTAAGAATAATTAAAAAAAAAAGTGAAACTATTTTATATATATATTGAGACAATATCATAAAATACTGATGAGCTCTTTTTTCTTCCCTGTGCTTGTTCTATCACGTAAAAGTTTTCCAAACCTTTCATCTTCTTTGACAGACATGAAATCAAGTGTAAAGCTTCAGATTTCAATTCAAATATTTTTATGATCCACATTGACAAGACAGCTTATGAATCTTGCATAATAAATTAAAAAAAAAAATTGAGAAGTGGACGCTATGGGCAATATCCAGTTGAGTCTTGATGATTTATCCCACCCAACGATCTAAGTCATAAATTAGAACATTATAAAGCAGGTCTAATGTTCTGATTAGTTATCCAGAAAATGAGTTAAAAAAAAAAAAAAAAAAAGAAGAAAAAAAAAAGAAGATGATGCCATCCACTCAAAGATTTATTACGCATATTCTCCAGTTTCAGATTTCTCACAGTTTCATTAAGTCTTTTTCCATTTTTTTGTTGTTGTTTGTTTGCATTATGATAATTATTTTTTGGTGATGACATTATGTCCTGCATTCATCTGGGATAGAGCTAATATTCTTCACAGTGTCTGGTATGAAATCAATGTTGATAGCATACCAATTTTTTTATTTGTTACTAAGCAGTACCGTACAGAGCCAAGGACATTTCAGTTTCTCAGCTTCTCATACTGTCTTGCCATTAAGCAAAGCCAAGAAGACACAAGTTGCTAGGAGGGGACAGAACCCAGGCAGTTGACTTTAATTGGCCAAAGAGATATCCCATAACATATGACATAATGCGAGAAAATGTTAAAACTTTGGGATGCTGGCAGGAGGAGCAGCCGCTGGTCAAGGACTGGCTGGGCACTGGTCAGCGAGTGGTGAGCAATCATGTTGTATATCACTTGTTTTGTAAATATACAATTACAATTATAAATATACAATATACAAGTAATTACTGTTATTTCTCTCTTCCTTTTCTGCCTTAGTAAAAAGTTTTTATCTCAACGTATGTGTTCTAGTTTTTTTTGCCCTTATTCTCTCCCCCATTCCACTGGGAGGGGGGAATGAGAGAAAGGCTGTGTGGTGTGCATATCTGCTTGGTGTGTTAAACCACAACACATTACAATTCCTTAAACACACAAAAAAAAAAAAAAGAAAAAGTTTTAATTTCTGCTAGTGTAGGAGTTTTTATTACTGTTCAGAAGATACATGCAAATGAACATATCATGCAACTCTAAGAAGGACTTGATTTCAATAAAAACCTTAATAAGAAACTTACAACTGCCAGTAACTCCTTAGAAAATGGATCTAGAAATGGGTCTTCATGTAAGTTGCTAACAGCAACTTGTCATTTTCAAATGCAAGTTCACTTCTATATGCCTTATGGTATGGGCTACAGTCAGATCTTTGTTATGGCTTCCAATCTCTTTCAGAGTTCCAAAACTATCAATGTTTAATCACATTAAATTCTGCAAAAAGGAATATTAGTTACATAGGGAAGGAAAAGAACAGTAGTAAGTCAGTAAGTTTTAAGAACCAGTCACACTTTTTCCTGCAAAACTGGCTGCTAGCCATCAAAAGCTTAGGTAAGTATGAAAGAAAAATTAACAATTGAATAATTTATAAAGTCTTTACTTTCTGCAAGATTAAATTGTTGAGAAAAATTGCAGAGCAGACTAGCACAACTTTGGAAGCATGAGCATCCATTAACTTTCATTGTTCGCCCTTAGAATTTATTGTGAAATTTTGTAGTTGTGAAAAGAATAATTATAACTCCATGTTTAATTAGATTTGCCAGCAACAAAGATGAAATTGAAGGTTTTATAGCAAGACTTGTGGTATATTTGTTTTGTTTTGATTTCATGATTCAGTGTTATATCTGGTATATTAGTTGTCAAAGGAAATTTAAACTTCTCTTCAAATTTAAAATAACTTTTTTTTTTTTTTTTTACCATAATTTTACAATGACTGTTGCCTAATCCCAATTTATTTCAATAACTTTTTAGAAATTTTTCCACCAATGAAAGACAATGACAGCATGGCTTTCATTTTTACACCAGATTATCATTGATATTGAATTAGTTTCTGAATTTGGTAGTGACAGTATAAAACAATGAGTTCAATACAAAAACAGAACAATAGATAGACTCTTATAATCATAGAATCATAAAGGTTGGAAAAGACCTCTAGGATCACCTAGTCCAGCCAACAACCCATCACCACCATGGCCACTAAATCATGTCCCTGAGTGCCACATCTACACGTTTCTTGAACACCTCCAGGGTTTTCCTAACATCCAGCCTGAACCTCCTTGTCTGAGATTGTTAGGAAAGCATTGTCTGAAATCAACAAGAGCAGTTAAGGCCAGAACCTTCTACAGTCAGCAGCACTTGTGACAGTTTTACATTTGAAAACGCTCCTTGGTCAAAGCCAGAAGCTGTTTTCTTTCACATGAGAAAGCCCAAGGCGGGAGATACTGGATGGTGCTGCCTGAAGACTCAGCCTGGGAGCAAATATTTTCAGCGTGGTAAAGAGAGTTAGGAGATGATGCCATTGTGTTCTGTGAAGGCAGGGCACAGTCTGGCATTTACCTCCTTCCTCTTATCTCTGCTGATTTCAATTTGCAAGGCCTGGAAGACACAAAGATCTGTTGGAGAACATCCAGAGGAGGGCCACAAAAATGATCCGAGGGGTGGAACACCTCCCCTGTGAGGACAGACTGAGAGAGCTGGGGCTGTTCAGCCTGGAGAAGAGAAGGCTCCGGGGAGACCTGATAGCAGCCTTTCAGTATCTAAAGGGGGGCTACAAGAAAGAAGAGGACAGACTCTTTAGCAGGGTCTGTTGTGATAGGACAAGGGGAAATGGTTTCAGACTGAGAGGGGGGAGATTTAGACTAGATACAAGGAAAAAAGTTTTTTAAAATAAGGTTGGTGAAGCACTGGCAAATGTTGCCCAGAGAGGTGGTGGATGCCTCGTCCCTGGAGACCTTCAAGGTCAGTCTGGACAGGGCTCAGAGCAACCTGATTCGGCTGTGGATGTCCCTGTGCACTGCAGGTGAACAAGATGACCTTTAAAGGTCCCATCCAACTCAGATGATTGTGTGATGTAAAGCTCCAGTCTGTTACAACATTGAAATATAGTTTCTGTCTATAAAAAAAAGGTATCAATAGTTTAGATTTGCTTCTTCTAAAATAAAAGGTTTCTCCATTTCCTACCTGCAGATTCTGAAATAACTCATTCTTGTTTTTTTGTTTTGTTTTTGTTTGGTTTGTTTGTTTGTTTGTTTTCCAAAAACCTTACTGAGAGGTATTTCTTCAAAACATAGTAGGAATCACATTATTGTTACAGAATGACTACTGCCTGAAAAGTATAAAAACACACAGGTTCAGCAAAGGACTTTGGACTTCACAGAAAAATGTAGATGGATCTTCTGAAAGCATGATGTTTGAAAAACAAACCACATATGTTGATGGAAAAAAAAAAAAAAGAGTTCATAACTAAGTGGATATACACTGTGTGAAAAAAAAAAAAAATCACATTTTCATATATTTCAAATCATAAATCTGTTTTACATTAATCTAGATGGACTGGCACTTACCTTGATATTGCTAGAAATGTTCAAATGATGACTGCTGTACTTCCAAATTTACAAAATAGTAGGCTATGAAAACTGACCTGCATCATAGCTTGTCAGCATGTAGTGCTAATAGTTCATTGATTGCTATAAATATTTTAGAGTAACCATAATGATGTCAGCAATTCAAAATATCAAAGCATAATTAGGGATCTCAGATTCAACATTGTTTTACATAAGATTCAAACAAAATGTCCTTTATATTTTATAAAAACGTGGAATGCTTGAAAATTTTACATGGATTATATTAGATAACTCATAAAAGAAAACATGAAAACAGCATTTTTACCATCAGTCAATGTGGCAATAATTCACAAATGCACTGATACTCATAAATGTCACCATGGTCAGCAATATTATCAAATTAGCTTTCAATAACATAAAAATATACTTCACAGAAACATGTCAAAATATTTGTTAGATTCAGATTAGTTACAGAGATTTGAATGTCTTGTAAACTTCTCCTGACTACTGAATTTGTTTACCTAATGTTGTCAGGAGTTTTAAACTTTCAGACAAATTCAGGTGCTATAGAAATAATCCATATGAGAACAGCTGTTGTGATTCTGAGACATAATCACAGTGCTACCATGTATTCTCCTCATGAAAGGAGTATATCTAATGCTAGAAACTCAGAGAATGTACGAACATGTAACATGTTCTTGCATTTGATGTTCAAAGCAGAAGATAAGGTGACATGATAGTCCCTACACAATAGGATCTGAATGGAGTTTCTCTGATGCATTTGTGCAAATCCAGTTTCTGTGACTTAACAATTGATTTTAAATGATCGAACAAAAAAATCAAAAACAAAAACAACAACAAAAAAAGCAAATAATATAATTCTGATGTGCACAAAAATGTGTTGATAACAATAGTAATTATGTCTATTCATCATTGCTTCCAGGTAAAGTTTTACTAAAACAGTAAATCATCTGTGGTAACTGACATTAGCTGACACAATTATTGGACAACCTACAAGCGAGGCCAGGGACCAAAATAATCAGGAAGTCATCTGCATGAAGCTGAAAGATGTAGGTGAGGCAATGTAGCGACGCATACGTTGGCATCAGCAATGCTAACATTCATTTTAAGCTAAACTGAGCTTAAATAAAACTCCCTTCTTGTGTAAGCATCAAACTGTGATTTACTTAGCACACTCCAGCTCCAGGATCATTTGCATGAGGACTAGTCTATCCCTGGCCCTTTCTACCAGCAGATCACCTTTAACTGTACTAGTGGAGTTACATGTATTGGAGATAAAGAAGGGCTGTCTGGAGACACAGAGGGAACAGATATTTGTATGTCTAAATTTAGAAAAAGCTAAAAATACACACATAAAGCGGTCACTCTGTACAACAGCTACACCAGTGAAGATAAAATTTGATATATTGTGTAATATTTTACAGACACTCTATGAATATGAAGGAATCTGTCTCTGTTCTAGGTGAAAAGTGTGGTCATGCACTACTTACTTCCTTTGATTAAATCTTTACATTTTCCAGTATGCATTTCTCACAAACTAATAGTATATAAAAGGAACTAACAAAAATGTTACCTTGAAGGTTAGACACGTTAATAGCCAATAACTGTTTACTTCATTCACGTCACCTTGAAGAACTTCTTCAAAATTGCTGTGAGGCAATTGGTACTTTATTCATGGCTTACCTCTGAAAACTCACTGAGCTCAGTAAGTCAATGTCACATATTCTGCTAATTTAAATCATGACATTTTGAAGAATCCATCTTACAAATCACTTTACAAAACATTTCGCAGTCCACAGATGTACTTCCAGTAAGTCAGATCCTAAGCAGTTCATTTACAACACACACTGTTTCAGTCCATTCATGTTCTAACTTGCAAACCAGACACTCAGTGAAGTAAAGAAAGCTAAGGTTCTCTGTATGTTGTGTAAGTACAAAGACTCATTGTAAAATAATCTTTGATTTATATACACTGCCGAATATGAACATTTATAGAGAGCTATAATTGCATGTGGAAATAATTTTTGCTAAAAGGGAATTCGGTCTTTAAGCACTTAAAAGGGATGCCTATGGCCAAAAAGGGAGACAGATAAGAGAGAGACTATTCTTACCATCATGATTTGGAATGTTAAGAAGAAGACAATATTAAATTGCAATTGGTCTCTAAATGTAATGCTAAAATAAATTTTATAATTTTGAACTCTGAATATATCTCATTTACTCTACTAGATGGTTTCTTTAACTCTGGCTTCCAAAATATGTTCAATGTTTCTAGACTTCATCTCAGGTTTTCCCTGTAATGGCTCACACAAGAACACCATGTTCATATTTAAATATGCTAACTTTTCTGAAGACCAAAGAAGATTTCTTTAAAGTTTACAACACCACTTCTGAATGTAAGTACATAAAAATAGTACTGGGGCTTTGTGGCTTTGTTTTTGTTGTTGCCTTTTTGTCTTGTTTTGCCTTACTTTCTTTGTTTTGAATAGATTTGATTTGTTTTTTCAGGGGAGAAGCTAGATTTGGAAGTTTCTTGTCAAAACTCTTACTCCTTTTTTCCAGATTTAATTTCTACTATTACACAAGTTAAACTGGAGCTCAACATGTTCAAGTTTCTGTCACAGTAAAACAATAATAAGTCCTCCTTCTGTACTTTTGCCTTAACTAAATCATGAAAAAGAGACTATCACAATGTTGATAGGTTTGTTGGAAAAATACATTGTTTTATATACTATAATGTTAAAATACAATTATGTATATCTTTGTAAGAATGAAAGCAATGTAAATGTTATGTCTCAAGATATTGCTCAGAAAGATATGGAATGTTATGCTAAGCAAGACCACTCAGAAAGATAAAGGACTGATTCTCTACCTACATCCAGTTATTGCTGAAGAAGAAAGGAAACCGTGGGTCGAGCAGACAGAGAGAGAGAGGCTACACAAGCTGGGTCAGATGACAGCCACATCTCCTTATGGGACCACACAGCAGCTCGCAGCTGCAGGACGACCACCTGGAGACCTCTGGAGTGGGACCGAGCATGCATGAGGTTTCTCCGCAAGAGCCACAGGAGACAACAGAGGGTGACGTGTCACTGTCATGGGACCCTAGCAGTGGAGTCACATAAAAGGACTGTGAACAACTTGCTTTTGGGGACGGGACTGTACCACGCTGTGATGCTGTGTTGAGGGATGCTGTTTCGTGGCGATGACTCCTGGACTCCTGTACCATCAATGGACTCCCATCGGACCTCCTAGGTGATGACTATTCTTGCTACCCTATCTCGAGTGCCTGCTTAATTCCCACTTTTCCTCCTGTCCTATCACTTCTCTCTCTCTCGATGTTTTGATAATAAATCTAAGTTTTTCTGCACAGCATCTGACCTTGTTTGTGTCTTAATTTTGTCTCTTGGGATTGAAAAGAAACCTCCCCCGACTCCACTTCTGGCACACAGGATTCCGGACTGGGACAATCTTATATCCATGAAGACTAAGAACGTGATCTATAAATAAGTATCCAGACTAAGTTAGGTTTTCAAACCATCCCATTTTCTATAATATTATAATATTATTTGAATTAGGGTATCTATTTTGCCCAGTCATCCCACTCCACTACGTTTCATTGACATTTCATTTCTCCCTGTGGAGAAGGACTTGAGGGTTCTGGTGGACAAAAAGCTTGACATGAGCCAGCAGTTTGTACTTGCAGCCTGAAAGGCCAACTGTATTCTAGGCTGCATCAAAAGAGGGGTGGCCAGTAGGGTGACAGAGGTGATTGTCCATTTCTACTTTGCTCTCGTGAGGCCTCATCTGGAGTACTGCACTCAGTCTGGGGCCCCCAGCACAAGAAAGATGTGGAGCTGTTGGAGCAGATCCAGAGGAGGGCCACTGAGATTCTCAGAGGGCTGGAGCACATCTCCTCCTGTAAAGAAAGGCTGAGGGACCAGGGCTTGTTCAGCCTAGAGAACAGAAGGCTCCAGGGAGACCTCATGGCAGCCTTCCAGTACTTCAAGGGGTTTATAAAGAAGATGGAGAATGACATTTTACACAGAAAGATAGTGATAAGGCAAGGGGGAATAGTTTTATACTAAAAGAAAGGAGATTTAAATTGGATGTTAGGAGGAATTTTTTTACTCAGAGGGTGATAGGGCACTGGCACAGGCTGCCCAGAGAAGCTGTGGATGCCCCATCACTGAGGGCTTTCAAGGCCAGGTTGGATGCGACCCTGGGAAGCCTGCTCCAGTGGGTGGCAACCCTGCCCATGTCGGGGGCCTGGAACTAGGTTGTTTTTAAGGTCTGTTCCAACCCATTTGCCTTGCATTGGAACAACTTTGCAATTTCCTGTAGGTCCAATAGTGTCTTTGCTTAGCATCATAATGCATGAGCAGAACCAAAGAGCTACTGAGTTGGGCAGAGGCAGAATCCCCCCAAACCCTAAAGTACTGCACAAGGAACAAATATTGCACTGCAGCACTCTGCTTTGCACAGAACCCACATACTAAGTAAAAAAGGAAAGCCAAGCCTCTTTTCTACTTCATTGTCCCAAAGGATCCTACCTAGCAGACGTAAACATATGTATAAAAATGTAAATTTGTTCTCAAAGGGAAAATATGGTCTTCTAAACATCTACAACCCATATTATCACAGTATACATAGTAAAGAGTCTAGAAATCTCAGGATGAATACCCCCAGCAGTACTTTTATCCAAAGGATAGAGAGAGTAAAAATAAAAAAAAATTGGGTAGTCTTGCATCCAACTGGCTGTTATTTTACCACAGCAGTCGTTGAACACAGAGAGAGAGTCAAGATTCATATTTCCAGAGCAGCTCTGCAGGCGCCAAAAAAGGAGAATTTTATTTCTTCTTTATTCTGGAGATACAGATAAATATTACTCAGAGCACCATCTAAAGATAATTGTTTCTATCAGCCAGTTAAAACGATTTATAGCTCCCCATGTCTCAGCTACTGCAAGTAAAGTCTTTTCTTCTGCTTAAGATGCCTGTTTTCTTGTTAACTTAAGACCATAAGCTTCAGTATCTCAGTTATAGCCAACAGGCAGCTAGACTTTGACCTGAAAGTTCTACAGTATCCATAAAGATGGAGAATTCTTGTCTTTACAGTGCCTGCTAAAACCTAGCTTTACAACTCTAAGGGTGCAGTGCCACGTTTTGATCTCAGACCTTTTCAGTGACTTATTATAACTTAGAGTGAACACAGATTCCATTAAATATAATTAAAATTATATCCAGATGCAGTAAAAGAAGCCCATATAGTTTATATTCTATTACCTTTACAAGAATTTCATGACTATATATGTATTTCTACAGGCCAAACTGTGTGTGTCTGTGAAGGACAATCAGCTGAAGCAAGTGTCTTTAACAGTTTTCATTTCCCCTCACCTATGAAGATGTATTTTCAAAATATTGATTTCTTAAGCATATGTAATCACTGTTGCCAAATTGTTTCCTAGTTCTCTGTTGCAAATATATCCCCAGGATATTAAGCTGAGATTTGTCTGGCTACTAGTGTACAGTGATAATCTATGCTGTCCTAGTAGATTTACTACCTTCTGCTGTTAATTACATAATATAGACTAAAAGGAAAATTAATAAAAATACCTCAAATACATAACTAATATTTATGATAAGAATAATAATACTCAGTAGGTGGGTACATTCAGGTGCAAATTTTCAAAAGGAAGGATAGATATATAAACAGAGACTTCGGTTATTCATTATTTTGTCTAAGCAATTCCCCCATCACAGGATGTGGTAATCACAATCAAACTAAAAAGTTCTGTCATTTAAATCAGATTTGTATGTTTCCTCCTATGTACAAACTCACAAATGAAATGGGATTGAAACCAGCTTACAGAAAAAGTACTTTCAAAAAGAAGACAATCTAGGCTATAAGAAATGGATGAAAATATCATCAAGCTTAAGACTGTATTTGTTAATAATTATTTAATTTTTAAAATGTTTATGAATAAACACATTAGTTTTCCATATGTTATTTACTTTGTATTTTCTCTGTTTTTTTTTTTTTTTTTTTACGAAATAAGTCAATAATATGTGGAATTCAGTTAACATATTCCAGTCTCTAGGCAGATCCAAATGTATGGGACATTACCGGGAAACTCCCTAGTATGGTGTGGCCCTCCAATTACTAACGGCTCCAGGTAGTTCAGGTGGGCAGTGCCAAAGTGGCAGAGAGAAGTCTGAGGGATATCAAGAGGGACTTCATGGCACTGGGGCAGTTACTTGAAGGGTCTGGAGTGCAGGTGATGTTTTCCTCAGTCTCTTCGGTGGCAGGGAGATATACTGAGATGAACAGGAAAATCCACCTCATCAACTCATGGCTAAAAGGCTGGCAACATCGAAAGATTTTTGACTTTTTTGATCATGAGGCAGTTTATTCAGCACCTGGCCTGCTGGCTACAGATGGGATACACCTGTCTCAAAGCGCAAAAAGTATTCTAGGCCAAGTGTTGGTGGGGCTCCTTGAGAGGGCTTTAAACTAGGTTCCAAGGGGGAAGGGGTTAAAACCAGGCTGTCTAGAGATGAGCCTGGGAGCAACATACCAGGGTTAGGAACGAAATCAATAGCCCAGCTGAAGTGCATCTACACTAATGCACGGAACATGGGCAATAAATAGGAGGAGCTGGAAGCCATTGTGTGGTGGGAAAACTATAACCTAGTTGCCATCACTGAAATGTGTGGGATCTCTCTCATGACTGGAGTGTTACAATGGCTGAATATAAGCTCTTCAGAAGAGATAGGCAAGGAAGGAGGGGTGGAGGTGTGGTCTCCTATGTTACGGAATGTTTTGATGTTGTAGAGGTCATGAGGATAATAAGGTTGAATCCTTATGGGTAGGGTTAAGGGTGTCCAAAAATTTACATTTACTGTCATTGAGAAGCAGTATATATTTAATACCAAATGTAACATTGTGGTTTTGAAATGCATTTAAAATCCTGTTATTACATTTCAGATTCTCACATGGATAAATGTGTATTGTGTCATTTTATCCTAAATACCACAATATAGAAGTATAACAGTCTG
>VXAV01000081.1:8261-19199 GCA_013399715.1 Alectura lathami
TACAACAGATGTACTGTGAATTTTATTTACTCTCTGTATGTGTTCCTTTTTTCATCCCCTCAGCTCTGTGCTCTGTCCTTCCCAGCACAGAGCTTTTACTGAGCTGATGGCTGTAAAGGATGCCATTCTTTCTTTTAGTGTGATACAAGACTGTGTAAGCAAGGGCAGGAGTTCCTGAAGTATGCTCATTCTTCATGTTACGATAGCCTTCAATAAGGCTGATACACAGTTCAGAAGATTGTACTTTTGTGTAGTGTCTTGGAAGGGAGGGCATAGTCACTACTTCAGAGGCAGCAGTGGGGGGAAATGCTGAGGAATCTTCCCAGTTGTTGAGCTAGAACTCCAGTGCAACTTCAGAATAAATATGTAGTTCAGCACTATTGTTCTCCTCTAGCCACTGATGGTGGGGGCAGCAGAACAGCTGAGTTCTTTGTATAACAAGAACTAACACTTTTTGACTTCCATGTGTGTTGTTTTATTAAAAATGTTTTTCTTATGAATACATGTAAATTTCAGTTGAGCTTTTCTTGTGCATTTTTTTTTCAGGGTGTTCCAATGAATTCACTCAGGTTTCTCTTCGAGGGTCAGAGAATTACTGATAATCATACCCCCAAGGAGGTGAGTTTCTCTCTAGAGTGTTGCATACAGTGTTCAGTGGAGGAAAACAAATACAAAACTTGTTTGTTCATCTGTTGTGCTAGACTAATGTGATTGAAGATATTTCTTTAAATATAGTCAAACTTCTTAGACTATATTTAGTCAAATATATTCTGACTTTATTTGTCTGAGTAGTTTCTAATGAGGTTGATAGGTCAGAAAAAAGACTGATTGGACCTTCATGTGTAACATTCCCTTGGAAGGAAGAGTGTAGTCACTACTCACTAGAGGAAAGACTAAGGGAACTGGTCAGTTGTTGAGGTAGACCTTCAATTTGACTTGGGAACAAATGTATTTAGTTCACATTTACTAGATGACAGAGCAAGTAAACAGAAAGCAGATTACTTCTGCTGTCCAGTGACTTCCACCAATTGTGATGATAAAGCAGGAGGAAAATATTGAGTTAAAATAATGATGTTCTGGAAAAAAAATCCAACTTGTGCATTGTGGAATTCAACAAGTTACTTTCTTTGAGACAACACAACAACAACAGTTGTAAACAGGCTTTGAGTTGCACACTGTAGGTCTTAGCTGTATTGTGATGCAGTAGTGCCCTGTATGTAACCCACATGGCTGTACAGCTGGTACGTCCCCTGTGTTGTTGGGTACTTTGCTGTGCATCTGTTGCCCAAGAAGGAGTTTAGAGAAAAGTAAAGGTAGCAGCTTTTGCGCTGATATATACTGCTCGACAAGTGGTCTCAGACTTTACAGATAAGGTGGTTGCTTTGACTGAGATGTGCTGAAATGTATACGATTGAAGGAAAAAGACCAAAAGCCATGAGTGTTGGCTAGTGAGATATTGACGATTTTTTCACCACTTTGTCCTTTGACAAACAATGATGGGACAGGGGAACGAAGCATTGTATAGCTTTTCTAGGACCTGCTCTGAATTCAGTGCACCAGATTTATAACAATTGTGCTGTTTTTTCTGTTCTCACAGCTGGGGATGGAGGAGGAAGATGTGATTGAAGTTTATCAGGAACAGACGGGGGGTCACTCAGCAGTTTAGATCCTTCTGTTTGTTTTATTTCCCCATAATCCTTTTTTATTTTTAAATAATAGTTCTTTTGTAATGTGGTGTTCAACACTGAATTGAAACTGGCACCCCATCTCTGGGAATTTATTTTCAAGCGTCTGGTATTTTAAATTCTCGTGCTCATTATACACTATTGTTTCTGTTTTCATTGTGCTGAACTTCTGTGATCCAGCTGCAGCCCTGCTCTCCTTTTCCCTTCCGCCCTCCCCTTTAGAAGTACATGTACACACATGCGTTTGTATGTTCACTAGGTTCGTGCATTTCAGGCACGAAGGTTGTAAGATCTGCCAGGTGGGCGAGTGTTCTTAATGACTTCCATATCTGCCCTGAAGTTTTGATGTGTGACTGTTTCACTCCTGGACTATAACTTTCAGTGCGAGATGAAGTTTTTCAGAACTAAACTGTGGAGAAATTGTGTATCCATAACTCAGAGCTATTTTGCTTAAATTGTGCTGATGGCCCAACAAAGAAGATCAGAGTTGGAAACGGAAAAGCTAGAACTGTTGTCATCTGTACCTTGCTCCAGAGATGGCTTTGCTGAAGACATAGGATTGAAAACCCTAATGATTCTTAAATCTTGCCAGAAGAGCCCAGAAGCATTTTAACTTCATATAGGAATTAGTACACGCAGGTATTCATGCAAGAATGTTCACAGCAGACAACTGGTGTTACTTTGGCACTCTTGTTTGTACCTTTTGGCCTGGGACGTGGGTTTTGAATGGACATTGTCTGTACCAGCTTCATTTAAAATAAACAAGAAAAACAATTTTATAAACACTTTGCATTTTCTTTTCAAATGTTTGGAAATGAACAAAAATATGAAAAATGACAGTTGGGGCATGCCTTTCTAGTACCTTACGTTGAAGGCAGAAAAAACAGTTGTGGTGTGTAAATACAGCTTGTATAAAAGCATTTACTATTTTCTACTTGCCCAAGTGAAGTACTTCTCTGCTTGGTTTGTAGGTGATTATTTGAGACTACTAGCTGTTTCTCGTCCTGTTAGGGAATATTCACATGGTTACATACTGCTTCACTTCAGGCACAAAGGTTAGACTGAAACTGCAGCTTGGAAGGAAATGCAAGGATTGTTTTTCATGTCTACATTTGGTATGATCATGGTACCATTGAACGACCTCTGTATGATGGATGAATTGCAAGTGTCAAGATGCCTCTCAGGCTTCTCTGTGAGGGTTCACTTTGTGTTACAGCTAGCTGCTGGTTCTAAATGGCCAGTCTGAGAATCTTTGATTGGGTGTGAATGCTCAGATGGAAGGTTATGGGCAGGGCAGTGTAGAGGAGGCTTCTGCATTGGCCCTGCTTCAGCTTTTCTGCAGACAGATGGGACTTGTTCCTAACTTTTGTTTTTAATCAAGTTCATTTTATGAATGCCAAATTCATTTAAAAGCCCATTTTAGTGCTGGCGTACTTGAAAGAAGTTGCAGGTAGATATTTCAATGACCAGTTTTTATGGCACATGCTGTAAAGCTATAAATGAACTTGTTTCATGCTTGTGGTTTGTGATTGATTTCTGCTTTAGTAATATACCTGTACACATAGTTGCTCTAAAATTTTTTAAAGATTAAAACTTTTGATTAAGAAATATCAGAATATGGGATTTTCTTGAAGTGTTCTGTGCAATTCTTGCTACTGTGATGTAGAACAACATGGCTTCTTTGGACTTCACTCCAATAGCTTTTTGAGAACACAAAATATGTCTGCTTCAGGATACCAGAAATAAAACAGCCTTGTGATTACTTATCAGATCATCTTATAATTTAAATTTATGTAATGCTCTTGTTAGTAAGCAAGTTCTCCTTGTCCCTCTTCTACAAATTGGGAACAGAGGCACAGGGGACAGCGGCTTACTGAGGTCGCACAGGAAACTGGAAGCGGAGATAAGAACAGAATCCAGTTCCCCTGGATTTGATGCTAGTACTGCAGTTGCTGCACCAGCTTTCTTTGGTTCCTACTGTTCACTTCACTCTTCCAAGTTTGTTTCATATGCGCTTCCATATCAGCTTTGTAGTTCTGAAGCACTACATGTAATTCTCTTAAGACTATGGAGGAGGGCTTCCTGAAGAATGATATTTCAACTTCAGTGGGATGAAGCTCAAGGCTGAGGGGTTTTTTCCCCCTGTTGCATAACCTTCTTCTGAAACATGTCTCTTTATATAGAGTGGATATGGTACCAGTGGCAAAATGACTGGACCTCTTTCTGACCTGTACCAAGCCTCGCAAAACAGAGCTGCTGGTCTAAAGCAATGTCTACAATTGCAGCTGTTCATGGAACAGTAATAACAGGAAAATTGTACTCGGATTAGTATTGAGAGCTTCATGTAAAATGAGAGGATAAATAAGCTATACATGCATCAGTACCTCTTTAAGGAACTTCATTTTTTGGAAGTTGGACATTGGAATGAAACCTGCGTTTTGAAGATGAGTGAACAAAGGCTTGTTTGAATTTTTTTTTTAATTTCTTTGGAAGGAATAATACTTCTCAAATAATTTTGTTCTGAAAAGATAGTCTGAATTGTTGTTTCTAAACCATTTGTGGATTTGAAGCTCATGACTGGAAGTCAGATTCTCCTTCATGTCTTGGAGAAAAATCAAGAAAAGAATCTTTTCCTCCTGAAATTTGTCTTCTTCATTTGTGCTCACCTGTGTATTAGAACTCAGTTCAGCTGTTGGAAGCTGCTTTGCTCAGTGGCTTTTTTTTTGTTGTTGTTGTTTCTTCAGAAAAGTGGTGATTGTTGGAGAAAAACCATCTTCACTGAGTTAGTTATGCAGTAGGATGCAGAAGCAAATTTTTGCTTTCAGTATTTCTAATTGTGAAGTTAATATACTTGATATTCACTATCATACTGTATACAAGCTATATTGATAAGTGCTGTATAAAATATCAGGTTCCATGCAGAGGTCTTTAAAGCTTGCGTGTTTAAGGTATTTGTGTACTCCCTTAAATATATCTACATAGTTGACCACAAATTCAACAAAATGAGATTTTGCAGTCAAATGTGTAAATGTTTGCAGGCTATGGACTTCATTAGACTTGAAGTCTGTTGCAAATTTTAAATAACCATGTATTTAGAAGCACTACAACTGTATACTACAGTTTTTAGCCTTTCCTACTTTGAATTAGGATAAGAATACAGTATTTAAGTAATGGTGCTGACCTGGGCATCTTCTGTATGCACTTTTGAACAGAGAATTGTAGGAGCTGTGCAAGTTGGAAGTAGTGTAAACTGGCTTTGTTTTTCTTTTAGAACCAATACTTAATACATATTGAATTCAAATGAAGTGAAGCTTCAGCTTAGGGAGATCATTGAAGTTGATTACTCTTCTCCACAAGAGACTCCCTGCAGGGATGACAATACAATTTGGATCTACAAATGTCACCTCTTTAACTAGATAATATTAGCGAAGCAGAAAATAAGATGACTTGCAAAGAAGAAAAGTTCTTGTCCTGGTGTAGTTTCTCTTACTGTTGATACAATTGTCTTTTCTGAAACAGTAGCACATAAATTGATTGGTTTGGGTGTATTTTCCAAAAGTCAGCAATAAGAGCTTTATACTATTTGTAGACGGACAGTTCTATTTTTATTTCCTCTTACCACTGAAGTGGGCCAAAGAATCTATGATGAAGCAGCAAAGGGTAAATAAAATGTATTCTGGCAGCTCAAGAGGTTATAAGGGTTATCATGGTCTGTCTAGGTTAATTTCCACTGGCTGATAAAACATGAATGCTTTCCTATCAATACGATGTATATACAGACTACAGTTGCAGTCTGCGAAAACAGCTTTGGGAATGAGAATTGCACCTATCTGGTCACAAAACATTGGTCCCCTTTTGAATAAGGTTAGAAACTTGAACCATGCTTGAACAGAGCTCACTGCAATCACTGATACCTGGCAACCAAGTATGTGTTCTTACGTATGGTTTTCTTTTCTAGTAGCTGAAAATAACACCCATGGACAAGAAATATCGTGTGTTCTAGTCCAGTAGCTTCTATTAGCAGTGCTTGTTGGAACTGCAGATGTTGCTTCAGATCTGCTCTTTACCTGTGAACGGCATTAATAAAGTGGATTGAAGACACAGGTCAGGCTTCCTCAGGTTAGAAAGTTGGTGCTTTGACTTGAAACCTGTGAACTCAGCAGGCTTATGGCTGGTTAACTGGCAGTTTTTGATTTTGCCAGTATGTAATGGTTCTCTGTGAGGCACTGAACCTGGACAGGCTTTGAGCAAGCTTTGAAACAGGCTGAGGAAGAAAATTTTAGTTTATGCTTATAACTTGTGGGACAGTAAATTATTCCCATGTCACAACGTGAGTAGAGCAAACAGCTATTCCTGCTCAGCTGCAGTCACCATGTATCCTCCCATCCCTTTTAGTGTTTTGTGGCTGGCAAGATGGTCTAAGCTTCCTTTAGGAGAATTGGTGTCCGCTGTTTGCAGTGTTTTGGTATGCAATGTGCAAACTCCTTGTGTGCTGGGATGCTGGTAGGAATGAGCTCTGGAAGCATGTTATGCTGGAATCTGCTCTGATGGACTACATAAAGGTAATCATGATTTCAGTTATGTGGGGAAGTCTAGTTGTGCTTCTTTCTGTAGTGTAAATGGATGTTGTTTCTACCTTTGAAGTGTTTCAGAGTCTAAGATAAACATGAATTACTGGTAGAATTTGGGGAAATGCTGGAAAACTGGTTAAATAGCAAAAGAACTACATTGCATCTTGGAGTTTGAACTGAAGGAACCTTAAATAACTTGTGACGTTGCTTATCAATGTGAACTGCGCTGAGTCCCGACTATATAAATGTTCTTATACAGATTGGCACTAGCTATATAGATGTTATTAATAAAGAAAAATGTAACTTCACATTCTCTATAATAGCTACACACCTGATTAAAAGCTGTGCTTCTCTCTGGCTTCTCCTTATAGCATCTCTTTTTTTTTTTTTTTTCTTCTATCTGTCCCTTAGCCTCATGTCTTACCTTCTCCTCCTCCTGATTTCTTTTTTCACATTTGAGGTGTTCTTCTGTCATCACCACCAGCTGCTGGCATGACCACATTGCTCCTTCTTTGTCTGCAATTTTCTGCCTGTTAAAAACAGATCACCATCAACTACTGGTTACTCACATACTTCCTATTTAGGAAATGTTCTTTCATCAATTACAAATAGAATATAATGCTGGAAAATTGTTTATTACAAGTATACAAGTATTTAAAATAGTCTCAAAAACAAAAGTGTGTTTTAAATTATGTGATTTAGAAATAACTATTTATTTGATCTAGTGTTTATTATTTGGGTTTTCAAGCCTTTTTCTGCAAATATCTTTTAGAAATAGAATCTATCTTCAACCATGTAGTGACTGAGGCTTTCAGAGAAGATATCAAAGATATCAAATACACTGAAAACATCAGGAAATGAACAAATGTAGCATGACCTTTGCTGTTGCTAGCATCTTGCAATATTGCATCATAGCTAGTTGTGGAATTGCTCTTCAGGCTGCAGGGACTGTGGAAGAAATGACTTGCTACCATCTCTGATAGAGGAGCAGCAGAGGTACTGCAATTTGGGACTGTGTGTCACAGAAATTGCATAGCAGAAACTTAGTTACATGTCTACTAGAAATCATATTTTCAGATGAATTATGTTGCGGTTCAGGTAAGCATTAGCCTTTTTATAGACTACCTGCTCCATCTTACTCCTCTAGATGTCTCTTCTGGAACTGCAGAGGCTTTCTCTGGAAATCCTCCTGCTGCTAAATATGTTCTTGTGTTTTCTCTAGTTGTGACTTATGTGCTGCCACCTCCTCCTGGTGCCTCCACTCTTCTGGTTTGTTTCTGCAATCTAAAACAAAAATCATTATTAATTGCTATAGCAACCTTCAGTTTGCTGAACAATTCTGGCAGGAGAACAGGTTCTCAGCCTGAAGAGCTAAACAGATTGCCTGAACGAAGGAGAGAGAAACTGGAATAAAGAGAAAACAGTTGGTGGTTACTGATACTTAACATATGTCTGGTTGGTTCTGCAAATTAGTATTAAAAAAATAATGGATTGTTTACTTTCCCTCCTATCATCTTTAAGGGGATGAAAACCTGAATTACATTTTAAATGTCTGCTTTTAGGAGGACACAAGAGGCTATGAGGAAGATGAAGATACAAGTATGTGATTTACATAATACAAAGATGTAGAGTCAAGGGATGGAGGACAGCACAAGAGAAGACAGGAAAAGTTCAGAGAACAAGAGCTGGGGGACAAAGAACACACCTTCTTTGTAGAATGAAAACACAAAGCCAGAACAAGAACCTAGGAGATGCAACAAGCAAGGAGGTAATGAAAAGCATGGAATGAGATTTTAGATGTAAACTGAACAGTGGTCTGAATAAGCTGTTTTTGTAGGAAGATTCATAGTTGAGAGTAAGGAGAATGAAAGTCAAAGATGAAGAGAAGGAATATTCTCTGTAAGTTCTTGTTTTCAAGATACAAGAATCAAACTCAGGTCATTTGCTTCATTGACTGACACCTTAAGATCATGGTCTGAACTAACTCAGGGTTCACAGTCCTGTAGTTTCACTTGCTGCCTACTTGCTTTTCCCCATAGTTAAATAGGGCATGGCACTAATCTCAAAAAACTTTAACAAGTCAGATTTGTTCTTTTTCAGCCATCTGATTTAGTAAAAGATGATATAAAGCAAAAGATGCTACTTCAAAAAAGCTGCTTCTCTTATAAATGCCTGTGATCAGAGGATACCCCCTCCTTGAGTGTTCAATCATTTCTAGGTAGGCTGCAGCTTTTCGAAATCACCCAAGGAGGTCGCTGTTTTCCCCAGTAAATACCATCCTTAAAGTAAAATACAGGAACAGAGCAGTAAGATGGTGTCAGAAGAGAACGTACTGTTTTGTATAAGCAGAACATTTCAAAAGGTGAATAGAAATATGATGTTTAGGTTAACCAGGGCTTGTTTTTCTCAGATCTTTGCCCTTTTTTCTCTAAATTTATGGCAGCAGAGGTCAAGAGCAAAAAATACTTATTGCTTTTTTTTTTTTTTTTCAGTATAAAAACTTTTGCATTGTTAATAATCTACATTGCTATGAGATGCTTTTATAACCATGTAGTTGCAGCCATACTGAGGTTTTTTCTTAGGAAAATGTTAAGTAGTGATTTTGGTGCTGTCTGGGAAGTATAGTCTAGTCTTCATGAAATTACTGTAAGCTAGGTGGAATTGGCTGAAAAACAATTTGTACAGTGACTAATAGTGGTTCACTGATACCAATTTTTCATTAATGACTTGGAAAAAAAGTTTTGGGACTGACTCAAAATTCAGAGTAATGATAAATGGATGAAAGTATTTTAAAAAAGTGTATTCAAGATAATACAATGCAAAGCTTAGGAAAAATCTGATATGCTTCTAAAAGATGCAGCTTTTTGCAAAGATTACAATAGTTTTCTGTTATCATTCAAATGTTCTCTTCTAGAAGGTTAGAAGGTTATCATCACTGACCGCGTATCCTTGTGCTCGTCTGTTCTTTCTCCAACTTTGCATTCATTTTTTCCTTGCTCTTTCTGTGTTCTTGTGCTTTTCCTTTTTCCACTTTGTGGCTTTCTTCTTCCTGCTCTTGCTTTTTACCATGCACATCTCTCTTCTTGTTGTTTTCCAGGAGGAATCTGAACAGGAATATAAGTAATTATACACTTAGTAACAGATAATTCATCTTTCATAGAACTCCTAATATTTGAAATTACTGGAAGAGATGTGCTTTATGTACTTCTCAAAGTAGATTTGACTTGTGTGAGACTTTTCCCGTCACTGGCCAACTATGGCCTGTTTTTAATGTACGGTACTGGAAGAAAAATAGAAAATTTAGATACTCACCTTCATGATACCTAGTTACTCTTACATTTATTTCCTAGTATCTAATGTCTCAATATGTTGCTATTTAAGCTATATTTTCCCAACCTTTGCTAAGTTCATATTTTCCTTTGTATTTTTTTGAAATATTTTTAAGTTGTAATACATTAGGGAGCAGGCACAGAGGTTTAATTTAGTCCTAGAAAATAATAAGACTTTGAGGAAACAAGTATTTAAAATAGGGGAAAAAAAAGACTCCGATAGCTAGATCTGTCAGCCAGAGTCACTGCAGTGAAATCAGAAGGTTATGACACAGGCTGCATCACAGAACCTAGGACACAGGATCTGTGCAAGAGCTTGCATCAGTTGAAGTAAGGCTGGGGCCCCCAATGCTGGAGGGGATCCTGCCAGACCATTTAGCTGGTCTACCAGTCATGCTTCAGGGGGTCTCCCTGTCCTCCCACCATGGCCCTAGGCACTGGTGCTCTTCAGAGTGAAGGAAGCTTTGCCAGAATTTGCAGTGATTTTAAATGCTGCTCTTGAAGCATATCTTATTTTCCTTTTTAACCTTACTCTATGTTCTCTCTTTATGAGAAGGCATAGAGGAACACTGTCACGCTCCAGGTGTTTTAAGGCTAGTCTTAGAGATTTGTGTCTGGGAATTGTAGCTCTTGCTGGGCCTTATGCAGTGCAAAATGGGATGGACTGCCAAGGACTGCAGAGTGGCTTGGGACATAGGGGCGTGTGCCCTCCCTGCACCCCCCACAGCAGTCAGTTTCCTGCTGCTTTTGTGCCTTGCTGCCTCTCAGTCTGTGGTGGAACACACCCCTCCAGTCAAAACGAGGCAGGTTAGCAAACAGCTGTGGGTACGCTGTGCGTAAAACCCTCCTTACAAAATAGACTTTAAAGGGTAGACTAGAGAAAGTCTGAATCAGGGCCTGCCTGGGGCTGAGCACTGGGCTCCTGTGCCAGGGCTTGTGGAGAAGCTCCATTTTGTGGCCGGGAGGACAGCTGTGTTGCCTGCCTGGCTGCAGGAGGAGGTCAGCTGGGTGAGGAACCAGTATGCCTTACCTGTATTTGGGGAGGACCTTGAGGGCGCACGTTCCTTGGAGCTGGGCTCTGTCCGGGCTCACCTGATTGATGTTCCTCGTGAGGTACTTGCTGCCCACACCTGCTAAAACATGGCAGGCAGGAGCTCCTCCTGTTGTTTTTGTCAAGTTAACCTGCCAGAAAGCCTCCATGAGTCAGTGGCAGCTTCTCCCTACGCCTGCCTGCGTGGCTAATGGTCGGGTAAATAAATATCAGGAGAATTAAGAGAAGGCAAGCAGCCCCGTGAGGCGCAGCCTCGAGGCGGGCAACGGGGCCGCGCTGAGAGGGCGGCGGGGCGGCGGGAG
>VXAV01000081.1:19219-31387 GCA_013399715.1 Alectura lathami
GGGCTGGAGCCGCCCTGGGGCGGCGGCGGTGCGGTGGTGGCGGCGGGGCTGGGCTGCGTGTGGCACCAGGTGAGGCCACGCTGGGTAAATCCTCCTTCTCGTTTCTGTATTTTTGTTGCGTGGGAGTTGCTTCAGTGCGTGTTTGCACTCGTGAGTGCTTTTTCTGACTTCTGCGGCCCCACCATTCCAGCGTGCAGCGGTGTGGGTGCTGCTGGTTGAGGTGACCACTGGAGGCCGTGCAGCCTGAGCCAGGCGAAGTTCGTGGCTGTTTGTGCAGGCTGGTTATCAGGGAGGGCATCATTCTCCTCAGGAGGAGCAGCCAGGCTGCTCCCCTGTGCCCCTCAGCCTCTGTGAGGGCCTGCGGTCACCTTCCTCCACCTTGTGCCTTCTCCACAACGGCAATTCTCATCCCTCTGATTCTCTTGTTTTCTGGTTTTCCAGGAGAAACACAAACTTTTCCAAACCTGACATGGCCAAATCACTCTCAAAGTAGTATGTTGTTAATCTAGGCAATAAGGTTTTGGATACTGTGGTGGTGGCTAGTTCAGACCATAAGCATTTCAATCTAGAGGTAAATCTGTTCTGTTAAGTTTCTTTTTTTTTTTTTTTTTAATTTTATGTCATATTTTTATGCTAGAGGAATATACCAATTTGTAAATGGAGTGAAAGTATTGTTTTAATCTCATTCTAGACAGAACAATTTTCTCTATTATGTAATCTCATGTCTCTTCAGGGCAGAAGGATCAAGCTTTTCTTCTGTCTTGTTCCTTGCTCTGCCTGAGTTAATAAAGTATACCAAGAATTTTGTTTTCAGTCTTCAGTTCTGGTGAAAAAAATGCCATGAATACATCATCGGGACCACAGTGAACCTCCAAATTGAAAACTCGGTAAAGCATTAGAACTTTGATACAGATAGCTATTAACTTTTAATAAATCATCTTGTCCTAATCAACTTCACTGCTGTTCTGACTGCTCTCCTGAAGGCTGAGGCTTACACTTCACAGTTGTCTGTGGGCAAATGGTAGAAAGCTGTGGTATCCAGCAGACAGAAGGTGGAATATGGGACAGGTGAGTTGTGAGCCTTGAGCTGCCTCTGGCCTCCTGGTTAACCTCATGCAAGTTCCGTCTCTCTGAAAGTCTGCTGCCTGCAGTGTAAGGCCCAACAAAATCTGCCTTTCTGTTTCTAGGTACCACCCTAGTGCCAACAGGTATGCCTGAATAAACTCAATCTGTTTATAGCAAACATGCTGTAGTAGGTGTATGTGGAGATTTTCTGCTTCACTAGTGTGGCCCAGAGGAAGAAAAAAATAGCTTGTGTCTGCTTGTGAATACAACTGGAAATCCTTCTGATTAAAAAAAAAAAAAAAAAATTGGATTTTTTTTAAATAGAAGTTGATAATTACCTTTTGAAAAAATAAAGTAATCCCTAAATACCAGCATTTTCCTTGGTCTTTGATCTTCTAAACAATTGCTAAACAAAACACAAAAATAAGTGTATGGACCCCTCTCTTTCAATCTTATATCCTCCTACTGAAATAACTAGAAAGGTGCATATGATGATGTTCAGCAAATTGCTAAAGGATGTCCTTTTTGTTCATTAACCTTACCTACAAGAAATTCTGCCTTGTGGTGTTGCCTGTCTTTATTACCGCTTTTTTTTTTTTTTTTTTTTTTGGCACTTTGGTTGCTAGATCTGCGTTTGTCAGCTCATCTGATGATCTTCATGGTTTTTGCCTCTGCAGCCTCCTTTTTTGTATTGTACAAAAAAAAAAGTGCCAAATTGTATGTGCTTATATATGGTGGTAATGGGATATTGATCCATCTTCTGGCAAACAGCAATTGCTGAAATTCTTGCACCAATTTTTGTTTCCTCAAATGCGTTTCTCATAGGAGAAAATTAGTATTTCTTCAGTATTTGCACTGTAAGACCACCACAACTGCTGCAGTCCATAGTTGTACAAGTACCCTAAATGGAATGTGTTCCTGTGCTACTGGATTTGAAAATTCTGCATGAGAACCTGAAGCATGAAGATAACTTCAAGTTGTGTGAATTTACTGGTGATTAATTGCCGAGGAAAAGATGAAGGAAACAATTATTATCCTCTGTAAATTACAGTTTGGGATTTATGCTAAGAGGTAAACCAATGTCTGCTGATTACATAAAGAATTGCTGTTTCCTCTGTGGGTTATTGCTTTTGTTTTTTGTCTCGTATTATCTGCTGTTCTTACAACTGCTCCTGTGGCTTTTTTTTTTTTTTTTTTTCTTAAATACCAGATTGGCTGTTTACTGTGCTCAGAGACCCTGCTATTTCACCTTACCCAAAGAGCAGTTCTTGGACTAGTGAGGGGAAAACAGAAGGGACCTCAGAACACACTTTTCACCAAGAATTAATCGCTCTCATTTACTGCAGCTGTATTTTTCAGTGCTGCTGCTATGGAGGAATTGTAAGGAATAATGATGTCCTACCACCAGTCAGCAGTGTCTGTCTGTGTGTGAGTGCCCCCTGTGTGTACACACAGGTCACTTAGCAGTTGACTACTTATGATTAGATATGTAAATAAATGAATGTTGTGCTTGCTTACCTTTATGCTGATGACACAAAAGCAATCCGTAGCAGAAGCCTGGCAGTGCTTACCTACTTGCATTGTGTTTGAACCTTGACTGAAAACAGTTACTGACATAAGTAGGTAGTCAGCCTTTCCAGGAGAAAGGACAGAAATTTTGTTGCCATAGGACTTAAAATATCAAAACTTTTGCCAACTGCTTTTTTCTTAACCTTTGTTGGTTGGGAAGTCTCCTCCCGTCTTATGTACTGCTTTTTGGAATTACTTGTTTTTACTCTGGACTCTTGCATTTCTTGATGGCTGGAAGATACCAAAAGATTTGATGTAGATTCAGGCTCTAAATCCTGTTTTTAGAAAATAGGGGGAAATTGGAGGGAGCAACAATAAAATTAACCATCAACATTTAAATTTTTGATACCAATTTAAAACAAAAAAATCCTTGAAAGTGTAGGAAAGCCTTGAGGCTTGATTTAACTGCAGCTTTAACCTCTCACAATGTTTTGCACAGCTGCAAGCCCTGAAACTCTTCAGAATAATTTGTCAGTGCGATATAATGAACTGCTCATGTAATTGTAATGGCCCTAGCAGGTAGCTGCTTCTCTCCTTGGAGATCACTTGTTGCTTCATTACTGAAGCTGGCAAGTTCCGTTCTCGCTTATGCTACAGTGAAGACCCAAAGACTTGTTCATGGGTGCCTTGCATATTTAATGATGGTGAATATTTTAATAACTGTGGTTTCATTTCTGTATCGTACCAGTCAAAGATCTTGAAGTATTTTAGAAACTCATGCTCTGATTTTTATTGTAGGAGTGCTGTGAACCCATAGATTCTGTCAACTTTAAGCAGCAGCAGGAAGTGATAGGTTTTCTGTGAGGATTAAGCTACAAAAAATGTCACTTCACATTTCAATGAATAAGTTCAGTATGAATGTTCTGTGAAGACCTGTTTGGAATATGTTTTCTGAATACGGCTCTAAGAGATGCATTTGTAAATTAACAGCATAATTGAAAGGAAGAGGCCTTGTCTTGTCTTGGGGTGAAATGATCTAGAGCAGGCAGTTGATTTTTGAGAGGTGTGATCTGAATGTAAGGATTTTCTTTATAAGAGAGGGTACTCTCATTGCTCTTTTTGTCAGAATGTCACAGTCAACAAGATTCACTCTGGGCATGAAATGTGATAATTAGAGCTTAGCACAAGTTTTACATAAAACATCTCGTTTACTTGGATGAGGAATAAGGCCCAAAATTTTGTAATCGTAATTGGCTGTTTTATTTTCTTTTTCCTTTACCTCAAAGCTCAGTCAGTCTCTAATTTGCTATAAATTTCATTGAAGCCCCTCTTCCTGAGCACTTAAGGTAAATAAATGCTGATAGTCTTGTCTAGGCCTACATAGAGAGTTGTAGAGAACAAGCTGTGTTGTTGGTCTTCTCTCTGTGTTTCCAAAGTTCCTGGTACTTAGCATTGCTTCAGTAGAAACCTGGCTTGACTGGGTACTTAAAACTAATTTATAGTTGTCTTGTATCACCCAAATGTCCCAAAGGCCTGCAAAACATAAGTCTCTGGTCAAGTTTTCTGCCGTGTCACCATGCATCTTGTTTCTGGTAACACATTTTCTGTAACTTGTTTTCTTTGAAAATCCATCTAGTCTGCAGTGTATGGGTTTGTGTTTAACTTGAATGGATTTATATGTGCCTGAACAATAAACTTCATGTGGTCTTTATTTTTACTCAATTTAAAAAAGCCTTAGCAGGCAGAACGGACACACCAAAAGAAAAAGAAAGGCAGTGTTAAGGAAGTGGGATGGATGGAGACATTTCTCTCATGTGGAATGGGAGTAATTAAATGAAGCATAGGTGTGTTAGTTGTGCTTCTGCTAGAAAGAAATGCAGTGAGTTCCAGGTGTCGCTCTGCCTGAGGTGTACGAACTCCTATTTTAAGTTACATGTTCTTCCCAAGTCTTCCCAAGGAAACAAGACCAGACAGGGCAGGAAGCGTGCATCAAGCATAGCTTAGCTGCCTGCTGGAAGGGATCATCCTGCTTTGTTCTGTGCTATGTGGCCTCACCTTGACAACTGGGTGCAAGTTTGGGTGCCACAATGTAAGGACATAAAATTACCAGAGAGCTTCCAAAGGAGGAAGTGTTTGGAGGGCAAGAGGTGTGGGGAGCAGCTGAGGCCCCTTGGTTTGCTCAGCCCAGAGCAGAGGAGGCTGAGGGGAGGCCTCATGGCGGCCTACGGCTCCCTCCCAGGGGAGCGGAGGGGCAGGCGCTGAGCTCTGCTCTCTGGGGACAGCGACAGGGCCCGAGGGAAGGGCACGGAGCTGCGTCAGGGGAGGGTCAGGCTGGGGGGTTAGGAAAAGGTTCTGCTCCAGCAGGTGGTGGGCATGGCACAGGCTCTCCAGGGCAGTGGGCACGGCCCCGAGCTGCTGGAGCTCAAGGAACGTTTGGACACCGCTCTCAGACACAAGGTTTGGGTGGTCCTGTGTGGAGCCAGGAGCTGGACTCTTATGATTCTGGTGGGTCCCTTCCAACTCAGGAGGTTCTGTGATTCTATTCTGTGATTGTGGAAGTGCTCTAAAAGTTCTTAGATGCTGTAGTATTCAAATGTTTTATTCTTGAGAGGAACCCGACAAGAGGCCTCTGCCTGTATAAATAGGAGGCAATGACTGCTCTTTTTCACCACAATTGTGGACTAGAGAGGCTGCTATTGTTGGGCTACAATTGTCAAGAAATTCCACTGTGATGCTTCACTGTAAGGCATGTGATAGGCAATAATGTAATTAAGATACCTGACTAAAATAGAAGCAAAGAAAGTGGAAACCTAGTCTGAGTCTTGTTTTCAGAACTTGTTTTCAGAACTTTTCATGAAAGTTAAAAAAGTTGTAAGAAAAAAAAAATCATCTCTTTAGTCAAGCTTGCTGAGTGGTCAGAGCAGGTTTTTATTTGTACGTTCAGGCTTTCTGTCAAGTTTCTTTGTTCAGATCTACAAAATTGAAGATCAGCTTTTGATCAGGTTAGACCAAGCTCAGTTTTGTGCAGAATAGTTTTCTTCTGAACAGCTGTGCTGCAGCTGTGATTCAGTGCCATTGGTTTCAGTAAACAAGTAGCCAAACCATCGGATGAGAGAATAGCTTTAGTTCTAAATTTGACATTAAAAAAAAAAAAAAAAAAGTGATTGTTTTTTAACTACCTCACCCTGAGAGAAATTTGTGACTTTATGTTCCAGTCTATTCTGGCAGTAGTTGTGGATTTCTGCTACCTATCAAACATGTTCATTCTCAGTGTCTGTGTGGGGAGGAGAATTGACTTAGCTTAAGTAAGAGCTGATGGCTACATGCACAAATTGAGAATTGAGAGGCAAGTCAAAAATAATGATACAGCTCTTCATGCTTAGTTTAGTGTTAAAGACTTTCTAGAGACAAAACTGACAATAATACTCTTTTTTTTTTTTTCCCCTTTCCTTGGTGGCTTTAGGTGGTATTGTAGAATTAAAGATTTGAGTGCAGATCTACTTTGAAATCTTTAAGCCAGTGTTGAGCCTTCAAATAATAATACAGGTGAAAAGTCTCTCCTGAAATCTAGTAGCAGCCAGCAGTAGTAAAGGGACTTTTTAAATTAAAAAAAGTTTGCAGGTAACTTATGAGCCAGACTGGAGGTGCTAAATCAGTGCTGTCAATTGTCTGACCTCTACTGTCAGGGAAATTCATGTTTGTTTGTTTGTTTTTAAAAAGGCAAAGGAACTGTAAAATGGTGCTCTCACTTCCTGACAAAGCCCCTGGAGATAATTTGCTTGCTAGCCTCAGCTAAATTATAAGGTTGAACTGTAGAAGTAAGCAGTTCTTTAGCGGTAGTAGATAGCCCTTCCGAGGAATGTTTAAGGGAATCACCTCCTAAAAGAAGGAACCTTAGGCCCGGAGAGGAAGGAGCAGAATTTTCTCTGAAGCAAGCAGGCTATTCCGTGTTCAGTGCTTTTCTCTGCAGAGCTGCCCTGTGGTGTGGGATGGTAAGGCACCAGCAGAGAGAGCCATTGTTTCAAGGATGTGTGAGAAGCTGCATCGAGCAGTGCAATTTGCTGTCAGGGCACAACTCTGAAGTGTGTTACTGCAAAAGCTCGTGTTACTTTTTAGTCAGAAAAAAGCTCTTAAGGACGGATCTTCTCCTCTTATTCCTCCCCCCACCCACAAATATCTGGACAACGTCGTATGAGGATCACCTAGGAGTTAGAAAGATGTACTCAGTGCTTCTGTTTTTTATGCATCTTGCAGGGTATAGCCTTTAGTAAACGACCTAGCATATATGCTGAGCCTTATAGAGTGGGGGCACTCCCATGTCCCTTGGGATGTTGGTCAGGGAGGGGCTGAGAGAAACGTGAATTCCAACTAAATATGTAGCTATGAACCTCATAACTTATGTCAAACGTGGTGGGGATCAAATTCAACGTAACAGCGTGAACAGTTCTTTCTGAAGTTGTTAGTTGCTGTGCAAGCTTACAACATTGTTAGCACTATTGAAAATGCGGCATCTTCAGTGGATGGGAGTTGCTATTGTTCTGTTCCGAGCTTCCTTCTGAGAGCGTACACTAGTCTTGTTCTGGCTGTAAGGCTGATATTCCAAGCCCAAGAAAGAACACAGCACTCCCAGCTGTTCAGTTCCCTGTGACTATTTGAAAAGCTAACATGGGGCATATGTAGCTGCTTGGCAGCTTCTTGGCCTATGAAAATAAAATACATGTATGATTTCAGAGACTGAACAAATTTCAACAGAAGTGTTGACTGAAGCTGTAACTTCTCACCTTGCTGCATGCTGGAAGCTTCCTGAAGTCTGGAACAATTAAGGATGATCTTAACTGGTGGAGGATCTCCTACCTTGCCAAACCTTTGTAGTGTGGGGGTAGTGAAATCTGAAACCAGGCAAGTTTTGCATGGTTCTGAATTTCATTACAAATCACATCTTGCACTTCCCATTTTTTGCCTGGGGGAGAAAAACTCCGGTATCTTTCTGTCTCCAGAGAGGAGGCAACGCCTGCGTAGTTCCCCCATGCTGGCTGACTATATTGACTTAATTGAGGAAGGAGTCAGATACCAGCATGCATGTGATACTGGCATGTAGAGCCCTGTACAACCTAAGGCTGGTCCTGTCCTGATAGGGCAGCAAGAAGGACACAGTGATGGCTGCATGAAAAGTAGCTTTGACAGCTCTTGCAGTTGTCTCTAGAAGTTGTGAAGTGCAGGCTGAACAGCAAGGAAATGACCTTCTGTCAAACAGAACACTTTCTTTAAACAGTCGAGAAATAGTGACTCTGGGAGATCTACTTCAGGCATCAAGAAACCATAGCATGTGCTAAGGAAAGTTGAGCCTATATGGTGCAGGCTATGGAATAAAAATACCTAGAGGGAGAGAATTCTTTATAAATAGGAGTCTTTTCTTCCACTAACAACAACAACACAGGCACATTCCCAACACTATGGTCTTCTTGAGTTTGTTTGAGCCTTCAGGAAATCCTGAGGCTTGAATGAATACTCGCTAATATCTTTACATGACTTGATGTCATGAAGCTAACTAGGTGCGGAAAGAATCAGGAATGCAATCAAGGAATGCATGCTTGCTGCTCTGGATGATGTTAAGGTGTTATGGTTCTTACTGGCTATGTTGCTGCCCCTCCCTTGTCCCTCACCAGAAGAGTACAGCTTAAAAACAAGGGAAGGAGACTGTAGTTGCCTTGCTCTGTTTCTGCAGCAGTGAATAATAGTGGGAAGCACTTGTGGAATTAGAATAATGGGAGCGTTCTCAAGTTATCTCAGATCAGTGAGTTTACAAGCATCCCACCAAAACAGCATAGCCCATAATGGAAACCCCTTTGTTTACATTACTGGAACCCTGCAGTACTTTTGGCATGTTGGGATGCATCTTGTCTTTCTCACCTCTTTTTCAGCGTCCTTTAAAGACTTGTCACCTCTGTATGACCTTAATGATTGGAGATCGCAAGCTTTCAGGAGCTCAGCTGCTTACCACAGTATCTGCGCTGCAGGAAGTAGTACCTTGCCTTGAAAGATCTAGGGACTTGTGGTAGGTTGTTGTAAGGAGAAGAAAAGGAAAAGAAACTAACATAAAAATAAGTTCTGTGGAAATAGCTCTAGAGGGAGTTTTCAGAGCAGAGATGTACAGTCGTTATGGGCTTACTAACAAGAAATTCCATGTGTGTGGAGTTCAGAAAAAAGAAATCAACTAAAAGATGAAACCCATGCTGTGTGCAAAGGTGTGCTTTAGGAACTTCCCTGGTGTGAGCAATGGGTAGCTGGGAGAGTTAAGAGGTTTAGCTAACAAATGCTGGAGAATAACAGATAAGAGAATGAAACTGCCTCACTAATGCACTACACTGTTTTCTTTAGTGTTAAAAACAGCAGGAGAGAGCTGGTATTGCTCAGTGTTAGCAGTTCTTGTCTGATACACACATGAAGGTTTTGTACATGTGAAGTACAAAAGAGCATTTGTGGCTCGTTCCCATCAGTTTTCTTCGTTGAACTTTTCTCCACTCTGTTCTGTTCTCCTCCTCGTGGACTTCCGTATGCCTGAAGCTAGGCGTAAGTTACCCAGCGCTGTACCACTGTCAGCACAGCTTTCTGGGCACGAGCTGGTGTGATGGCATGTAGAGACTGACCCAGAAGTGACCAGACACCCACAGCTGGCCAGCAAGGATGTTAGGGCTTACCCCAGTTTCCCACTTAAATCAGTTGTGCCACTGGGCTGATGGCAACATCCAAGTGACACAGAGGTCACTGCTGTGTAAATATCTGAGCTGGCATTTTCCTTGTGATCTGTATGATGCTGAGCTTCTACCAAGTCAGCTGCATGGAATAGTAAGCGCAGCTGTAGAAGCTGCTGAAGAGAAAGTGCTGGGTTCTGGTATCTAAAGAGTTACTGAAGCTTTTCTTGTAGTGGAGCTCTTAGTAAATCCAGACAGCCACCTCTTGCTGTTAGTGGTGCATGCCATGCCCTTGATACTTAAGACTGAGCTAAAGGTGATGTCTGTGCCCTGCTCCTGTTTAAACAGTGGGGAATTAATTGTTCTGTGACATGTGATCCCAACAATAACCAAAAAGGTACTAGTCCTGGAAAACACGCAAGGTATGAGAATGAGAGCAGGAGGGCAATACTTGGTTTAGAGTGACTAGACTTTTCTTCAGAAAAGTCAAGGTATATCCAGCTCTTTGTTTACTATTTTTAATCTGAATTTTAGCTTTTGAGCTGCTTCTGTAAAAATGAAAGAAATGTGGTGGTTTTCTTCAAATTTC
Source organism: Alectura lathami (assembly GCA_013399715.1). NCBI lineage: Eukaryota > Metazoa > Chordata > Aves > Galliformes > Megapodiidae > Alectura > Alectura lathami. Next base: position 29,075 of record VXAV01000081.1, read on the forward strand.
TGATCTGTAAAAGCCATGCTAAAAAAAAAAAAAAAAAGGGGAGGGATAAGTTTGCCATAACTCAAGTCTTGGGGAACTAAATTGAGCATTAAAATAAATTTGTACCATCAGTCTCCTTAGACACGAACATTGCTAGGCTTAATGAGAAAGTACTGAAGCAGAATGACAGTTTCTTATTAACTCAACAAGACTTGTCTAGCTATTTCCATGCTGCTTTCGCTTGCTCATTAGTGACCTTCTACACTATAAAAAGAACAACCCAAACACTCTGAGCCCCTGGGAGGACCTTTTTATATGGTCTATCAGGTTAAATGGCCTGCTAGCAGTGAAGAAACAACCCTGTGAAATGCTGATGAACTTTTTTCTTGTTCTTGTGCCTAGACAAAAAAAAAAAAAAAATTGTAACTGATTAAATTGTCTACTGCAAGATAACCAATGCAGGGGACACACTAAGCCGGAGTCACTGATGTCTGCACTTCAGTCCAACCAAATCCAAGATGACTTCAAAGTAATGGAGTCACAGCTGTAAGTAGCTCAGAAAGAAGATAAAGCTGTCAAACTTTCCATGAACACCACTGCGAGTGAGCTGCCTAGAAGGAAAATGTTTGTCATTGACCCATTATTTTAAAACAAAAAGTGTAGCAGGAAGGAAGTTAAAGTCACATGGATGTAAGTGATTGCTTCCTTCGTGTGCTGGCTGGGTATCTCAAGGGGGTAAATGAATTCCTTTGTCAGAATCTGAGCAGCTTCTTGCAGAAGGAGCTAAAAAGCAAATGCTGTCCAGATCTGCTTTGTTAGGGATCTCTTCTGCAGTTGGTTCTTTGCAGCTGTATAGAATTTCATACATAATTCCTAGTAGTGCCTGGCTACAAGTAGCCAGGTTACCTGCCACAGAGCTGCTCACTGGGAGAGGGGAATTGAAAAACTGGCTTCTGAATTCTTGGCAGTTGACTTTGTCTTCATTGAGTCCAGTGGGCTCTACTCAAGCTTCATCCATCAGTAAGGGAGACCACTGTAGTGGGTGGGAGGAGCAGCTCAAAATGCCTTGAGGATTAGAGCTACATAAAGTCAGCACAGTGGAGCCTTCACACATATGCTGTTTTTTGTTCTGAAGGTCCTGTTGATGACTTCCAAATTTTTTAGCAGTATTCAATGTTGTTCCAAACAAATCTGAATCTGTAACCATTTTTAAAATGGGATGAAATGTTAATGTAGATTTTGTTTTGAGTTTATCTGAGTTTGGAATCAGTAGACATGAGGAGAGTTCCTTCACTAGGCATCAGTGCAAGTCTACTGAATCTAGCAGTACCTAGGCACCTATATAAAATCAAAATAAATGCCTGCACAATTCCCTCTGAGGTTAGTGATTTGGCTTGATATGAAATCCCTATCCTCTAACCTGGAAAGTGTGCTGCTGTAAAAGAAACAGTGTTTAATAATAGACCAAGACTTGATTTCAATGGAAGCATTGTCTGAGTAGGAACATCAGAGCTTGGTTCCAGAGGACCAATTAAAAAAAAAAAAAAAAAAGCCTTTTTATTTATTGGGCACTCAGACTTGAAGACTCCCAGGTGCCTGTTAGTCTCAGGGCTTGTCTGTACAGGAAAGTTAACGGGCAATAAGTTGGAATATGAATTTACAGCGCACCAACTCCTCTGCGCTCCCCCTGTGCTTGAGTATGCTTAGTGCACAGTAACGGTGCCTTTCTCTGTGGCAGCTCCCTCAGCTTTGAAAGTAAAGTAAATCACATTCCACTTAATGCCTGCCTGGTGAGTGAATGCCGAACTGCCAGTGCCCTCCAAATCTGAAAATCCAAAACTTTCTCCTCACTGGTAAGGGACTGGGTGATGTTTAGTAGAATTCTGCCTTTGTCCACTAAGACAGGTACAATTCTGCTTACTTTGTTAGAAAGGAAGAAACTAGTATGTTGGCAAAAGCCCCTATACTTCGGTTCTCAATACAGCTTTGAGTATAGGGAGCTTGAGTATAACTCCATGTGGAGAGTTATTTTCAGTGATCTCCTACAGCTGACAATTGCTGAAAGAACTTCCCATTTCTTAGTCCATTTTCCACACTATGTCCTTGAGCCTGGCCAAAAGTTTATGTGTGGCTATTTAGTGGACTGGATTGAGGTTCACTAACCTTTTCTTTTTCACTTAGTTTTAAGACAGTATCCATTCAAACAAATGCTTTTGCTGGCATATATGAGAGAGACAATGTAGCATTGTGGTGAGAATGTTATACCCACAACAAAAATACAGAAAACAGATTAGGGAAGGAAGGAAGGTGGGTATTGCTGTGTGGGTGGTTTTT
>VXAV01000081.1:31431-51324 GCA_013399715.1 Alectura lathami
AGTGCTGATGTTTACCCATGTTTTTAAACTGAACTAAGGATGTGTGGTGCCTTGATAACCCTCACTTTGCTCAGAATTCTTGTCATAAAAGTTTGGTACAGAGAAATATTGCTGTCGGAGAAATTTTGAAAGATGTCTTGCTTGTTTTTTTGCCTCTTAATCTGGAAAGAAAAATGAAACTATTACTTCCAAACTTGTCAGGAATGCAGCAGAGAGCCAAAATCTGTTTTCATGTCTGGTTCTGCTCTCCTGTGTGGTAGAAAAAGAAAAGCATTAATGCTGAAGCAAATCATTGATTTTTATTTTTTTTCCAACTTTATTGTTAAGCAAGTGAGAATTATCCTGTCCACTGCAGAACTAAAGGAGGCTGAAAGAAGTACTGCTGCTCTTGTCTCTTATATGATGCTGTGTGCAGAGAAGATTTAGCAACATGATGAGATGTCTGGGATGCTCATGGCGGGACTGTTCCTGGAGTCCACACACTGTCTCTTGCATAGCCCTGTTCTGTGGGAGTTCCTCCATAATTTGAATGCCATGTGACTGGAGACCGTTTTGTGTGATGTTTGTAGGCACGTATTTGCAGCCAGAGTAAATCAGGGAGAAAAAAAATGTTATCTATTTCAACCATGTTGGGAGAAGGCGCTCATCAAAGCCAAATTTTGCCTTGACAAGCTGATGTAGTGTACATGTCTTGTCCCTGCCTGTGATGTTTGTAAGCTGTGTTGTGCGTCGATCTGATTGGGACATAGTGGAGCTCATGATCTCTTGTGTTGTAACTGTGGTGAGGATAAGCCTGAACCGTCCACTGTCTGCACAAGGATTGTGTGGCTACAGTACAGGTTGGAGCACCGGTGTTAGTGGGGTGACTCTTTCTTCTACCCTGAGGAATTGATCCGCACAGAACTTTTGGCTACAGGAAAGGAAAAGTATTTGACCTGAAATGACTTGTACAAACACCAGGAGAGACTGTCTTGTCTTCTGATCCTCTGCTTAAGTCACTAGACCATACATGTGTCTATTCATACTGAATGAATCCTCAAATTGGGCTGCGTTTCCTCCCTTGAATAATAACCTTTAATGAAAAGGAAAATGAGGAAACAAGGTAATGACAGATAGCACAGAGAAAAAACATTGAAAAGTGAAGAAAGAAATGCCTGGGAGTAAGAGCGATGCTGATATTCCCCTGTTAATGAGTCAAGAGCTTTCTGACCGCCATAGATGCAAAAATGGTAATTACTGCAGTCTTCAGAGGTTTGGGCAGCACAGGGAGAACTTCCAAACTGAACAGTAGTGGTCCCTGTATTTGTTCTCAAAAGATGCCTCCAGCTCTCTCCTGCAAGGTGTGCAGTGATCTCAAGAGAAGCAGAATGTCCCGTTGCATCTTTAAACCTGTAGTTAATTAATCTGAAATCCTGTCTAGGCTGACTAGTTAAGAGAACTTAATAAATTACTGCGACACTGGTCTCAGAGGAAATAACCAATACTCACAGTTATATCATCAGGTGTATCTGTGCGCGAATTGCATGTGTGTGCCGTTAGTGTCTGCTCCAGCTCCCCTTCTGCCCTCCTTTCCGCCCAAGTACAACTGTCAGTGATTCTAGCAGCTCTGAAATCACTTTTTGCTTCAAACTGTTACGTTGTAACAGCATTCACCTCCCCTGCTCCCTCTTCTGCTTTGAGGTCAGTCATCTGTGACAGATACTATGTTCTGTCTGGTACATGCAACTACCAACCCTGATTTTAGGGAACATGGTTTTAATTAGCTCTCTTCCTCTCCTCTGGTTGCTGAACAGAGCTCGCCTCAGGTGGAATTTTTTAATTGTGCTACTGCTGTCTCTGTTACACAAGCTGGAATTCTGTTTTGCAGAGTAAATATAAGACAAAAAGAAACATCTAGCAGACTTCACAGAACTGGTCAAAACTTTATAGGTTAATGTGAACAGCCATTTTTCACATGTGGGTTTGTACAGCAAGTCAGGGAGATACGCCGTTGCCCTTTAGGTTTGTCTGATTTCACCACTTTTTTTTATTATTTACCAAGTTATTTATTGATGCTGTTTGCACGTGCCTATGCAGTGGTGGTGCTGGAGTTGCCTTCTGCTACCTGTACAGGAACTGGTTTCCTGAGAAATTCAGGGAGCCCTGAGCTTTCCTTTCTTCTCCCTTTTTCTCACTGGTATCAGTTCTCATGTTTAGTTGACCTTTGACTAAGTGATCCAGTTTGCTACTTTGACAGAAGATATTCCTTCTTATTTTTATATATATGCATATTTATTTTATTTTTTGCTCTTGGACTTATGGAAGATTTAGGCAACTGCCAGGTCTGGCACAAAGGAAGCAGGGGGAGCGGAGCACATGGCAGACTGGGGAAGGTAGTGTGTGGGACTGGCTGCTTTGGTCTGGTCAGCTGTTTAGCCTGGCTTACTAAGCTGTGCTTGAGGTTTGTGAAGGGGTAAGCCGTCCTCCTCCTGTTTAGGAGAATTATCCTTATCTTGGAAGCAAAGTGAGGAGCATGACTGAGCATGGTGCTGGGCCAAGAGGCAGCAGTGTTTGAAACTCTTAACCACTGATTTCTTTTACAGAACAGGCCCTGGGTGCCCTGGAAGGCACCAGCCTCTTGGCCAGTGTGGGCCTCTGTGACTGCATGGGCGTTTTCCAGAGTAAAACACATTGGTGGTAATTTTAATTTTATTTTTGACCTAAAGCCTTGCTCTAGGTTATTTAAATACACTCTGGAAAAGGCTATCTCTAGTTTGAATATACTAGCCTCTTATCTATACAACCCCCAAAACCTCCTATCTCCAAGGCAGTGGTTTCCAAGATTTGAGTGGGTTCCTGTGAAGATAAATTGCATCAGAGACATGACCTTTATCCCTGGAGCTATTTAAATAGCTCAAATATCTATTGACTACATGCTTTGTGATTTCATTTGCTGGAAGTGAACACTAAAGAAAGGAAGAGTTGATCTGTAGCGTGTCAGATTGGTGATACCTTCATTTGTAGAGCACTGCAAATACAGATGGCATTTTTCTAACAAATTCTTCCCCAAAGCTACTGTATTGTGGCTGGATATGTTTAAGAAGGAGGCAGTGCAGCTATGTGGAATCTAGCAAAAGAAAAGCGTAGTGCCTACTGTAAATGCTAAAGATGTTCAGGGAAAGCAGATGCAAGCAAAACAACTGGGAACCATCTTTGTTTGGAAATAAATGTTCTCTAATGGTTTGTAAGAATTCTCTTTAAATCATTTACCTATGTATTTCTGCATCTTTGTGGGAATTTTCTGTCGGAAGAGAGAATGGAGCCATAAATGATTAAGTTAGGAAGGTGTAATCCAGAGCACCACAGTCAGTACCTTTAATAAAGGAAAGTATTTACATTTGTCCCTTAAAGGTCAGCAGACTCAGTGTTTACAGAAAACTACAGCAAAGTCTTTGGAACTGCATGTCTTCTGTAGTTACAGAATGGATCCTGTGCTCTGGAATAATCTAATCAAAGGAAACCCTGTTTTTATGCTTTAAAGAGCTGTGGAAAAAATAACTTAATGTAAGTCCCTGTGATATGATGCCTACCTGAGTCTGGAGATGGTGTGAAGGTGTAACTTGAGGACTGATCACCTCACTTATCAGCACTGATGTGTTAACTCCAGCCTATTTACTGAACTTTTCAAAGATCAGAAACACCCAAAGGACAGCACTAAGCTGGGGACTGCGGGTCAGTGCAAGGATTTTGGAAGATGTATTAATTTCTTTGGACTTTGTTTCCCCTTAGGAATATTAACTGTGTGTTTAGACTACATAAACTGGTGACAGCACTGGGTTTTGTGCTGCTCCTTGTACTGAAATACGTTCTGAAAGTGCTGAATGTTATTGTTCTGGTTGCAGATGCAACTCTGCAGCTGTGTGGCTGTTATATGGCTGTGAGAGAATAAACAGTGCAGACTTGACTGTCATCTCAGCCCCTGCTTCTGCAATGAGAGCTGTAAGAGTAGGTTTCTGTGTGGAAGTTCTGGTGTGTCCTTGGCTGTAAGATCCCTTGCTCAAGGTCGTTAGTTAAGTTAGTCTCAGCATAGAGTAGGCAGTTGGTATTGAAATATCTAATCTTCAGTTTTGCAGAGCAGAGGCATCTGCATTTCACTTGTAAGTGAGGGGATCCTATCTAGAATTTGCTTTTATAGCTCAGGATTAATTTTTTTTTAACAATATTTGTGAAGTGCTCTATGGCTCCCCTTTAACATCAGCATGGAGGGTCTCTGCAGATGGTGGCAGTTAATTTCAGGTGAAGGAAAGCATTCAGCGGGCGTGCTAAGCCAAGGACCTAAATGAGGGTTTCAGGCCTTTTGCTTTGCCTGACAGTATATGTAGCCTTATCCTTTTGATATTTAACCATCATACTACTTCTTAGTCCTGCTTTTCCTTGTGAAACTTTTCCAAGATGTTTTTTTCGTACCACAGTTATTTCTACAAATTATCTTTCCAAAGTTGTTATCCTGGGTTAGTGTAAGTTCTCCCAACTCAAAGAGATAATGTCTCTATTCTGTATTTCAAAAAGGACTATGTACATTTGTGATACTATAAAGTAATTAGCTTGAATAATATAGGAGCTCATTGGGGTATAGATTCAAGTGTTATGATCAGATTGTGAGGGGATGGGTAGCAACTTGCAGAGCAGTACCTATCCTGCTGATGCTTATATGTAACAGCCTTCACTGTCTGCCATGGCGAACTGAAGGAAGCTGGCCTGTCAGTCACCACGCAGCTGGGCAGTACAGGGTGAGTGGCAGCGGCTGCGCCAGGCAGGCCCAGGGCTGGAGTTCGGCTGTCGAAGATCAGGGCTGAGCTGGATTGGCACAGAGGTGTGGGAAGCTCGCTTACTGCAAGTTGTAGCTGGTGGTATCAGTGCTTCACTTTCATGAGCATGGAGCTTAACTTTGCTGCCGGCCTGGCAGCTTCCCACCAGGATAATGTCATGCAGCTGCAAGATCGTTTTGGCTCTGTGTTTGCTTTTTCCCATACCTTTTCTTAATAGTCTATCTCCTGTCTTTCCCTGTTCAGTCATAAAAGTTTCTAACATTTGCTCTACTTTTAAGAGCTAGTAAGGGCATGGCAGTTGATAAGAGCCAACACCCTTCCATAAAATCGCACTTTTCCACAGAAAAATATGCTGCCTTTTTGTTAATTTCAAGAGCTGATTCTGGGGTTGTGATTTTGTTGTTGTGGCTTTTTTTTTTTTTTTCCCAGCTAGCTATCCCTTATACCACTAGGGTGGTTAAGCTGCAGTTTGTGTATTTCTGTGACTGTTTAGAAAGGAGTGAAACTTCTGGAATGGAATAACAATCTACCCTGCTTGAGTCTTGGTGCATGTAAAGGATATGAAAAGGTCTGCAACCCTCTCGTGAAAGACAATGCTTCTTCAGGTTCTCGTTCCTGCCATGTTCATCAAATCAGGACTTAGTTTGACCCTCTAGAGACTAGATGCATAGTCATGAGTGCTCAGCTTGATCCGGTTGATGCAACTGTTTTGTAACAAAAATAATTATTGATGTTGTAGTTTGTATGTAACAGTTACAGCAGAATGAGGTTTATTACTTTTATCTAAAGGAGGCTCAATTTCTCTTTATCACTCAGCTTTCTGGTTCTTGAACATCAATAATGCAGAGAATTTTAAAATATTATCGCAAGCTCCTTCCTTCTATAGCTTTGAACCTAGAAGGACTGATACAGCTGTTAAAATCAGAACAAAGCCTTCTTCCAGGGCAGTGAGGAAACCATTAAAATAAACATAAAGCAAAGCTAGCTGCACTCAGCCTTTCGCTGTAACCTCCTTGCTTGGAACCTGCAACAAAATTTCTCCCAACCCATCCTTCCTCATATGATTATTATTATTCTTTTTGACCTTTTAACGAAAATTTGAATTGTTTTGATTTCTTGTGGGGAAACCACAAAGATGGGTGAGTGTAAACCAATGCAGGGACAAATGTTAGTGTCTGCAAAGGCTGAAACAATAGACCAGGGTGATGAAAACTGCTCTTTCCTCGTGCTTAGTTAATTCCTTTCTTTCTTTCTTTCTTTTTTTTTTTTTTTTTTTTAATGGCACATGGGCCAAGGTACAAGTTTCTAAGAAACTGAACTGACCTCTGAGGAGGAGAGAGGTGCTTTTGTGTCTTGTTACCCTCTTTCTTAGTAGAGCAGAGACGATTTCAGCAGTAGTTAATAAGATCCATTCCGCTCTACAGCCAAAATGGTAATTTGTTCTTCTCTTCTGCTGTTGGTCCTGTGTCTTTGCCCAGACAAACCATTGTTACAGGGTATCTCTGCCACCTGTGTTGGTGCCATTGTGTGATGGCTTGGCTGGGGAAGCCTGATCAATGCCTGCTGTTAAGACCTGCAAAAGATCTGGGAGAATGTCTTTGTCCATTTTTTTCTAAGTGGTCCCCAGGACTCACAGGCAGGCCCTGTGCTTTGCCTTGTGCGTTCCTGCTCCAGCCAGTCAGAGGGTTGGAGGGAGGCAGGTTCACACACATGGAGGCTCGAGGTGGGAATTAAATAAACCCGTAGGAACCTGAAATTACACTTCTAAATAAACCTTCTGTTCTTTTTATTATTATGATTATTATTATTATTTTAATACTGTGTGGCCTGCTGTTAGGAGCAAGCTTAGTGTACTTGGGACTGACTGTATATTGGGAAATTCAACTTTCTGTATTTTTTCAAGGTAGTTTGCCCCAGCATCTGGACAATGTGGAACAGGAAGGCAGCAGGAGGTTAACAAGTAATGTGAATTGCAAACAACTGGTCAGTGTCTGGAGGGTGCCAGGGTGCAGCCCCCAGCATGTAAAGGCAGACATCTGCAGAATGCTTTGGGTTCCTGAGATATTTTTATGAATGAAAGGTGCTTATGACAGGAATGCATGCTGAAATAGGCACTACTAATGGAGCGTATCTACAGCTGCCTTATCTTCTCCAGTAAATCTGCTCCTGAAGATGAATGTTTAATAACATTCCTGTTTGGCTGCACTCCTTAAAGGTAGTTGAACTAATGACCCATAGTCCAATAGATCCATGTGCAGTGAATAGCACTAAGGGTTCAATCCTGTGCTGCTGATTTAGCAAGATGCCTGCTCAGCCCAAATGATTTACCTGGCACTGAATGTAGCGCAGCTTTCAGTTGCAGAAGGGCAATGATTTTCTCACAGATAGAAACAACAAAAATCCCACATGCCCTTGGGAGTCAGTAGGTGTGGGTGTGTGAGACAGAAATCTGAGTCATTGCTTCATTATGATTTGTTCAGGTTAGTTAACGTGTGTGGTAGCAGCCGAGTGCACAAACTTCTGGTGCACATACCCTCTGAATGCATCTGAAATTTGCTTTGGTCAGTGATACTCATGCACTCAAATAGCTTTTTCCTGCAGACATTAGAGAAAAGTGGAAATGTGGCTAAAGTAAATTTGTCTCACACTTCAAACAAGTACCTGTGGAATTCTTTCTATTCTGCGAATGAAGGGCTCCTAATCACTTCAATGGGAATCTGTCTGGCTTAAGGAATGCGGTACCCTGACCTAAGACCCCTGCTAGCGCTTATGTAATGAGACCCACTGAACCATGTGGGACTACTTAAGCACATGAGTAACTTTATGGACATTTGTGCAATATGCAGGTCCAGGACAGTGATTATGACTGCAGTCGCTGATTTTTGATTGCAAAGTAACAGACTTAAGCATTAGGCTTGAGGGACGGTCACTCCAGTCATGTTTTCCTGCCACTGCCTAGGGGATGGTCCCCTCTTCTTTGTAATCTAGCTGTTGGCCAGAGGACAATTGCTTTCATAAATCCAGAGAAGTCTTCCAGTAGCTATTTACTCACCATTTTTTGTTAGATTGAAGTGACTGTCTCGTCTGCATTCCAGGAACTTCCTGTAATAAAAAATAAATGCATAAATAAATAACACCCCCCCCCTTCTGCTGTCACTGAGTTATTTGCTTTGTTAGAAAGTTCTACAGTTTGGAGTAATGATGATTAAAGTGGGTGGAACTCTATGGGGAAACAAACAACTACTTTTGCTAGATACTTCCCTTAATACTTCTTCTTTTTCAAGCATTGCTCACAACTTTGAAGCATTTTATTGCCAGCTCAGGTGTGAGTCTTTCTTGTTTGCATCTCTTTATAAAAGAAATATCTTGGATTCTGGATCCTGATACTGTCAGCCTGTGCTCCCAGGTTTTGCAGCGCTTGCCAGTAATGCTTTATTGAGGACCTGAGTGAACGGGTGTCTGATAGAAGCAATCTTCCCACTATTACTAAATAGCTTTTAATGTAGGAGACCGAGTGTGGCTTCAGGTAAGGAAACAGCAAAACCCTGAGAGCAAAAAAGCCTGATAAGTGTGTCCTATAATATGCTGATGACTGGTATATCAGAGGATTTGCTACAAAACTGACGTGTTTTATATGTTTGATTCCCAAAGATTCATGTTATGTACTTCTGTGTAAAATGTGTGTTTATGTGTATACCCATGTTATTGTAGGCAGGTAAAGCAAGCTCAAGACAGAAGGGAAGTAGCCTAAATGGGGACTGTTGGTGCTTTGTCTCCTTTTTATCGTCCACAGTTAACTGACCTGTTTCCATCTTCTAACCTTGTCTAAGATAATGCAGACCTCCCAGTGTAAGCATTCCTGTTTAAAGCTCTACCTTAATCTCTTTTATCCTGCCTGGCCTTCTTCATTTCTTCCTGTGTTTAACATGGCTAGATGCTGATCCACAGGTTTTATTAGAAAAAAAAACCCTGCTTCCCCAGATGAGACTCAGTGGTCATTGCATGTGCCTTCAGGGCTGCCCATTATTACAAGTACACTGAAAATTACATCTTCTCTGGAAGGACAGGATATGGCTTAGTCTGGGTATCTGTACAAACCGCAGAGGGGGGTGTGTGGAGGGACTGGTGGAATGACCAGAGCATTCTAGAAAAATGTAGCTCCATGTTTTTGAAAGGCAAAATTTGTAGAGGGAAGCTCTAGACTGCTAGACTGGCTGAGATAACTAGAAGGAAGAAGAACAGAAAGATTTTGGGCCTTCAAGCCTTTCTGCAGGTCTCTTGATTACCCACCCACTTAATGCAATATGTGCTTCTGTTTTCTCATGAATGTTTTGTGTATTACTTCATAGCAAATTTTATAAGGAGATATGGCTTGTACCTCATTACTCATTTCTTGAGTCAAAGAAGTTTTGTGTCGATATCTGTAAAGTTTGCCTCTGGTTTCAAAAGATGATTCAGACTCTCCTGCAATTAAATTAAGAGCATCTTGATCAGGATCCTGTATAGTTCCTCTATGTCTCTACTTGCAGGGAGAGTTCTAGCATCATTAGTGTTATTATTTTAAAAAGCAGGCTAGACTGACAGCCCTGAAAACAAATTTCTTCTCTTTTCTAGAAAGGGGACAGCATTGCAAATTCCTGGCCACACAAGCTTACTGTACACAGGAACACCCAAAAACAGGATGGGGCTCTTGTAGATCTCCATCTGCTTTACTGAGGCAGTTGCAGAGGCAGCTGTGTGGTGCTATGCTCGAGGATGAGACTGGTCAGGGCCTGGCTAACTTCACTTAATGAAATAAAAATTGTGCAGCAGACCTCTGCTGAGGATCTGCTCCCCGTCTCCTGTGTATGCAGGCAATGTGTGGGGTGCTGTGTTTCTGCCTGGGGAGGCTGCAGCAGGAGACCTGGTTATCAGTGGAGGGGAAGTAGCTATCTGCCACTGCCTCCTGCTAGGGGCTGCCGGAGTGTCCTTAGACAGGCAGACTCCACAGTTCCACACCAGCTGCCAACGGTGGCTGCACCACGAGCAAGGGCACAGCCACAAGCTCCTGTACACACGACTGAAAACTCTGGATGGCCAGTTTTTGCCCTTTTTGTCTGAGACCTCCTTACTTCTCAAATTCTTGTGTAACCTCATTTGTTGCGTCTTTTGTGATCATCTCCAAGAGCTGCTGTGAAACCCAAGAATAACTTGTGAATCTTGTGTGTGGTTTTACTGTCTTACTAATGAACAGCTCCCCATAGCCTCTCAGACATTCAGGAAGGAGACAGTGTAGCTTTTTAGTTCTAAACAGGATTATATATGTTGTTTCTTTATAATGTGAAATTAAAACAACTTCAATTACAGTTTTGTGTCTTTTCAAGTGTCTCTAACTTTTCTGCAATCTGCTAACATGAATGAGAAATGCAAAATGATCATATAAGAAGTCTGTTCTAATTATAAGCATATTTTTATCCATATGAAGGACTGTTCTAGTCACCTTGAAATTTCCCTCCAGAGAATGGCTGCTAAAAATTTCATGTGCTTTTGCTCTAAAATACTAGAGGGCCCTGTAGCTGATTGTCCTATAACAATAAATATAAAGACTGTCTTGTAAACCAGTAGCATTTACATTTTTTAAATAAGAGGGCAGCATGGTATCTGTGACCTGATGACTCTTGTTTTTTTAAAATCTTCTTAAATCCTTTGTGAATCTCCTGCCTAGAATGAAAATTAAAAAAAAAAAAAAAAAAAAAAAGAAAGAAAGGAAAAAGAAACAACCAAAACTGCTGTTCTTCGGTAGAGTCTGTTTCTGAATACTAAAAATATATGAATAAAATTGAAAAGACTTTCTTTTCCAGCTTGGAAGAAAATCTTTACTCGGGCTGAGTAATGTGCAGGCCAGTTGTGTTGAACTGTTGACTCTACTCTGCTATTCCTTGACGAATGTGATAGGTTTTTTTTTCCCCAGTTGAAATATTGACGTGTTACTAGTCGATATCACTGTTTTTGTTGTATTCTGACATAAAAAAGCAGATTCCTTTCTGCCTTCACTTCTGTATAATTACTGAACTATAACCACATCATTCTAAGCATGAAGTAGTTGTCGTAGGGATGGGTCTGATCCTAAACAGTTAACAGATGAAGGCAGGAAGTGTTATCTGTCCACTCTCCTTAACTTCGAAGATGTGGCATTGGAGACTCTGCAATGTTGGAACCATTGCAAGAACGGCTTTTTTGTTTTTAAGGTGCTTTTTACAACTGAAAACATTCTTGTTTTTGCAGATGAGTTTGAATCCTGCAGGAGCCTCTTCCCTCAAAATAGACAATGGACAGCCTCCCGCTGAGGTCTCACCTTCCGTGCTGGCAGTGGTCTGATGTGGCTGAGATCTGCAGGCAAACATGCAGAAAGGTAAAGTGCGATAACATGAAATCCTCACCTTGGGACTAGGGAAGGTGGGATAATATATGTGGAAAGTGAGGGAACCACTTCTGTTTGACTCAGCTCCAAAGGGCAGGTGAAAGAGCAGAGGCCACACAAGAGTGGGCACTTGTCTGAGGGAAAAATCTGCTTAGATTAAACAAGAGCTCTGAGTGACAGGTGTGTCATTGAGATGTGCAGTGTCAGCCTGGGGTCCAGGTGCTAGACTCTTACAAAGCTGTTGGTGTAGTCTGAACAGAATATGTGCATGTGAATTGTTGTTAAGAGGACTAACTCGCCAGAGACAGCCATGAGAGCTAAAATGTTTCAGTCCCACGATAAGTGAGCGTTGGCTGGGGCTAACAATACTCAAAAAATAACATTTCAAAAAGGAGCTGGTGCAGCTGTAACTGGTGTCAAAAAGCCACCCATGGGCTTCCTGGAGAGAACTCACCCTCCTGCACTAGTGGCAGTTTTGCCATAGAGTTCACCAAAGCCAGGATTTTGCCCTGGGGGTTGAGATTTGAGATATCTACTTTCTACTGAACTGTCTTGAAGCAGAGCTCGCAGGTTTTTGATGGTCTTTGGTTGCGGTGCTTGTGGTAACTTGGAATGAAAGACGTGTGCTGAGTTAGTAATAACTGCTGGAAAGAAAACCATTTTTGTCATTTTCTTGCTCTCCCAAAATGATCACAATTGTTTAGATTTCAAGAATAAATTGCTTGATGAGAAAACAAATATTCAAAGGATTGAAGGAGTGAGACAATTTGAATGAGCATGTTAAATTGGGAACCTGGGAACATTTGTGGAAAGAAAAAATGTAATTAATGGTAATTGCTGATTGTAGAGTTCGAGGGTAGATGCACTGGAGGTGTCCATTCTAGTTTTTCATTAGTTACTGGGTTTGAAGATATTTCTTAATTAGGAGACAAATAGTACAGAAAGTGTTAATTTTCTGTCACAGGTCTAGCACTTTCTAGAAAAGTCTGGTAATAGAGGAAAATATGTGAACTATACACAACAATTAGAGTATTCCAGTCAGTTATTCATTTTTTATCATATCTTACCCCATTAAATATTCCTCTTAAAATTATTGATTTTGAATGAATATGGGAATGCTGATTTCCATCTTTAAGTAGAATGCAATAATATACCTTTGGCAGTGTTGGGGAAAATATGAATGTAGCTTTAAACAGTTTTAAATATAGATTGTAAAATAAATAGGATTCAAATTAATTTTATTTTTTCCTTATTTGAGTTCTAGGTTATTGCAACCCTTTGTGCTTGGGTTTTTTTTTTTCCTGATATGCGACTTGAAGGAATAATGCTTATAACTAGAAATGAATAGAACCTTGGTTTTAGCTGCTTACAATTTTTTCACCACTTATATAACTGATTCTTCTGTCTCCAACAGTAAACTTAGGGAAAAAATTAGAATTCTTTCTTGCACAGTTTATGCTTTGGGGTAGATACATTAAGGTTTTTTTGGTGTGTAAGGGATGATTTTAGTATTATTAGTGTGCTTCCTGCTTTTTCTGTGGCAAGTTCCTCAAGTTCAGTTATAAGCCTTTGAGAAGTTTCAGTTTACATTGGTCAGTGACGTTCATAAGGGAGAGTTGGAGAAAATCCATTAATCCTGCTTTCCTATCTCTTTTGTCTCAATGTTTTTCGAACATCTGGTAAAGATCTGTCTCTTCTTGATAGTGTTGGTCAACATACTGCAGCACTATTGCTGTTTGCAAAACAGCGTTTGTGCTTAATAATTTTAATAGAGCTCAGCCAGTCTCTAGCTTTAGTAACGATTCAAAATGGTTTAAAAGTTAGCAGAAGTATTACTTCAGCAGATAACCATCACCAAGGGTTTATTTTTAGAAGAAATAGCTGGGCAGTTTGAATTCATGTGTTGTTAGAATGTCATGCGTGTGGTGTTTCTTACTGAAGGGAATACCTTTAACACTGTGCTAGAATATTTTCCCTGTTCACTTGAGAGAATTATTTGGAGCCTTACCTAGTGTCTTTTTAAAATAAACGTTCTTCACAGGTGTTGCGCTGAACAAGTATTGCTGAGAGGTCTCTTGTTTTTTTCTCTTGTTTTTAGGCTATCTGTGTAAAACTGTATTACAGAAATAACAAGCTTTAACTTGGAACATGTTTCAGAACCGAATATTTATATCTTGATCCAAAATAATTTTCTCCCCTACACCAAGTGTTGACTGCATTACTGCGTCAGTAGTCATGAGCTGTGTTGCACGTCGTTGAATTCTGCTTCCTTGCCCTTTATTCCTAACAGCAAACGAGTTCTCTGAGACACAAGTTCTGATTTTTGTTGTTTGTCAGCTGTGGACAGTGCTTCGTGTATGGGGTGGCCCTGATCTGAAACAAGGCCTGCCCCTTTCCCATAAACCAGCCCGCCACTGGGTGTTTTTGGGAACTGTCTCTCAGATGATGATTCACATTGACTCGCTGAGGAGCACAGCAGAAATAGCTGAGCAGACTATAAACTAGCTGCTGCCTCCTTTAGCATTCACTGCAGAGGAAAGGAATACATGGCTTACAGCTGGCAAATTTCAGGACAGTTTTTACAGCCATCAGCATACAGTGTCCCCAGCCCCTCAGTAGCTGTTCTGTGGTCTTTTTTTTGCTCAGAACAAGTGAGCTGGCCATGCAGACATTAGCAGAAGTGTCTGAATGGGCAGGGATGCTGTCTCAGTAAGAAAAACATTGACTGGATTCTATCCATTTATTTTTCAAGGCAGTCTGAAATTCAAGAGCTATTAAAAAAAAAAAAAAAAGTAAACTTTGGATTGTTAGTTTTTACTTTCACTTGGACTGAAGCTGAAATGAACAGGAACATGTATGTTATGGACAGACCCCAATAATGACAGGCAACAACTTCATCAGGAGCCATGATGAGGCTGCCTAGTGAAGTGCCGTTGTAACGCTCTTGAAACCATAGAAGCAAGCAGCATTAGCAACCTGTATCATCAGAGCAGAAGCATTTTTACAGAGAGGCTTCTCACATGCTTTGAGCCTCTTATAGTAATTGTTTATATTTTCATCTGGTAATTCAGAGGAAAATGGGGCAGAAAAGGGTGGATGATGTGTAGCATAAAAGTAAATCCAGCTTGTTAGGTGTTTTCAAATGTACTAGTTTTCTCCAGGGTTGGGTTTTGGACTTTTTCAGCATGGACTGCAAGGACTGCCAAAATGCAGTTCTGCATCAGTTTGAGTGTTCAGTTCCAAAGCTCACATACAGGATATTTTCATCCATGATGCATAGAATGCTACTCTTGAATAAAGTAGTCTACGAAACAGGATATTTCGCTTGAATTTTCAATGCCTTTCTCCCACTTCTCTAAACTTCCTGAGTGAGGATTTTTTTTTTCCTCTTTCTTTTTCTTATATGGGAGTGGGTTCTGGAGTGGATACTAGCTGACCATTGCTTTTGGATGTGAGCCTGCCAAGAGGATCCAGAGCTGCCAATTGACAAAAGCGTGTACTGTACAGGCATGTAACATAACAACTGCCTGCTGCAGGGAATGTGGTGGCTTCACTGCCTATAATTTTCTTACGGGAAATCTTTGGAGTTCAGCTTTACCACTGATCTTTTTCTTCTGTTATTTTCCCCAGCAAAGTATTAGCATTCTTGCCAGGATTTGCCAAGCCTTGCACATTGAGCATTAGATGTGCAATCAACTCTTGTGCCAGAGTTGTACACAGTTTGCAGCTTTCATCCATTATGTGGGGCCACTGCCCTGCTGGTTTCAGGCTTCCTGCTCGTCACACTGTGCTCTGCCACACCAGATGTGCCAGGAATGTTACCTGGCACCTGATGGCTTGTAGCAGAGGGCCAGCTGAGGGGCTCGTTGTGTGCAAGGTGCTGTGTGATCCGTTGGTCAGGCAGGTCTGGTGCCTTTGGGTTCTGACAGGGAGGGGGCCCAGCACTGAGCTGAAGCTGGGGGCTGAAATGCCTTTGTCTTAGGTGCTGGAAAGAGGTAAAAAACAAAACCAGAACAGGGTTGCCCTTCTGTTTCTGTGCTGATAGGTGTATGGGAATATATAAAGGTGTACGTATAGGGGATATAAAGGAGTTATATTCCTCTTGCTTTTGTCCTGCTTTTCCAATAGCATCTGGCACTTGCAAACTGAAAGAAATGAATCACCACACCCCCTCCTCTGCTCACAAATCAAAAATAAAAGCAGTTCCTAAAATTCCCAGGACTCCTACTAAAAGTACTGTATTAGTCTCCATGGCTTAAACGCAGTAATTATAGATTCCTTTCAAAGAACAAACATGCAACAATGTCTGTTACCTTTTTACTCTTCCAGGAGGTCACCTCGTGCAATCCCTACAGGGAGAGCCTTGGAAGTGCTGTCTGGGAGGACATAGCTGCTGCTGGGAGCTTTAGCACCAGCCCTGCTCTGCTGGCATGCTGGATCTTTCTTTATACCTTTAGGTGGCAGGGGATGTAATGCTGGGATGATGTTTTGGGTACATAAATTCACCGTCTTCAGTGGAAAAAGCATAGCAGGGAAAATAATGAAATGGTGCATGGAGTAAGTACACTTCTAAACAGGAAAAACAGCAGCCAGTAATTCAAAGCAAGCTTTTAGAAATGAGTGTATAAAGGTGTAAATTAACTTGTGTTTTCCACATCAGTATCTATCAGTAATTGATAGCCATCTGATTAATCTTCATTCTTGCAGGCATTTGGTGTTTATATTTTTACAATTATCAGTCTTAACAGATGGCCAGTTGTAGTAATTTAAAGGAAGTTCACTTAGTGTTTATTAAATGAAAGTACAAATCGTGGGATGTTGCTACAAAATGTAAATAATGGATGCGCTACTGGATTTATAGTGGCAGAGAGATGGGCATTTTTGTAGCATTCTGTTGAGAAATTATGACAGACACCATGTTTTTCCCTGTGCTTTTAGAAATAATTGTTCTGTCTTATATTAAACTGGGTAGCTGTGTACAGTGTTGAGTATTGAATCTTTAACGCTGATGACTGGTTTATAGAAAACAACTTCTGCCTTTCTGGCCTTAGTGCTTGTAGAGTATTAGGCACAGAACCACACTTTCTATTCTTATATGGAGATTCTGAGTCATGGCTTCAGTTCCAGAAATAACCTACTTACTACAGAAAAAGTTTGAATTAGCAAGTAGTTAAAGACTTTCCCATTAATTAGAAAAGTGTTTTCCAGGCAATCTGTATGCACTTCAGTCACAAAATAGCTGCACAGTATCACAAGCACGCTTGAGATAGCCTTGGATGAGTAAACTTGAATGCTATGAACAGTTTTGCTTGTGTTTATCCTTCCCACAAGCTGTAAACAGCATGTGATTGTGATGCTGAGGGATGCTGCCCTGTTCAAGAGGGTGCACACAGGGCGCTAGGGAACAGCGCTTGCTCTTCTGCACAGTTCCGGCTGAATTTCTCCTCCGTTTGGGCATGCGCTCCCTTCAAACATCCTCCAAAGTTTTGGTTCCTTCAGACATTTCACGTCCTCGGCAGAGCTGTGGTACAACACAAGCACTAAAAGCACGTACAGTATTTTCCACATCTCATCAGAAATGACCAGAGCTCAACAAAGATTTGCAGTCATTGTAATTATGTATACACTAAATCTTGTTTTAAAATTGTGTTAAAAATCAAGAGCCTTCTGAAATGTTGTTATGAACCAACACTGCAGCAGAGTGAGTAATCTACTTTGGTTCACCTGGACAGTGTAAAATATGTAGATGCAAAACACAGTCCAGGTGTATGTCAGTAGGAACGAAATTATTTTGGACTATTTGATGTGTTTGTAATCAGCTGCTGTTTGCTGAGGGGTGAGCTTCAGTGGTGAGCAGCTAGGAACTTGTTTTATAGCTTTAAGTTAGTACGACTAATGCATTAGGCAAAGGCAGTATTTTTTGGTGTGGACTGGTTGACCTTTCTTGTAGTGACCCTCTCTCCATTCCAGCATTCTTCCCTCTCGTTTCTGCCTTCCTCCCCTCTAGAGCAGATCTTTGACTGCCTGTTGGGGATTGGTTGAAGCGATCTTGATGTATGGCTGGACAGCCTCCAGTGGCCATCTGGTGTTGCTTAACTGTACCTTCTGGCCCAGAAATGAGATCATGTAGAGAGAGAGCCAACAAGTTCTCATGGCCGCTGGTCTCTGGCTTGGATGTGTAACAAAGAGCTCCTGGCGTAAGAGAGGTAAATGAAATGGAGATACCGGTCAGTGTTCTTGTGACTCACACCCTTAACCAGCTTCTTGGAAAAATAGTTTCCGAATGGCTGTGTTCCTGTCATTCTTTTGTTTTTTGAGACTGGACTTGGTGAAGTCAGAGTGCATGATAGCTCTGGGCGGCATCTTTATGTTTTTATTGATGTCAGGAACCTGAAAAATACAGCTTAATTCCTCACCCTTGTGCAATGCTAGAATAGCAATTGCCAACTAGGATAGCCCAGCGGCATTTAACTAGGAGCATATGCTAGTTGTTTGTTTTAGAATTTCTAATCTTAGAAATTGGGGAAAAAAATTACTTCTGCTGCCATGTGACATAGATATGAGTATTCCCATGTAACTGTGTGGTGGGCTCTTCCCCACAGGTTTTTCTCTTCTCCCTCAGCTGTCTGTGGATATTAAGTAGTAATAGCTATTTTACTCAAACCTGAGCTGTCTGTTGTTGGGACTGTCATACTGGTAAACGAAGCAAGTCATAGAAAGTTGATCGGAAATTGTATGTATGTGGAGCTAAGCCCTAAAGCAATAAGGACAGTGCTTCTAGTTTTTGATCCTTCATATATATCTGACACTTGCAGTTATGGTGGGGTGAAGAAAACCTTTTTAATGGGTTTTTCTTTTCGATTTCTGAAGTGGCATTCTAGATTCGTTGACTGTGCTAAAGATTTCAATAACATGCATTATACTGCAATCTTTTTTTATCATGTTTTCTGGGTGTTCCTTCCTTCTAATACATCAAAATAGTTTAAGAAAGCAACTGTCAATTTTCTTGTTGATCTGGTGCAGAGATTTTCTGACAGTGGAAGTTGTTAGCCAGATGGAAATTATTCCTTTGAGGTTACAAGTCAGTCTGAGCAGACAGACAGCTGTGGATGACAGTCATGACAGAGAGGAGGAAAAGGGCAAGTGAAGACTAAAATACTGTGGCCTGTGTTACAGCTGCAGGCAGACCAGATTACACCTAGTGGTTTTTCTTCTGGTTCTGAAGCTCTGTGAAAGCACAGGCAAGAGAAGTAGTGGAGAAACTGAAGAGGCCGGGAGATGAACTGAAGGGAGAGTCAGGAATGAAGTGCACATGGAAAAACACTCTGTTTTTGGTTTGCAAGCTCTTGTCTTTTGAGTGCGACACGTGGTTCAAGAGTCACATTGATGCTAGATATACTGGGGAAAGTCATTGCCTTTTCAAGTTAGTGACAGGAGGAACAGTTTCCCAATTTTGCATTTTAAAGGGAAAAAGCAGTTAAGCATTGAATAGTGATTGCTGAGAAAGCTTGAAGCTAGGCTTTCCCTAGGTACTTCAATTTTCTTATTCACAAAACAAGTATGAAGCCCCATGCCATCTCAAGTAATGTATCCTGAAAGCTGTCATGCTGTCGATGTAAAATGTAGCTTAACTCTTCAGGGGTTTGTTTGGGAAAAGCAAGCAAACAAACCCAGAGAACAAACTTGATTCTACCAGTTGTTCTGCTGAAGTGATGGGCCTACTTACTTTGAGAGGCAGCAGCTGAGATGCAAACACAACCCAGAGGACTGGTTGATACCAGTCTCCAATACTCTGGACTGGTTGTATCCAGCTCTGTGAAAGGAGATAACTAGATGGCTATCAACAACTTGCTTTGTTTTTTGAGAGGAAAATACAAAGGTATTTCCCCACACCTCTTTTTCTGTACAGTGTCAGTGCTGATTTAAATAAAAGACATGGCTATTGGTTTGTTAGCGTGTAGGGGGAAAAAGCAGCAAGTGTGCAATGTACCTGCTGGAGGACCTGCTTATCTCAGGTATTTTCTTTCTTTGCTTTGTCTAAGCTGAGAAATCTGTCTTCGTAAGATTTTCAGTCTGTTGCCTTGGCAGCCCAGATTTCAGATCTGATCTCTCTTCCGGCAGTTTGTCATGTTGCAGACTAACTGTGGGAGGGCCACATGCAATCTGCAGAGTTCTGTGATGTGCCCTGTGGCCCTCTGACTTCTTATAATGAGATACGGCCCTCAGAGGCTACGGGTCCCAGCAAGCAGTGCTCCATTTTGATCTGATAAGAGCACACTCCAATCTAGATGTGCAATGCATGTTAGGGCGAGCTGGCAACATGAGCCACACCTCAACATGCAAGATAAGGTGGCTGCAGACTGCTCCAACCAACACAAAGTAGGTGCAGCTCTGGCCACAGCACGATTTTTTTTTCCACTGCCCCTGAGTTTAAGGAGAATTGTCTTTTTGTTTCCTACCCAGGGATCGTATCATGGTATGTAGCATTGTAGCTCTTCATTTTTAGTAACGTGCTCTGCGTTTGGCTCTTGGATTTTCTCAGATGCCTCTTTTACCTGCTGTAGGATGGCCACCCTCATATACTGTGCGGGAATGGGCAAAACTTTTGGAAGTGGCAGATTGCTTCAAGAAAGGGTGTTGTTGCCAGACATCCAGCCCATTTTTCGCTTGCCAAAGAGACCTGGC
>VXAV01000081.1:56209-88392 GCA_013399715.1 Alectura lathami
ACTTCCCTGCCCACCACTGGGAGCCATACAGTCCTGTAATGTAACAGCTTGTGGGTTTGGCTGCAAGAATCTGCATACCTCCTGATGCACCCAGTGACATCTGAATTGCGCTGGTCTATGAATTCAGGAGCAGATTGACATGGCTGGGTTTCAGCAGTCTGTTCTCAAGGAGAGCAGTTGAGATCGGTTCTTGTGCAGAGCATGGAAAGCTCCTTATTTACTCTTTTAATGTGCATGGGCACAGGTTAAGTTATAATCTAATTGAGAATTCATGCTGTATTCCAGGAAGTGAGGTTTTGCTTCAGTGATTTTGTTTTTCTTTAAGGTGTTGACCAGTACTTGGAATTTAAAGCTATGTGTCCTGAAGAAGGCATAGAAATGTAATTTGAATGCAAACTGCATTAAGCCTTCACATCCTGTATCCTAGCAGGAATTTCACCAAACAGGGGAGGTATTCATTGAACTAGGAGCAAAGCAATGTCAAGTTGAGAAGGAAATTACTATGGAAATGAGTTTTAAAAGCCTGAGGCAGATGTAGGGAGAGGCACATTGTACTGGGAATTTTCCTCACGCTGTCTAGTTCATATGGTCTTTCCATTACTTCAGCAGCAGCATGTAAGAAATCCTGGGTTTGGAACAAAGCTTCTGAACTTCAGTAGTTCTGTGCTGTTGCCACAGATTGGCTTTCATTTTAAGGGAAATTCAGGCCAGCCTCTGCTGGGATGGGGCAGCTGCTTGTATAGGAATGACCTTGGTTGGTGCAGACCAAGGGTTCCTTCAGCCCAGTGTGTTGTCTCTGTGGCCAGTAGTGGGTGCTTAGGAGTGGGTGAAAGGACAGGAGGAACGTGCTAACTGCTTTCTTGTTATATTTCTCCAGTCCTTGGCAAGGAGCAGCTGAGGGAGCTCTGTAGGTTTGATAGTCCTTGATTATTATTTTTCTTCCCTAGATTCGTCAATTTTTTTTTTTTTTTTGAATAGTGCATTTTAGTCGTCCGTATCTTGAATCAGTGTGTTCTGCAGTCAGACTGCACAGTGTGTGAAACAAACTGCTTCCCATCTGCCTAATGACAGCGTATAATATCCCCCCCAACACTGTCATGAGAAATGGTGAAAAAAATTCCCTATTCATTTTCTCTGTGCTTTTCATGATTACTTAGTCTTGGATCATGTTTTCTGCTTAAAGAGATTTGAGCAATATCCAGGTGTGTTTGTTGGCTTAGTTTGTTGCAGAGAGGTAGTGGTACAGGCAGAAAGAGAGAATTTTGAGAAACAGTGGACAGGTCCTTTTGTGTCTTTCCATAAACTTGGGAATTTGTGAAACAGCAGTGGATCCCTCATACCCCTTGGAATGGATAGGATGCAAGTCAAGATGTGCATGACTTAGGGCAGGAGAGCGTATAATGTGAATTGTGTTGGCTGTAATCAATTTAAAGTGATTGTGTGGAAGAGGAAAACACGTTGTGAGTGTACAAATAAGTGCATATGTTTTCAGACTGTTGGAGGACTAATGGAACCTCAACAAGCTTAATCCATTCCAGTCCCTGGTCACTGAAAAGGAATAAACTGTAACAGCCCACCTTATGTCTTGTTTTTTAATGCTAAAATTATGAAGGGAAGATGAAGAAAAAATGCTAATAGCCTGCAAATCAGCTTTTGTTAAGCGATTTGAAAAAGTGTAAATACTTGATTTATCTCTTTCTTTAATGTGCTTGTTTGCATTCTAAACACTTTCCTAAATCTACTGTAATCACTCCTAGTAACAGCAGAAATGTGAGCATCTGCAAGCAGAGTTGTTCATACTTGGCTGTGTCATTGGAGATGAGATTCCACAAGTGTGTACAGGTTGAAAACCTTAACAAAAACTGGTTTGGACACTGTGCTGGGGAAAATGGTGTAAAATGAGGTTCCAGCTGGACGCTGTCTCTAAACAAAATGCTGTATCTGAATAGCCTGGAAGTTTATCAGTTCCTTGTGTACCCAAGTTTTGTGGCTACTCCCTATAGCTTTAAGAGACGAAGCCTACATCTCAAATCTGGGGAACACAGATATATCTGGCATACAGACTCTGTTGTCTTAGCACGTCTTCATTTGTCAAGTCTGGGGAGCATGGAAGTGAAAGTTCGTGAACTGCTGGTATCTTTTCATTGATTTGAGTGGGAGCTGGTTTTGACTCCAAATCCTGTGAATCCTGCAAAGGGTTTACTCTGTTTTTCTCCTGCTCAGCTAGGGAGAAGTGTGTGTGTAAGTGTTCACTTTCTTCTTTTAATTCCCTCTCTATAATACATTTTTTTTTTTTTTCAGTCCCCCAATAACTTCAGAACCATCTGCATTATTCTTTAATTATTAAAAAAACCTAAGCATTCATTTAAATTGGCTTTAAATGTCACTGACCTGCACACTGGAGCCTGTCTATCTTGGGTTCCCAGGTTCAAGAGAGTTTGAAAAGTTACCTCTTGGCCAAATAGCCTGGGCCATTCTGTCGGTCAGTGCAGTTATCAGGTTTGTTCGGAATAAGGTAGGAGCGCCAAAGTGTTCTTTTGTGATCCTTCTGCAGTAGTAATACACGTGGGAAGACTTCAGTGTCTGTCTGTCCCATCTCCCTGCTGCTGCTGAGCTAGCAGGCTCTAGTCAATAACTCAGAAGGTGCTTTTGAAGGTGCCTAAGGGAAAGCAGGTTAACCAGGAAGAGCTCAACAGAGAACCATAATCAAAGTCAGTTACCTTTTCAGTCTATTCTGATTTTAGCCAACTCCTCTGTTTTTGGCCCTAGTCCAGGCTCTGCCTCTGTGCAGTGTTGCTGATGTTCTGAACAAGTTGCACTGTCCAGTGTAGGAACTGGGAATGAATTAATGAGGTCTTGGTGCCTTATCTCAAGTACTTGGAACTGCACCATGTTGCTTCTTTGATTAGGACCAGTGTGCCCCATGTCACCCCTATGGGTCATGAAGAACTAGCCTGGAAAGATCTGTTACTCTTCATGGGTTGGAAGCATCTGGATTCCCAGCATCCCAGTGAGCAGTCGTGTAAAGAACTGAAAGGACTCAAATGGAGGATCAGTGTTCTCCTAGATGACAAGTAAATGAACTGTAGAAATAGCCCTAAACAGGAGTTGTCTCCATAAACTGCAAATTCTATAGAACTGTCTGCCAGAGTCATCTTCTAGTTTGTGTAGGTTCATGGAATGTGTTTATTGGCAGTTCTCAAAACAGGCCACCCTGTATTTGCCCAAATGTTTCACAGTATAGCAGGCGTGTTGAAGCCTGTCCATCTTCCTTTACAGTGCAGCCAATTACTGCATCTGGTTATTCTTTTCCTACATCCTTGTAGGTGTTTCTCCTCAATATGCAGCTATTTCCTCTAGCAAGAGCTATTGTAAACAGTCGGTTGATACCATACCGTAGAAAATTTTCACTGACATCAGTGGTGCTTGTTGCTTTCGAGTCCATCCAGCCCTGAGAACCCTCAAAATGTGCAGGTTGTGACTTCAAGGTACTGGGCACTCTCAGCTTCAGCTGGAGCCAGGCAGCGCATCAAGCCTTTGGCAACCAGTGTGCCTTGTATGTGAGAATACTGGGAAGCCTAAACTTAGGGTGAAAAAAGATGAAGCTTCCAAAGACTGATCAAAACTTCCTGTGCAAGCTCCTGTCTCTCACAGCTCCACGGCCACCTGCAGCTACTGAGGCATTGCAGGAGAGCCTACGTGAATCGAGTGGTTGTAAAAGGGTACGGGGAGCAATGGTGGGATGGAGGCGCCAGGGCCTATGATCTTCAGGTAAAGGCAAGAGCCAGTGCAGGTACTCTTGAGAGGCAGTGGGGCTGGGCTTGTTTTTTGGGTGTGGTTTGGTTTTTTTTTTTTTTTTGGTGAAAATCTAATTCTGTCTTTTTCAAATGACAAGTAGGAAAATTCCCAGATCACTTTTCAGGCTATCTTTGGGAGTCTTGCAGCAGATTTGAGAATATGGAACTAAGTTCAACTGACCCACTTTTAAATAAAAGGATTAAAAAATAATAATAATAAAGTAGGATAGGAGCCTTTCCACAATTCTTGTCCATGGACATATTACTCTAAATAGCTCGGGGGTTTTTTTGCTTTTTTTTTTTTTTTTTTTTTTNAATATCCAAATCTAGAATTTTATTCTACAGTTGGTACAACATTTTTTTCACATGCTGTGGTGCTCAGAAGGGATTTCCATTTTCCTACACCCGCCTCCTAGAATCAGCAAACATCATGTTCAGCCTGTCTTCCTGTAGGATCTGCTTTCTGCATGAGGACAAGCTGGGTTAGGTACGAGGCAGCTTCTTGGTGCTCTGCAAAGATGCTTCAGGATTGGTGCTACACACTGAGGGGCAGAGGGACGAGAGGATCTGCAGCTAATGTATTGTTCTTCTTGCTGCCGAAAGCCCTCTCTGCTCGAAAAAAATAGAGGTTTCAGCACAGATTTCCTGCTCTCTAAGTTTCCACGTATAACAGACTATTCTTCAAATCCTGATCAGAAGGTGAGGTTTTAGGAAAATGAGTCTTTTTCATTATGAGAAAGCTTGCAGCTTCTTCCCCGTAACAGCCTGTTGTTATGGCTGGGGACAGCAGGGTGGGTTAATCGTGGCCCCATTTCCTGAGGTCTCCTGCAGTCATGGTTTGTGAATGCCTGAGAATACCCCTGCTGAATTCTAATTGTTTGTGGCAGTCGGCACATGATTTCAAGTGTTTGGTCACAGCAGTGTTCGTTTTCTGCTCTTTTAATCTTTGATGGATGTTGCGCCTGGCTTCACTGATGTGGTTCACGACACAGTAGGCAGTGATTTCCTATAAGATGTTTTGTCTCGACTACAGAGGTGTGGAGTCCATATATGATGGCCAATATTTATTAATGACATCCCGAGGTTCCTAAAGAGAAAGCTCAGCCGTAGACCATTAGAACCTAATCTATTCCAAAATGTCAGATGCAGTTAAGCAAGAGTTATCTAGATTGCACTGAGACTCTCCTCATTAGTTCAGACTCTGATTAGAAGACTGATTAAAGGCTTTCCTTGTGTAAAGGTTATCTCTTTATCTCTGCAGATATCGTTACTATGTAAGACGTGGTAGTGCTAGCTTAAAGGCTCACGCAGATACTAAAACTGGAAGGCGTTTGTGTGTATGTGTTGCACGGTCAGCCAAGACCATACAGCGCACATGCATGTTTTTTAAAATGCCTTGAGTCAGTAACATGAAAAATGTTCATTTATGAACATGAATGGGGTTGAATTTTGCTGCATCTTTAAACTGTTCAGATGGTGTTCATAGTATGCCCTTGTATAGAAGGTCGGATTTTCATATCATATGTAAAGCTGTAGGATTAAGATTTTAACAGCAATTTGGGGGGTTGCTGGGATACAAAGTATTTTGTACAGAATACTTGGTATCAGACATCATTACAACTAGCCAAATTACTTCCTGTGATTTAAGCCTTGCTCTTGCTGTTCACTCTAAGCTGTGTGATTGTGGCAGTGCTGAAATATTTAAGGGTCCTCCTAATGTTTTACCTACAGATACCATTGAGCTTTGGCACATGCCTTTAAATTTCTCATGATCTCAGTGAAGGCGGCAATTTCACGTATAAGCTCTTAGAAGAAAGGACTGATGACTAGTCATGCATTTCATAGTGTTTAGCACAATAGGGATGAGGTCTCTTGGTATTTCTGGAACCTAGATAATAAGTTAGCATTATCAAGAAATAAAGACATCCATGAAGCAGCTGCCAAAACTTCCAAATGATTTTGCAAGATACAGTTCCTAAAGAATTGGAACTTTCAACTTTTATTCTTCAGTATTTTGCAGTTAACAGTCTTGTGCATGAATGAATGTTTGCAAACATCTTGTAGTCTAAACCAGAAAGTAAAGATAGCTTCAAGAGATTGTATGCAAGTCAGTGCCCTTGTAAGAGGGGTTTGATTGTTGTTTTCAGGCTGGTCAGATTAAAATGACACCAGTGTTTAGTTGTTACAGCTTGAGTGTGCTTATTGGGATGTGAAGGAGAGAACATAGTATTAGGTGGGGATTATTGCTCCAGTTACTACCGAACAGATAATTTGTTAATTATTGATAAACTTTAACTGAGCTGGATGCCAGTGAGCATTACCTCACTTCTGTGAGGTTAACTTGTAGACCTTGAAAGGGGCAGGGGACCATGTACCCCTTTACATGCCAAAGTCAGTCTCATTAATCTTGTTCAATAATTAAAAATAAATAAAATAATCCAACAGCTGGATGTTCTTTGTCTTATAGCTGACAAGCAAGAGATCTTGAGTGTCCCTTACATAAGTGACTGAAGTTGCCCTTTGGACTCGTGGATTTGATGAATTTGTGGAAGTTTTGAGGCTGATCCTTTTCGGGATAGGGATAGCAGAGCTGCCAAAGATGGTAGCAGGGCTTCTGTGGGCTTCTTCTTGTGAGCTGTGAAAGTAACAGCGAGTCATAGGATTAAGATAAAAACAGATCTTTCTGTTCTGTCAGCTGTCTCTGACTAGCTGCTGATGAGCTTTGCCAGTTTTATTATGGACTTGCTGTTTGCTGTCAAATCTCATGCAGCAGTGATGCAACTGTTTGTCAAAGGTGGCTGGTTTCTCTATATTTCAGTGGTGGGGACACCTTGTAGTTAAACCCAAGTCTTCTCAATTCCACGCTGATGTTTTTTATCATCTGCTCTGTGTGGCTTTCAACAAATCAATTAATTTCAGCTAGTGCATAAAAGAGGAAGAAAAATTCTGGGTCATCCACCAGCCCTACACGAATGCATGCTCAGACAGACATTTTGTGAACTCTGTCTACCATTTTCTTTTTCAGAATCCTGAGATTGTGTTTACTCTTCTTGAATGAAACAGAATAAATAATAGTGTGGGTAGACAGCTGACCAAGGAAAGGAAAGCCTTAAGGGCTTTGACCACAGGTTAATAAGATGTTGTGCCACAGACTTGAGGAGAAATAGTTTTGTTGTAATTTGTTTTCCAATAAAAGGTTGAATTCCTCCTTCTAATGCTGTTTTTCAGGAAGCATCTACTCTGTGGAGGCAGAAGTTGGTTTTTTTTTTTTGGGAACACCTGCAGCTGCTGACGACTTCAGCTTAGCTTCAGAGTGTTCCTGAACATCAGGTCTGGCAGTCTCAGTCTGCTGGGAGGTGTGTCAGCTGGATCCTGCAGAGTTTCTGCTGGTGGCAGACTCTGCAAGGCAATATCTCTGCTTCTTCCTCCATGCCCTCCCAGGCCCTTAGGGTACGCTTCCATAATGTATTTGGCAAGCTTCAACCCACGCCTCATTTAAATCCGAAGAACAACTTACTGCAATATTACCTGCAGAAAGTAAGTGCAGAGGCACTCTTCACAGCCGAGGGAACGTTGACCCTATTGAATCACTGGGAAGGAGATCCTTGGCTCCACTCCACTGCTTTTACCTTATTGCAGGAATGAAAAACTGCAGATCTAGATAAATCAATCCCCTCTTTAAGTGACGTTAAGGTTGGTTGATTCCCATGGTGTTCGTCTGGTGTTTGGAGTATTATAAAGTAAAGACTGGGGCTGCCTATTCTCCTCCCCAAAGAATAAGAGATTTAGTTAAGGACATGAAGACATTGCTAGAGACTTCAACGATGACCTCAGCTAGAGAGCTAGCTGTGCTGAGACTCTTGGACAGTGGCAAAGCAAGTTATGCTGGGGATGATTAAGCCGCTCAATTCCATGATCAAGGAACTAGAAAGGCGGCATCAAGTCATATTTGTGCAGAACCCTTTTTGTGACAGCTGTGCCCAAGCAGTTGCTCATCAGGCCTGCTGCAGTATGTGTTAGCCATATAATCTCCATCAGCCCATGTTCGAGTGCCATCACCTTGGACTGTAGCTAGACCCTGAGGTAGAGTGCAGAGCATAGAATATCCTGAGCTGGAAGTGACCCACAAGGATCATCGAGTCCAACTCCTGTGATGGTGAGGAGAAAAGACTTTATTTGCTGTCTTCTGTAGGCACTTCCAACACAACATAGCCTGATGTCAGATCTTCTGGTCTCTGACATTTAGTTTGGACATAGACTTATAGGAACGATACATGAACAACTGCCAGGAAGTGGTTGGAAGGAAAACCAATTTATATTCGTTTTTCTTAGATCAGCTCTGACTTGTTTTCCAATGTAAAAGGAAGCAGTATTTAAGTATTTGTCAGAGCATGAAAATATATGACGCTAGATGAGGATCCTTGCCACCTGATATTCATCTTAACTTACTAAATTCCTGTATCATCAAGAAAGTGGCACAGCACAGGCTTGCTTAGTTTGAGAATTTACTGTCATAGACATCTGTGAACCTATCACTGGGTGTATATATAGAACAAATCAAGATGTAGGATGTTGTTTAAAAAAAAAAATCTTGCCACAAATTTGGGATGAACTCATTGCATCACTGATGGTGGAGCCAAGAATGAGTTAAGTGAAGACTTTGCAGACAAATGTGGTAGCAGCTGTACAGTATCGCACACCGTCAGAGATCACTGGATAAGCCTTGTCCTCTTAACAAGCCTCAGTGTGCTTTCTACCTCTTTTTTTTTTAAAGAAGAATTGCTGCACTGCAGAAAAAAAATCCTGTCACTGGCATGAGTGTAGCTTATTAGTTTTAATAGCAATGAGTTATGTAGAATACAAAATACTGCTATGTAGTTGCTTTGAATATTATACCATGACTTGAGAAATATGGGAGCCAGGGTGATGAGTATCATGTGGGATGTCTGACGCATTCCTTTCCAATCCCAGGAAGAAAAAAAACCTCAAGTAGTTAGCATGAAAACGTCTTCTACTGGAATGGAAGTTGAGAAGGCTTGTTCCTTGTCAGGGTTCATAGACATGAGATCCATACATGAACTGGCTCCACTGATGCTGATGGCAAAATTCCAGCAGACATTATGAGAGCCAAAATCTGGCTCCACGTGGGCTTCAAAGGAAGCAACTCTCCATACAGCAATGTGTTGGAGAAATAACTCACCCTGTGCAGAGGCACTGTGGCTGTGTTGGCACCTTTTGAAACCTCAGAACAGGTACAAATTTAGTCACGATAAATGAACTGAAATTGATAACTTTCAAAAAAATGAGGGAAAGATTATAGGGAAGATGATGCTAAAGAATATGTTTGAGAATCAGGTTAATTTTATTGTCAGCTTATTAATATCAGTGATCAGTAGTAGTCTTTGTAAAGTTTTGTGGAGTCTCTGTGTAGTTAACGTCTTGAGGAGCAGAGCCAAGGGCCTCATGTAAGTTGTCAGTTCTGACCTGCTTGCTTCCATGTGCCAGGATGGCTTTGTCAGGTCTTGGAGGGTTCACAATGCCATCTGTGGCTTTCTTCTGTGCTTGTGGCCCGTTCTCCTTTTTCCGTGAAGGCTCAGCTAGGTTCTCTGAGTACAGAACCAGTGCACCCACAGTGCACCCACCCCTTGTACTGTAGATTTTTGGAAGAGACGGACCCAAGCAGTCCTTCATGATGTACTTTGTGTTTGAAGTCTTGCTCACGTGGGAGTAACTGTCATGAGACTTCCAGTTCAAATAATACTGAAACAGAAGGGGAAAAAGTAAGAGGGGAAAAAGCAGAAGGAAATCTTAGATCAGTTTGGAGTTGGTCAATTTGTGGCTTACTAACTACGCAGGAAATTATTCTTTCCTTACATGCTTTCACCGTTGTGGCTTTGTGTGCTGTCATCAGCAAATGTATCAAATGAAGCTCTATTGTCTGTACCTAAGAGTTACTGTACAGCACAACCAGGACCTGAGCTGTGCTGCTCTCCAACAGACCACCTACAGCAGTAAGCATTGAACAGCCAGAGTTTAGACCCTGAATTAATCATCAAGATTTTGCCCACTTTTAGTCTGGCAACATCCTGTGCCTCTTCAGTGAGGGCTTTAATTGGCTTCTCCTGGGCTGGCCTTATGGATGAGGTCCAGACAAGCCCTGCCCTAGAAAAAGACATGGTGGGCATTTGCTTAGGGTAGCTGGTGTGTGGGGCAGTGACTGTGAGCCTACGTTGCCCGTGACCACAGCCCTGTAAGGCCAGGCTGCTGCTGCTCTCCAGGGTGGAGCTCACCTGATTTGGCATTGTGACTTTTGTTTCTCCCTTTATCTCAGTGACAGCAGCAGCCTACATCTGCAGAGCTTTCTCTTCACTCTTCCCAGCTCTGCTCTTTTCCAGTGCTTCTCCCCTTCCTGCAGCTGCTCAGCTCCCCGGTGGGAGTGACCCATTTTGCCCCAATGCTGAGAAGAAGGGAGGGCAGTTCTGGGCCCAGTCTCTTTTTACAGGCTTAGAAAGGATGCCCGTTTATAAATGCTTCAGGGATACTGAAGTTTTTACCTGGGATCCAGTGGGATGGGCTGATCTGGTGGGTGATGGAATACAAAAACTGAAGCAAAAGTGCTTATAGGATAGTTCTGCCTGAATCTGTGAAGTGCCCTAACTATGGGAAGCTCTGCAGGGGTGGTACTGAAGACATAAACCACTTCCCCAAGGACTTGTACCTACAAGCAGTGTGATGCACAGTGCGGTACTAAGAAAGCAGCACAGACATCTGTTGATAAGCCTGCCTGCTGGAGCCATATTCCTGTCAGTACTCAGTATGGTGTGTGTCACACCAGTTCCTCGAGACTGTGGAGTCACAGACTGGAGTAGTCCTGTTGGTTTGTTTCATCTCATTCATGACCACTTTATTTATTGTGAAACACATTTTTAAATTAGCAAATTAATGGATTTGAAATGCAAATGTACAGGGATCAAATGTCTCAGCTGTAAAGGAGTTGTAGCTCACTGTCTGTTTCAGTTTAAAATGTTTTTCCTGTTGCCTTTTCTCCTTGTATAACTGCTCTCTTTAGGAAGGAGGGTACGCTGTGTTCAGAAGCGTGGCCCTAGCCTCAGGTGGGACAGGCGGTTCTGCCTTATAGAGGTGGTAACTGCTGCTGCAGCATTCAAATCAGGCCATGGCTCTTTTGTGCTGGATCCTCTGTGAAATGATGAGTCTAGCCTCTGCTAGCTAGAGAACTTTTTCTCCTCACAGCAGCCCTTAAGCCTTCAGCAGCAAAGAGGAAATTAACACAGGGAAGAGAGGGTTGCTGTAAAAAGGTCCTGATATGGGGACTGTTTCCAAAACGGGGGCTTCCCTCACCAAGCCTAGTGCATTTGGAAAAGCAACAGCGATGTGTCTCAGACAGGTTATGCTGTCTTCACTGGGGGAGTCCATCTCAGTCTGAGATGTCTCCCCACGCACTCAGAGGTCAGAGGGACGGCTGCCCTGCCAGGGCTGGAGATAAGATAGATGACTTGCATCTGGTGTGCCTTGAATGAGGCGTGTGAGAGGGGCTCTGTTAAATCAGCTATCAAGGATCACTGAGAAAGAATTGTAATACAGGAGTACAACAGTTGCTCAGTGGAAACTCCCTGCTGTCTTGAATGCAATTAATAAGGCAGAGGTTTCCAAATTATTCTCATAATTGGAGTGTTCAATTTCTTTCTTTGATGTAAAGTGAGTGTCATGTTCTGGCTTCCATGGACCAAAAATGACATCTTAGAGTAATTGTTCTGATGGTGACACTAACCGGAGTAAATAGCCATGGCTCTTATGGGATGTAATGCAGAGAGCCATAGTCCATCTCAGGGCAGTGTGAGCAATGCACACACATGCTTTCTGCCAGCACTGACAGCACAGCTGCTGTGGTATAGCTGGGAGGAGTATCCAGGGTAAATTTTCATCTGTATCCTGCAGGCTTTAGTTTTTCTGTGTAACTAGGATCGAAACATCGTCCTTTCAGGAAGAGTTCTAACTTCTGTTGAGTCAGGGTTAGGGCTGCAGTTGTTGGTGTGAACTCACAGGAAAAAGCTCCATCTTTGGTTGTGGCTCTGATATATTCACTCTTCATCACAGCACTGCACTGCATTCTATAAATGAGTCTGTTCTTTTAGCTGCTGTGAAACTGATGGAATGTGCTATTGAAACAAAATATTTGAAATCGGAATAACAGATGTAGATTCAAAAAAAAACCCACGAAAAACCAACCCACACACAAACCTGGCTGGAACTGGCAGGTTTACCTATTAATCTGATGTGGAACAACACAGTGATTTTTTCCCTGAGAAATCTGTACTTTTTTAGTGTGTTTTGGCTTTTGGAACAATAA
Organism: Alectura lathami; assembly: GCA_013399715.1. Taxonomy (NCBI): domain Eukaryota; kingdom Metazoa; phylum Chordata; class Aves; order Galliformes; family Megapodiidae; genus Alectura; species Alectura lathami. The sequence goes on from VXAV01000081.1 coordinate 68,375, forward strand.
TTTTAAGATTCTCCAGTTTTGTTATATTATGCATTGGTTATTATGGCATTTAAAGTTTTCATTGCAAATAAAATACTGTAAAATAATTTGTCATTAAAATGATTATTTCAACATAAGTTAACATTCCAAAATGGAAAATATCTAATCCCTGAGAGCTACTATGGTGAATTCTCTTACAGCTACTCAACTCTGGCTCATAAAGCACTTCCAGTTTCTCCTGGTCATTTTTTGCCATGTGCCCAATGCCATGACTTAGCAGGGAGAGATCAGGCATTTTCCCCTGAGCCTCAGGACTGTCAGCAAGCTCTCAAAATTTGCAGTTTGCCCTCAGAACTGCAAACTTACTCTCAGAACACTCAGCCAGATTCTTTGTTCAGAAATTCATTAATTCATAGCTCTGTGCCTTGCTAATGTGCTACTCCAAACAACAGCAAAGCCAGACTAGCATCCTGTGTTTTTAGAAAGTGCGAGGTAGATTCAGTGGAGGTGGTTACTTTCTTCTCCTGTATGTCCTACGTTCTCTCCGTTCTGGTTGTTCGCAACATCTCAGGATCTGTGAACCACTACCAGCACCCTCCTTATTGTCATCAGGGGTTGTTTCTTTGTTCTTATGGTGGCAAACTGAAATGAAGTTCCTTACATCAGCTGCAGAGAGAGTGAGGGAGAGCACAAGCAAGCACAGAAACACAAGAGTCAGGTTCAGATGTAAAGGATGTATTGTCCTGCAGTAAATACCCCTTGCTGACAGAATGACATTATTATTCCCATTTTGCTTTATTGTTTTTTTTCTTTATGGCACTCCCCCAAATCCCAGTATTTGTTAGCTGAGAAAGGAGAACTACAGTGTTATCAGAGCTGGAAGAAACCAGTTTGGGGGATTGTTTTGTAGAGCAGTCATTTCTGTGTATTTGTGTAGGTCTTTATGTAACTTCAATGACTTTGTCTCTGGTTCTTCAACTCTTTTCATGCAGAAACTTACTGTAAGAACATTCTGCCCTTCCTAGATAACTGCAGAGGATGGTAAGAGTCTCAGCCTCTCAGCTGTGTTTCTGACTCCCACCATGGAGATTCTGTTCTTTAGTCCCCATACCAGTACTGGGTTGGCAAGACCTGTTCGGATATTTGCTTCCCTCGGTGCTCAAGTGTGCAATTTTCGCCGTCTTCATACTTCATCCAAAGGTACAAGTTTCTCTCTTTAATTTTCTCACTGAGCTACTCAACTGCTTTGAGCATTTTTAGTAGGAACAAGAGGGATGGGGAGCCACCATTGGGTACAAGCATGCCCTGCTTTCAGAGGTGAGTTGTGAACACACTCACTGCTTTTGCCTGGCCTTAAAACCAGGACAGTCTGTCAACTGCGCTTCAGCGTTGTCTTGTGGAAGTGCCCCCTGCTGCCATGTACAAAGACTTACAGCACGCCAGCACACTGCAACTTTTAACTTATTTAACAGCTCTACATGTGCTCAAAGTGCTTTACAATATACAAACTGCAATAGAAAATGTACAAAACAAATACGTCTTCAAACAGAGGAGCTGCTTTCTTCAGTTGGCAGAAGTGACACTTTCCATAACAGAACAGCAATAGAAAAGAGCCTGTACTGGCAGGGCAATTCTAAATTCTCCTCAGCTTAGGATAATTTTTTTCCGTGATGTAGAAAATATTGTACTTCATGACTTTATAATGAATTGAACTAAGTGTAAATTAAGAAAATAGAGGTTTAGGTGAGAATATCAATCTAAATTTATTTCCGAAGTCTATGATTGCTTCTCTGCTTTGCATTTCTGTAGCAACTCTTTTGTAAGGCTGTGCTACAGTTTCTAAGCAGTGCTTGATTACATTTCTTTAACTTTGTGGGATGGGGCTGTAGCAACTGCCTTTTGTCCCTCACTTTTTATGAGTGTCAGTTTTATTGGTGAGTCTGACTTAGTGTATTTCTAAAAAGGAAATATATTTTGCAAATAAAAATCCAGCCCTCTGAGTGCTACATCAGATCTATTTAAATGCTGTCTAAATAAACTTGCGTGCATTCAGAATAACATCTCATTGAAACAGGCTGTCCAAATCCGTAGTTATGGAACAGCTATGGAAAACATGAATTTTCAGTGAGTATCAGAGTGTGTCTACCTGAGATAGTGATTGTAATGAGTGGTTTGCTTGGGAAAAAAAATGAGTGAACTCAAAGTGGGACCAGATGCAGGTCTGAATGTAGGTGGGCTTGAGAGCAAAGGAGGAAACAATCTGAGAAGGAAAACAGAAGGACAGTCTAAGGAAGGAAGTGGAAAATAATTGCCAGTACCAAGGAGAGGAAGAGGACATGGAGAGCCCTGGGGCTGGGAGTGGAGAGAGGGAGTGGGGAAGGACAAAGGGGTGAGTGGGGATGAAACTGAAGAGGGTGTGGGCTGCGGGGGACAGTGGGGATGGACTTGTTGCAGAGCCCCCTAACTGTACTGGGTACGGAGCCTGAGCAAAGAGCTTGGGGAATCTGTGTCATGTCTGGGGACAAAGTCCAGTTGTTCAGTGCAGCATTTGGCTTCCTCAGGCCAGGAAGCTTAATTTCTTTTCACACAGTCTTCTGCCTCGTCAGCTGTGCATCTTCCACTTGCTGCAATGAAGGATGTATCAGAGTCCTACACGCAGCTGTAGCTGTCACTTTTGTCCCAGAGTAGGTGTAATCCTTGCACTGCTGCTTGTATCCAGAGTGTAGGTACTGGAGGGAACATGCAGTTGTGTAAACTGAGACTTATATCTTGACGTGTATGGGAAGGAGGGAAATACATTTTGGAAATGCAGTATCAGGTCTTGCACTTCTCGTTTCTTGAAGGTTCCAGTTTGCAAATTCAATGAAGGTCCTCTAACATGGCAGCATGAATGCCTGTGTGAGCCCAGATGTAAAGGTTGCATATATTTAGGGGTGATTGTGTTGGGTGAGGAGCTGAGCAACAAGTAGTGAAAGGCAGATGGCAACAGGCAGCGTTAAGTATCACTCACCAGCACGGTAACTTCACTGTGTCCGCGCCTCTTTGTAGTGCAGAGGCTGGATCATCAGCCTCTGTATCAATACCATCTTGCACTGCCGTTCTGTTTGCTCTTGCAAACTGAGCAGGATCACATCTGCCTAGGATCTTGGACGGAGCTCTGCAGAGGTCACTGGCATGCCGGGGAAGCATGTTTATTCAGTAAGTGACGCTTTCATCCTGATGTCCCACTAAGCCAGCACACCAGAATGGCTTTCTTTGCCACTGTGCAATATCTAGCTGTGTGTATGAATGTTCTAGGCTCAAAATACAAAGTGCAGACACTGACTGGTTTTGATCATTGGAGATTTTATATGGATCTGGTTATAAAACTGAGCTGTTGGCCCTTGTATGTTGCCAAAGTTGTGTTTAGATAACTCTGCTCTGCCTGTAGAAATCTATTCCAGTTCTTCAACTTATCCAGGGCTAATCTAAGCTGAGTAGCAGCATTGTTTTTCCCTATTTTTTGAGGCTTGCATGAGAACTTGTGTGAAGAGGCTGTGATGGCCTGCCTGAGAGGGAGTTCTACAGTGGAGTGTGTATCTGCAGATAAAACCCAGAAGTCAAATTGTCAGGAGGCAGGCAGCCCCTAGTGACAGCAATACAGAAGCTTACGTGGGGTCTCAGAGCCAAGCACACAGCAGGCCCTTGGACCCTCAAGTCAATCACGTCTGTGTCCGGTGAGACTGGAGGGCTCCGTACGAGTGTACGGTACGTTTGCCTGCACTGCAGCTTACTGTGTATGTGTATGTTCTCCCAGTTCTCAGCTATGCAATACAGCTGTGGAATAGCTATTAGCTGGAACTTGAAAGAGAGTGGGGTGATGAACCATAAGTGTCATCTTGACAGGGAGCAGCTGTGACTGTTTTGATGTCCAATGGACAACCAAGAGTCCAATTCTCCAACATCACGAAGCCAGGCAAGAGTTGGCACAGGAGCCGTGTGAAGATTTCAGCTTTGCAAAATCCACCCTTGGCAATCCCCTAGAATAAATTTGAGGGGCCCAAAGTTTATTGTACCTTATGTGCAGATTGTTAGGACTCACGTTGGGACTTTATGGCCACTTAAGCATTATAATGGTATTGCTATCTCCTTTCCCCCAGGCCTTCTACGCTGTGGGAAAGGAATAAAAAGGCAGTAGTACACTGGATCCCGACTAAGGGCTTGCTAGATGGCTGGCACTGCTACAGGGTATAAAAAGGCTGAAATGGAGACTGGCAGGGGGAGTTCTCTATAACACTGCCAGCAACATCTCACTTGCTCAACACAGTTACCAGCTCTGTGCGATCAAAGCAGTTACATGCAGCCAATAGTGCCTATGTGGGAACGGAGGGGCGTTCAGTCCAGCTACAGAGTGGGAATGGCTTTTAGTAGCTAGGAACCTGTGCTGGGCTTGAACTAAAAGCCCAAAGACAAAAATGTCTGGGACAAGTCATTGTCCTGCAAGAAGTGCCCAAGTTTCCAAACATTACTGCTCCAAAATGGAGCAGGCAGGCTACTGTGTTCAAAAAAAGTTTTGGTTATAGCCCCTTGTTAGTTTAATTTTAGTTCTTATGAATTGACATATGGCAGGCATGATTTTTAATTAGAGCTTTAGCTATGTTTTACTGGTAGGGCTGCAGAGCACTGTGGAATTTACATTAGGAAAAAAATGCTCTGTCGGTAGAGTACAAGGCTGTTTAGTAATCAGAGTGGAAAGTTAACTTTGAAACAAATTGGCAGCTGATCAGATAAAATTCAAATCGGTAACATTTGTGTTGGAAACCAGCTCAGATCTGGGAAAAATGGAATCTAAGCTATTCTGTTCCTCTTGCAGAGGAACTGACTGGTGAACACACTGTGCACATCAAACTTCATGTGTAACACCCCCTACAAAAACAAAATTAATAGTTTTACGGAGTTATCTGAGCACTTAATCTGATTCCTTTTCACATTAATGTGAAACTGCTACTTTGAAGAGAAGTTTCCTTACATACTTTTAAAAAATAACAAACAAACCCCCTTTACCATTCAAAAACTAAAGGTCAAAAGTTTCCCCCTCTGTTTTACTTTTGGATCAACAGGGTGTAATAGAGAGATATCAGGAGTGTTTTGCTCCTCCGAGCTTGTAAAAGATTCCCATCTTCCTGGTTCATTGTGTGAACTCCATCGGGTGCCGAAAGAGTTAATGGCGTGTTCAGGCCTGAGACAGCGAATGCATTTAAAGCTCGGTCCAGCACTCACATGGTTTGTATTCTTGCGCTGCTGGAGTGGTGTGTTCATGGCATCTGGTTCCCTGGCAACAGCTTTCATTGGCTCAATCAAAGCCTTTTCTTCTTAAGAAAGCTCCCACTGTGACACCCTACCACCACCACTAATCACCATCTTAACCAAGTGTTTAAGATGCAGCTGGTTTGAAAAATAGTGCTTGTGCATGTGAGAAGATTAAGAGGCTACCTTGCGTGGCACACCTGCCCCGGAGAGTGCCCTCACTCGTTTGCGTTTGGTGTGCTGGAGGCTCTCAGCTTTCCTGCTGGAAGAGCTGGGGCATCAGTAGGTGAGGAGTCCGCTCAGAAATGATCTTTTGTTAGACAGAAATCCATAAACCTTTGTGTCTTGTGAATAGTCATTTCCTCTCTGCAGCTGAGATGGCGTTTGGGCCTCTGTGCTATTGACAAGGAGCAGAAGTGGGATGCAGGGGGTGTACAATAAAATCCATATTGTCAAAGCTGTCTCCCCTGACAAGGAGGAAGCAGGAAGAAGCCTCCAGCATGTGAATGGGAGAACAATAGGAGCAAAGAATTCATGTTAAGCTTTCTCAAGTGTTACATGTGTTGGCATTTCTGGAGCTTCAGAGTGTGTATAAAAGTAGAGAAAGGCTCTAGCAGTTGTGCCTGCCTGTGTCTGGCAGAGTTTGAGGTCCAGAATGATCAGCAAGTTTGGGTGTTAACATCATGTTTCCACTGTTAGAAATGTTGTCCCTTTGAATTAGTGAAGCTCTCATTGACTCATCAGATGGCAGAAATTCTTCCCTTGTTTCCCTTGTTCTTGGAGATTGCCTTGGAGGATGCTCTGTAACCCTCAGAGACAGTTGTTGCTCCACAGGAGCAATGCAGCTGGAGTGGAGGTGTCAGTGAGGGTGAGCACGAGGAGACACAGTTTGCGTTGCAATGTGTGTGCTTCAGCAGCCACTTGTTTAGGAGGCAGAGCACAAAGGCCAGCCAGCCCCCTCCTTCGCTCATCTCTGCATTGTTGGGCAGGAAAATGAGCACAGATTTAAGAATGTGGGCTGGAGAGCACGTCGCGTTTTCAGCAGTGTGGAGTCAGCCATGAAATACCCCGCTAGGGAACATTAGTCTGAATTTGTGCCTGCTTTGGTTAAGTTTTAAGGTAAACCGTGGTTTCCTGATAGAGTTCTTCCCTGGGCTCATCCCCTGCTTTAAAACAGTAAGTGAATGTATTCCTTTCTAGCTGGAGAGAGGGGAGAAGGAAACCGTGTCTTCTGAAACACTGTATGCTTTATTTGTCACGGAGGGACAGAGGCAACATGTGCCTGAGAAAGAAGCCAGGGAAGACAGACTTGTGGTTAAGCTACTATATTGAGGCTTGGGAATCTGGGTGCAGCTTCCCCCTCTGTGTGGCCTGGGGACAGTCTGGGCGTAGGCAAAGCAGGCAGTCACCAAGGGCAGCCAAACCCGAAGTGGAGTTGTGGTGACTCCTTTGGCTGCGCAGAGCGAAGGGCAGCTGCCTCGGCCGAGCTGAATGGGCCAGGGAGCGCCTGCCTGCTGCTGCCCCAGGCTGGATGGGTTCCTGGGCAGTTTGATCCAGTGTGCCAGTGGCTGGCAGCCCTGTCCACGGCAGGGGGGCTGGAACTAGATGATCTCTGAGGTCCCTTCCAACCCAAGCCGTTCTATGATTCTATGATATGTTTCTATGATCTTCTCAGCAGCAGCTGGGGCAGCCAGTGCAACTCAGCAAGGCTCAGCCCCCAGCTCGCTTCTGTGCTTCTGCCCTAGCCCTGACATGACGTGGTGGTGTAAGGGCAGAGCTACAGTGATTTGAACCGAAGAGGTAGCCCTTATTCTCCAGTGTGGGCTGATAGAAGAAGCCAGAGAAGAGCAGTAATAGCAGGGCAGATTCTGGGTGAGTCTTCTCCAAAATGCACTCCACATCTCTATCACTTAGCTCAGTGGGTTCCTGAGCCAGCACTGGGCCTATGTGTTAGTAGACTTTCTGAGATTGTTTACCACTTTTCCATGCTTATTTCTAGGTGCTTTGTAAGCCCAGTCCTGTGTTGGCGGTAGCCCTGTATGCTAGGACAGCACAACTCAGTTTTGTCCACACAGAAGAGTCCACAGCTTATTCTATCTTGCCTTTGAAGTGTTTGATTCACCCTCGTGGTCTAGCTGCAGGCTCTTTGCTTGGGGCAGGCCCTTTGCTCCCCATGTGAGCACTGCAGCAGCCAGGAGCATCCTGGCTCCCCCAAAACCACAGGGCCACAGGCACGGGGCAGCAGGGCAGTGACAGGCACAGCTGTGGGGCAACAGGGTAGCAGTCACACAACTTGCAAGGTGGGAATCATTCCCACCAAGGCTCTTACAAAGATAAATCCCTAATGTGTAAAGAGTAGCTACACAGCTGAAAGCCACAATGAAAAGTCTATGTGTATTTTAAAACACAAAATATATTTTAAAGGAGGAAATTCAAAAGCTTAGATTGGAAATGACAGCAGCAAAGAATGATGTTCTGAATGTGACCGGTCTGTTTTCTTCAATAACATGCAACAGTTAATTAAATTTATTTAAACTCATTAACATCCATTCACTGAAAAGGGAAAAATGAGCCTGTGGCCAAGACGCAACCTATTTTGAACGTTGAATGTCTGCTTTGGTAAACTTGCTTCAGAGGCTGGGTGCGGGGGATGCTGTTGCTTCCCCCTCTCCCGAGTGTTTCAAAAGACCCAGCATAGTGCATGTGCATGCATGTGTGTGAAGAGCTACAGTTCTTCTGCTGCGCTGACAATCTTGAACTTTTGACTGATGTAAAGGCCTCAAAGCAGGCCATAAAGATGTGACTTCAGTGGGTAGTTGGTAGATGCCACTGCTCCAGTGCAAGTCAGGTTTGGTTTGGTTTATATATGATTTTGGAAAACGTTGTTCAGTTGCACACTGGCTGGCTTATGATAAAGTCTGAAACAAAGAGGGTTTGGGAATCCCTGTGGATAAGAGGGCAGGGAACTTTCACTGGTTAGCAGGTTTCACAAGCTTCCACTGGCCATGTAGATGGATATCTTAAAACATGTAAACTTGGCGAAGCACTTGAGGAATGAGACCTGTATTCTGTGTCAGTCCTCTCCTTCACATAACTGAGGAGGTCCTTCTGTGAAGAAATCCGAGGCCTTTCCTTTCACAGAGTGAGACATGCGTTTAATTAAGATAATGCATTCTTGGTTTGTGGACTGAAGGTATTCAAGTGTCTTGCTGTATAGCTGATGACTGAAAGGTGGAGATTATTTTGCTCCATAATTCATCATGCAACATGAATTTTAATGTACAGTTATGGTTTTTTTTTTTTTAACTTATCTTCCTACTTTTTCCTACTTTTTAAATGAACAAAGTACTTTCAAGAAGCCTGTGTAACCTTTACTCTGCCCCTTCTCATCACAGGCTGTGCACATGTGCCTCTCATTATGTGATTGCAGTGCCTAGTGGCTACTTCTTCCCCCCAGAAGATCAGAGGGGTAAGCACGAGGCACATGCACAACCGGCCTCTGAGAAGGGATGTAAATGCTGGCCCTCCCCACAGGCCTGAATTTCACCCCAAGTAAACCTGGAGTGGGGTCATATAACGTATTGGTCTGGAGTCATGGTAGTAGATTTATTTTACGTCAGTGAATGGGGCTGTGTCTCTGGTGCTGCAGCCTGACCTAGAGCAGAAGCTGCTTGGTGTGAATAAAGGCCAGAGGCCTGTTGTAAAAATGATGATTTAAGTGGTTGATTGGGACTCCAGAGATCTGGTCTCTCTTCCTGCCTATTTTTTACTTTTCTTTAGAAGGTAACTCAATCATACTCTCTAAATTAGCAATAATATTTCCTCACCTTATGGTTTGGGAATAAAAACAAGGTAAAACGCAAAAAGTCTCATTGCTCTTGCAGTGTTGCGACAGTTTGTGGTAGAATTAGCTGGGGCTCCACGCTGAAGAACTGAGATTAAAAAGAATACTGAAGAGCTGCTTTGTATGCAGAGCACTGTGGATCTTGTGCCTGGAGTGAAGCAGGAGCTCTTGCCAAGAAAATGAATGTGGGGGCAGTACCTGGTCAGAGGCTGAACCAGTATATTATACCGTACAAGCCGGAGGCAGAAGGAGGGTTATGTTAGGCAACCTTTGCTTTGCTGTTTCATGATATTTGAGAGCCACGTTTTTCAGCCTTTGATTGTTTTGTTTTAAACAACAGAGTTTTTAGCATGGAACTGATGATACAGATCTCACAGTGCACCTGGAGCTTTACAGAAAAGTGTGCAGATAAGGTCTCAGCCGCCTGGATCCCACAAACCAGGGCCTTTTTCTTCTGCCATGGACCTCATTAGAGTAAATCATGTAAGGAATTCTGTTTTTGCAGCAATGACCCACAATTCTGCATTGATTTAGGCATAAATCTGCAATATGCTTCCATGGAATTTCAAACTGCAGAAAAACATTTTCTTTTTCTCCCTGTTTCCTTGGGTCTTGTTGCACGCCTTAGTCCTGTACCACCTTTCCTCCAGCAGGAACTATATGACTTTTTTTTCTGACTGGCACCTACCAAATTAGCAGTCAGCAGAAACAGGAGTTACCAGCCCTGCTTTTAAAACTGCTCGCATGCCTTTGTAGGCTCAGTGACATTTCTGTGCTGTATCCTGATAGTAAAGTGAAATCAATTTCCTCCCCTGTCCTTGGGCAAAGATTAGTGAATTAAATTTAATTATAGAAAAAAAAAATACTTTTGGGGCACAGGGGAAATATTTTGTAGCATCTGAAACCTCTTCTCTTTTAGACACTCTGTGGGTGCCTGTTTTTTTTTTCGTTGTAAAACACTGCCTTTCCAGAATATCCAGCCTGCTGGAAAAGAAGATTTCAATCCCAGCAATGTTATTTATGAGCACATCAGTAGCTTTGCTTAGGAATACTTAATAAGCCCACTAGCACCTGAGAGTGGCAAAGTCCTGCCTCGACTCTGCGGTGCAAAGACCGGCCCTGGTCAGCCGCAGGACGGAGCGAGGTGGATCGCAGATGGGAGGCTGCAGTGGGAAATGGGCTCTGTGGCCTCTGGAACTGGAGCTCGTGCTGGAACTTTTCCACACAGCATTTTAGAAAACAGCAGGAATCAACACTTTCACACTAGGAGTCAATTAAAGAAACCCAAATTATTGCCATTTGAATAAACAATTATTTCTTTTTCACCCTCACAGAAGCTTGTTATGATGAACTAAAAGCCAGAACTAATTAAATGATCTGATAGCACAAATCGTATTAGAAGTATTTCATCTGCTTTAATTAATTCTTGCCAGAAATCACTGCTACTCTTAGCACATACTGAAGGATTTTTTAATAATTTCTTTTAACAGTTCCCATTTATATGTGTTTCCAGTACTGCTGGGATTCTCCCTCTCTGCAGATAAAGTGGGAGTGTTTACAGAAGTGCTTACTGCTAGGGAGATTTTTAACCCTAGAGACACTGGGTATGACATTTACACCCGTATCTAAGGGGATGGTTTACTTAAAGCAGGATAAGACAAATAAGAGATGTGCACTTCAGTCCACAAATGCACAGTAAGTGCCTCAGCAGACTGACCCTCCTAGTTAACTCCTAATTTGCTGGTGATATGCTCTGAAGAAAATACAGTGGCTATCACTGGGAAGAGGCCAAGAGAGAACGGTGGTTTGACGCTTTGCAGCATTCACTAAGCCATTTTCTTCTGCACATAAAATGGGTCGGGCTGTGCTGGTTATCGCTAGCCAGCAACAGTACATTTTCAAGCAGAACAGGCCTCAGCCTGGTTTCCTGAGCCAGTAGGCAGGGTTTTGTACTCTGGGATCTGTACTTAGGATCGAGGCTTGAGAGCGTTAAGGTCTAAGCATCAGGTCTGTGAGCCTGAGCCCCCACCCCTGAGTCAGGAGAGAATTTCTAAGGCATGTGAGGATGCTCTTGTCCCTTGGTCTGCTGCAGCACTTGCTCATGGGCAGGTGATGTGTGGCAGCCTGGCCCTTCCTCACCCTGCTGCTGCTGAAGCCTGCCCCATTTGCTGAGCTGCTGGCTTCAGACAACAACACTTCTCTGAGGATCTTGCTAGCATAACAATCAAAATATGTGAAGCCAGCTATTCCTGTAGGATAGCTTCGTATTTTGGCTCTTCGTAGATGGGAATGGAAAGTTTTTTCCTTCTGAGATATTTTGGGAAGACCCAAACTGTAGGAAACTGCCTGCATTCTGAGGCTGGAGGAGGTTTAGATTCAAGACTCTGTGGTCTTCTTCTTCATCTCTTGCTAGGGTACCACTAGTAGTACGTACCTGTGTCCGTACAAAAGTGGCAATAGCCACAGATAGCGTGTACCTTTTTGGTCTTTGACCTTTGCATTTATTTCTCATGTGATTCTGCATTCATTGCTCAGCCATAACTCCAAATCAAGTTGCTGTAAGTGACAGAAGAGCAAGACCTCACATGTTGCAGATGTGCTGTAGTTGTAGTACTAGAATGTGCCCTTCAGTTGTAGTCACAGGGCAGTACCATGCAAATCAGCTACATGAATTCTTATCAACAGGACATAGGCTTGCTCTAGCGACTGCTACTTTGGATGTGAAGACCAGAAAAAATATGAGAATAGCATTATTTTCCATCTGACTTTCATGAGGACAGGTGACAGGCTTTAAGGTTTAAAATAGCACTATTAAAGCACTATAAAAATGTACATATGCAAGACCCGTCAGTAAGATGGGACGTTGACACAGAATAATGGGTGCTAGCTGCTCAGCTTTCGAAGTACCACAAAAAGAGGGAGACACTAATGTTATTCTCAGTTTCCTAGGGAGCAAAGAAAGAGAAATAAATAGAGAAGAGGGACAGCACAACACTTCTGAGTGTGCTGCTGCCACCGTAAGGAGCGTGTGAGCTGGGTCGTCTGTGCCCATGCATTTCAGAGCAGCACATGCACCACGGCAGAGGTGGCATTCCCTCTGCCATCCCACCCCTGCTGCAGACAGCGTCAGCTGATGTGGCAGCAAAGCTGCCTGCTGGCATCTAAACGCCATGCCATCGTCAAGTGCAGCAAACCCCACGCAAGGTGGCATGCCTGCCTCTTTCCTGCCTCCCTCCTTCATGCGGGTGATTCAGGTGTGAGTCTGCTTTTGGTGTTGACTTTGAAAATTGTGGTAAAAACGGTGCCTAGAGCTCTTCCTCCCCCAGGGAATTAACAGAAGTACCCAAGGGCGTGACAGGATGGGCTGCGGGCTCAGTGCTGCGGGGTGAAAGGAATAATCCTGCGGCAGTCTGTGAGGATGAGGGTTGTGAAGTGAGGAGGCATTAGTCCTGAGGAAGAGACCAGTCCTCCGGAGGGTACGGTGGTGCCGGTGCGCCACCCCCCCCCCCCCCCCCCCCCCCCCCCCCCCTCCGGGGCCACNNGGTGCGGTGGTGCCGGTGCGCCCCCCCCCCCCCGCCCCGCCCCAGTCCGCTGCTTCGGGACAGACAAGTTTCTCTTGCAAAAAGGCAGCTTTAGACTCTGTCCTGTGGTCATGTGCCCTGTTCCCCAAATGTTTGCACTCTGCCTTTGAGATAGCACAGGCTCTGTGTGTTGTGGCCATATTGGGGCATCGCTCAAACAGCAGTTAAGGTTGTGTTTGCTCATACCTTAACTCCCTATTTACTGGTTTCCAAGGTAATAGCTAGGATCGACATTCTGGAAGGGTACTTTGTGCTCCTGGCAACCTTCTTTGTCAGCAGACTTCTTACTTTTGAAAATGTATGGGAGAAATATGGCTTGGTGAGCATTTACATGAACTGCAGCAGTTTACTGTCAGCTGTTTGCCCTGGAGATGCTGCTGCAGTGTGTGTGTGACTAAGTGCTCCTTCACAGCCTGGGCACTTCACCCTGCTTAACGGCTGACAGAGGCAGTGCTCTGCTGTGTTTGGAGGCCTGGCCTTGTTGACAAAGCAGTGCTGAGGAATGTCAGAGTGACACCTACCTGGACAGGGGCAGGCAGTCACGCCTTTGCCTTGGGTGGGCTCTGTTCTCTTCTTTCTCTGCTCTCTATCTGTAATTACTAATCTCGTCAAGCAAAGTAAAAAGTTTCCATTTGCTACCTTGTGCCCGTATTACCAGGTCTACGTGGTGCAGCTGAAGTAGGTCAGGCTTCATTGGTGATAGGAGGCAAGCTGTACACAAAGCCAAGCCTTGTGTCTCTGTTAGACTGCCTGTGGTTCCAGGGCTGAGCTGTCTGCCTTCACCTGTCTGCCTTGGCCATCACCTCAGTCCATCCAATCTGCCCCTTAGCTCCAGCTGAGCCTTATAAGGTTGCTTAATGTTTTTCACTCATTCTGGATGCATTTCAAATTCAAACTTGGAACTGATTCATTTAAGAAGCATTTAAACAAAACATTCAGATGTTTTCAGCCTTCCCCCTTTGTGTTCTTGTTTAGTTGAAGCAATTCAGAGTGAAGTGGTAAATTGTTTTGCTTAATTCAGATCTGTATTTTGGAAAATGGGTGGGGGAGGTAGTTGGCTGTCTCCTCACTCTGCTGCTCAGTTGCTTAATCAGCCCACCAGTGATCATTTAATGAAATACCCAGCAATTTATTTTCCATTGCAGATAAATATTTCCCTTTTGTGAACAGGTTAGTTTCCTCAATGAGTTGTTCTCATTTTCAGTAAATAGTCAGCCAACTAACATCCCGACTGCTAGCGCCAATCCCTCTCAGCTGGGGATATTTTGCAGTATGCGCTATCACACAGACCCCACATGGCAACACTTTGTACAACAAGCAAAAAAAGACAGGCAGAAGAGGGCATGTGACGGTAAATCTCATCATCTGAAGAGTCCACAGAGACTCTTCGGAGAAGGGAACATTCCTTACGCATGTTACACAAAAGCTCAAAAGGTGATGAGTGACACTTCCCACTTTCATTTCTTTGGGAAGATTCAGTGTCATCACACACGTCTCTACTTTGGCACTAGTGTTTGACTATTTCCCCACAGAGAGTGAAGCACCAGCTCACTCTTTACCATTCTCTGCCTCTTAATGATCAATTATTTTTAATTGGAACCTCTTGCATTGTGCCGAATCTTGAGAGGCCCCCGTCAAGATCAGGGCTCCAGCAAGATGGGAACAGTACCAACACATACATGGTGACAATAGATACATTTTTTGTCCCAAAGAGCATGATCCTATTTAGAGAATGGCCGAAAAAGAAATGGAGGTAAGGATGATTGGAAGATTTTGCAGACCATGGGCAAGTTTGGGAAAAGTATGCCAGTCTGCTGACCCCTAGACTGGGGCCTTGTCTGCTGGGCATACACTGCTTCTCATTTACTAATAAAAATGCCATTGTGTGTGCAGGATTATATTTAAGGACAAATAAAATAGGCAGGTATCTGTACAAAGAGCTTTACCAGCTAAATAAGATGCAGCCAGGGATAACACTGAGAGTTGGAGCTTGTGAAAATAATGGTTCTTGTGACATCGTCCTACATGGGCTTATTTTATGCTTATAACTCATTACTACAGCTGTAATATCTGCGGTCAAGTAACGTAATGAATCCGAGGGCAGTGGTGAAAAGCTGGCCAAGGGCCATTTTATTAATGAAACCCATTTTAATGAAAATTGATAGCAAACAGAAGAGTACTTTAAATGAAATCGCCAAGTCTCTCGAGATTTTGTGAGAAATGTTTGTATTCAGTTCTCATGTTGAGAGGTTGTATTGAAATTCAGAGCTCAGTACTGTAATATCTCTACTTGAAGGAAGTGAGAGGCGTAGAGTTAAATTGTTAACTCTGTTACTTAATGTCAGCTCTGTTAGTGAAATGGCAGAAACCTTCAGGAATCTCAGAGACAGAAAAAGAAATCCCAGTCTGTTGGCAGCGATACAACACTCTTTGCCTTCCTGACAGAGCAAAACTACCCACTGGTTAATTCATCTTTGCAGATAAGTGACTTCTTACCAGAAAACTTGGTTTGTGTCTCACTAAATGTAAATACGCTCTTTAAGTCTCCTAATGCTCAGGCCCAGGAGCTTAGTTGAGCCTGCCATAAACGCAGAAAGTCGCCCTGGGATTTGGAGCCGAGCTCTGGAAGTGGGCCCACCTCTGCCCCTGGCTGAGGGCGGGAGCCTGCAGGCACTACCCGGCCCTTGGGGTTTGGGTGCCCCCCGGCCTCATGCCCTGGTTGCTACGGGCCACTCGGGAGAGGCCGCGTCCTCACCCTTATCTGCTTTGTGCCATCATCAGAGTTGTCTCTGCAAGCCCCATGGCTGATTTACCATCTTCAGAGAGCAGAATGTGTGAAGAAAAACATTACAAGTAAATCCCTTCTCTAGAAGGGCTTTCTGACCGCTCGCTTACTGCTGCTTGTTCCAGCCTGGTATGCACGGTTGTGTAAGGGTGTCAGATGACATCCCTTCTACTGGCTGCTGGCCCTAGTGGAATGCTGCTTTGCACATCTCATAAAGTAAGGACGGGAAGTGCTGCCTGAAACTTTTACATTTTGCCATTAATTTGGGGGGGGGGGGGGAAGAGGAAAAAGAATCGAGTGGCAAGAGCATTACAAATAATAAATGCTCTTTTCATCATGAATTAAATAAAAAAGATTCCATCTTTACATTTACTTTTTTACCCTTTCTAAAGGCTGACTCTTGCTTTACATAATCAAAGCTGGCTTTGAACTAGCTCACACAAAAAATCTTTTTTTTTTTTTCTTTAAAAATAGGCCTATAGATATATATACATATCACAGCCTTTCATTCCTTTTATAGACGGTTTCATTTTCTGTGAGCATGTAAAAGTTCTGAGCAAGGCAGAGCTCATGCAGGAACCACAACAAACACAGGAAACAGGGTCCAGGCTCACTGTTGCAATTAACACCAATGTTTAATTAGCAGGCAGCTGCATTGGGCAAGGGGCTTTTGATTTTCTCTCCTGCTGCTTTTTTGATGGTAGATTTACCTCCAGTTTTCACTCACGCTTGCTACACCAGCATGTACTCACGCTGTGTGCACACATGCATGCACACATATACATACACACAGCCGGCACGGAACGTTTCTGGAAGGAAGCCGTGTCAGGCAACCCCTCTGATGCATGCTTTAGGTAAACAGTTTTGGAAGTTAGCTGCCTTTGACTGTATTCCATGAAAACTCAGTTATGGGTACTTTTTGTACATTTTGTGCATTTGGGAATCCTTTTTGTTTTGTTAGTTGACACTACTTAGCAACAAAAACCTGATGTGTGGTGGAGGTGAATGTGTGCAGAAGTCTCACAGGAAAGGCTGGCACCAAGGCAGCACACAAACGTTTACCCCAGTCAGCTTAGGTCCCTCTGTATGTCGCATGTGAAAGAAGTATAGTAGTCTCATGCTGTTCCCTGTTGTTGTGGCAGGAAAATGTCCAAATAGCCAACTAATCCTTCTGCTTGGCCACCTTTAGTAACAAGGAAAAGTGTTGTTGGAGGTCATGGTAACAGAAAAAAACACTGGGGAGCTGAGTGATGAAATGAAAACATGGCAGGGAAGGTGATTTCTCTCTGCTAAGGGCTACCACGAATCCTTGGACATCTCTGATCTAGGCCTGCTATCATTTAGATCCTGCCTGCAGCAAGCAGAAGGGGACTATAATGATTTTAAGAGGGACAACAGAGGGTCACTGAGTCTGTTGATGATAACTGTGCTTATGTGAAGGGTACTACAAAAGCTGCGCATGCAGTAACACCAGCAGAGATGGGCCCAAATCCTTATCTCCACTTTGCTTGATACAGTCAATGGCTTTTGATTTTCATGCATGCCCTCCTCCAGTGTAATTTTCTAATTACCTAGCTTACATCTTTATACCCTCTAGCTTACATCTTTATACCCTCTCGCAGTTTGTGTTTGAGCCCTGGCTAGGGTGATACTCCTGTGAAAGCATGTGCTTAGCCTGCCTTGGTTTAGATAAGGTGTTGGACTACATACAAATAATTAATCCCAGCTGGTGGTCTTCATTTGGTCTTCTCCAGAACAGGACCTACTTGCAAAATATCGGGCTACAGGACAAAGGTCTGGCAGAGGTATTTATATAAACCCTATTCTCACTGTATTGAATTTCTTCTGATCTTGAGATTATTTATTCTTACAGCATTCCTATGATACAGGGAACCGCCACCGTTACAATTTTACAGACAAAGAATTTTGGGACAGAGATGAGGATTTTCAAACAATTATTAAGACAGGGACCTGGGAATTTAAGCACTATGAAAAATGCTTTCTGTGTACCTGTGTGCATCTTTAGCTGCCTGAATACTGCTGAAAGTCTGGCTGTGAGTGATCTGCCCACCATCTGTGACAGTGCAGGTAATCGAGCATTTGTCTTCCAAATGCCAGATTAGTGCCTGCTTGCTGGAACACCTTCTGTGTCCGTCTGAGCCAGATAACATGCTTTTCTTTGGCTACCATCAGCCTCCATCAGAATTCCACATTCACTGCAAGCTTTTTGTTAAGTACCTGTGCACATTAGCCTTAGGAAAAGGACAGCACTGTGGGAATAATCTTAGTCCTTGCCTGCACTGGGAACAGCATTGCCTTACTGTGGATTGTTTTGAGAACAATACTCGAACTGCCAGTATTTGCAGTAAAGCTGAAGGTCTTGGTGAAATGGACCTATTTTTTTGGGCTTTCCCTAGCTGTCTTCCTGGCTTTTGAGATCCTGGTGTTAACAGCAGGGTTCATGGCTACTCTGGTGGCTCCGTGATGGGGTTAATTTCCAAGATCTGTGCAGTCAAAACCTGTTTGTGTAGAGTATTCCCCTAGGCAGCACACACTGATTTTCCACCCATATTTCTAAGAGCATCGTGCTTAAGCAGAGGGTTGCTTATAACCAAGCCAAGCTGTGACACAGCTAGGTCAGCCAAAATGAACAAGTTCTTGCTAGCAGGATAGCCTGACTAATAGGGATAGATAGATAAGTGATACCCCCTTGTTTGTAATGGCTATTAAAAGTGTCTATTCCTGCTCTTCATCCATATTTTTATTTATCCCAGTCCCAGGGTTTCCTGGCGTGGTTAGGCAGGCTGGACAGAGAGGACAAAGGTGCGTAGGGGAGGTCATGTTCACGATGACCCTCTTGGGCTCCGTCTGTTCTCACTGGGCGTCATTTACCTGAATCCTACTCAGCTTCCTGCAGCTGTGGCAGTGTTGGGCTTAAGTCTGGACTGTACTTGGGTGAGGAGAAAGTGCTGTGTCCTCCCACTCTGTGGGTTTGGGATGAGCAGCACCTGGCCACCGAAAACAGGCAACTTTGGGGGTTAAGCAGCACCAGAACGCCCCCGTCCTCGGACTGTAAAGCAAACACTGTCTAAGCAGTGTTAAACCCCCATGTTCATATGTTAGTCCTACACTTTGGGTATCATTTTAGTAAAAAAATTCAGTTCTAAGTGGGGCATTTGGGAACTTGCCATTCTTCCAATCCTATATTATCCTGTGAGGTGGTGTAGCTGCCAAAACCACATGCTCATATTGGCATGAAACAATTACCCTGGTTTATATAGAACAGGCTTGGCAACAGTCTATCTCAATGAACAGTCACAGTGCTGAAAGACTCAGCCTCTTCTTTTCCTCTCCAAGCAACAGACTAAATTTCCTTCAGCTGGATTCATGGTTTTAAATAATAACAGGAGTGGAAAGAAATTATGGAGAGCAGACTGTACAGAAAGTACCTGTAAGGTCTGGAAGAATGAGATGCAGAAAGAAGACTATTTAAGATACAAACTAGTAATTTGGTTTCTAAACCCATGAGAAATTATAAATAATGTGTACTGTTGCCAGCTGCTGAACACAGAGGTGTGTGGTTTTTTACTTGCATGCAAAGCCATTGGTTGTGGGTGAAGTACTTAGACAAAAACATTCAATAGCTGGTGTGGGTATTCCACCAAAAATAAATCCAAACAAACACTGACATGTTATAAAAGAACTTTTCTTTTTTTTTTTTTTTTCTGTGTAAACACTTAGTTGCTGCTGCTGCTGGTGAACTCTAGAACTGTTCAAGCCTCTTGTTTAACTTGCCTGAAGTAATACTGCTTTCTTGTTGAAAGTAGCTCTAATGTCTCTGAAACATAAGAACCAAACAGGAAGTGATATTTTTATGAAAATGTGGTGTGTTCCCTAAACTCGCAGGGATATTTGTCAATGACAGCTATTACTTGCCAAGGTCTTGTGGTGCAGAAAGCGCTGCATGCACATGGGTGAAAGGTGAAGGGTAGGACACTTAAATTAAAAAAAAAATGCTACCTGAAAGTAGGCTTTAACATTAGTCCAAGTTGTTTTGCAGTGATTCACAAAGGTTAGCAAAAGCTTGTGTTTCCTCTTCTTTTCCAGACAGCTTCACAGAGATTTATTTTGATTCTACTCCGTTACGAAAGCAACTGCTGCTTCGTTATCAGAATGGCAATAGATTTTTATTCCAGAAGGCCAGACGATATCACTACTTGAAATTCTCCAAATTGTTTCCACTGTGAGCAAATTCGGTCTTGATGTGAGTCACATCTGCTTAAAGGTTAATAGCAGTTGCTTTTACTTTATACCAGCATCAAATTTCACTTACAAGCTCAAATTTTAAAAATCAAGTTAAATCCTAGGATTTGGATGGTTTTGTGTAAGTGACTTTAAACCAGCAGTACCTAATAGGAAATCCTGAAATAAATACATACATCTTTAGTGGCTTCTGGTTGAAACAGAGATGTTTCAGATTTGAATGTCTCATGTGAACTACAAAAAAAAAAAAAAAAAAAAAAAAAAAAAAAAAAAAAAAAAA
>VXAV01000082.1:4150-27479 GCA_013399715.1 Alectura lathami
GAGGGAGGGGGGATGCCGAGGGGAGGAAGAGTTCCTGGTGCTGTGGGAATGCGAGCGCTCGGCTCTGTAAACAGCTGGTGACTCACTGCATAACTATGGCACCGAGTGCCTGCGCGGCGTGCGCAGGGAGGGGGCTGCCGGCCGTTTCCTTTACGCACTGGCAGCGCTCCGCTCCCCTCAGCCGGCCGGGGCCGCTGGGCCGGGGCGAGGAGCTTTTCCTTCCTCCTGCGTGCTAGCAGCGCGGCCTGGAGGGTAGGGGTGGGCGGCGGTGAAGGGGAAGCGATGAGGAGGAGGAGGACGGCGGAAGGGCAGCGCTGAAGTCTGCGAAGGCGAGAGCCGGCCCTGGCGTCTGGCAGAGGTCAGCAGGGCGGTGGAGGGGGATCCGTGGGCTGGCGGGGGCTGGCACCCCGGCAAGGAGAGGGCTGCCGGAGCCGTGCGCGGGGTGGGTTCGTGGGGATGGGAGCAGGGCTCCGGTGTCCGGGAAGCACCAGTTGCTCCACACGTCCATTCATCACGGAGCGGCTGGGCTGGGGCGCGCGGCTGTCCTTGTCCCTCCTCCGGCAGACGTGCGGAGCTGGGCCGTCTCGGGCTTAAAAATAGAGGAGGCGCCTAAATGCACGCCCTGATATCTAGGGTAGTGTCTTGTAGCTTTGCGCTTACGGGATTGTTATTTTTTTTCACATCCCCCCCCCCCAGCCCCCCCGCTGTTCATCCTGATTTCTACGTCAGCCTTGTGGCGGTGAGGTGTCTCGCCCGATCAAACCCAAATGACAGCAGCGCGGGCTGAGCCAGCACCTGCACCCGCGTGTCCCTGCAGCCCACCTCAGCGCCCCGGCCCCTCCATCCCCCGTTTGCAGATATGAATGAGTTTGTTTACTCTCCGCAGACTTGGTGATGTCTTTGCACAGACATGACCTGAAGTCATTATTGCTTTTGGGCTTCTCTGTTTCCATGGTGACTGTCTCAGGGTTGGCTACTTTCCCAAGGTCACCATGGCAACTATCAGACGGGAATCATGCTTGGGATGCTTTGGCTGGATTTTTCATGAATGATTAGGATGTGTGACACGACACAGACGTGGAAATGGGGAGGGTTTGGGCTGGGCTGGGTGGGGGGAGAGGAGGAGAGGGCTCCCGCCAGACGGGCGCGGTGCCGCCGGCTGTGCAGCCCTTGAAGCCGCGCGTCGCGGGGGGCCGGTGCGGGAGCCCTCCCCGCCAGGGGAGCGACAGGCGGAGGCTGTGATGGTGGCACAGCTGTGCTTGCCTCTCCTGGGGTAGGTACCCACTGCACTGTGGTGCTAGCGCTCTGTAGGGTGACGGCCTTGAGGGGGGACATCGCCAAGACGCGGCTGGGTGTTGTCCCTGGCTAAGGTGAGTGTGAAGGGCAGTGTCTCAACAGTGGATGCTGTCTGTGGACATGCGTCTGCCTCACCAGACATCATCAGGCAGGTCAGCTCGGGCTGCGAGCATCATCAGGCGGCGGGCTCAGTGTGCCGGGAGAGGCGAGCTCCTGCCTTGCTTTGTCATCAAGGGGCTTTTGTTTCTGGTGTTTGGGTTTTCCGGTAGCATCGCCTTTGGGTGGGGACGGTGCTGGGAGCAGGTGACAAACCAGGCAGCTTATTTCTGGGTTGCTGATTCAATGTCAAGCTGGGTTAATAAGCATCAAAGTGAGAATGGAGTGGCTGGCTTGTGGCTTTTCAGCACCTTTTATGAGCGGAGGGAACTCTTCAATCAGTCCCTAATAGGGTGTCCGGAGCGTCTGGATGCCTCTGGAGGGAGGTGAGTGAGCACAGGGCCTGGGCAGTGCATGGCTGCCAGCGCTGCTGCGGTGTGAGGCTGCAGCTGGCATCCTCCCCTCCCTGCCCTGTCCACCCTGCCTCACCTGGGTGTGTTTAAAAGCAAAACAGGAGGGCTTCAGCAACGTGCTTATCAATACAAATTTTTCTTTCTTACCCTATACAGGGCAAGACTGATCTCTGAATCCTTCCTTGTGTGGTTTTATTTCCTTTAGTGGTGTTTTGGTGTTGGGTATAGTTTAAACTTACCTTCATGTCTGAGATTTCTGTAACCCAAAAATCTTGTTTTGTGTTTTCCAGTTGCAATTTCTGAGCAGTTTTGTCCAGAAGACTGTGCTCAGGTTATGACGACTAATCCCAAACCGAACAAGGCATTAAAGGTAGGGAAGAAGGCCGAGCGGGTGAGGCCGGGTGGCAGGGGAGACTGTTGTACATGACATGACTCTTCTTTTTTTCCTTCTGGGAGACTCTTACAAATGCGTGCTGATTTAAGTTCCCATGATCTACAGAAAAGATCTCTAGAAAAATAGAGTAAACTATACTGGTCGTACCTAGAAAGAAGTCTGAGTTCTCTGCAATTGTGTAGGGCTAGACTATCCCAGCTGCTGTCCGAAAACTCTCTGCTGTCCAGCAGCTCTCGGAAAACCAAACCAGACTGTGGTCCTTGAAGCCAGGCTGGGCTGGGTTTGGTCAGCACTCAATGAAAAGCCATGAAATGCGGAATTAGACCCTGCACAGAAATGGCTGTTTTGCTTTTGATACTACTGCACTGGTGTCCCCGCATACTGCTGATAAAAGGTTTTCCTGACTTGAGAGGGTGACCCAAACCTGGACGGGAGCAGTGCTTGGATCTTTGCTCCATGTCACCCTGCCATGGCTGTGCCTTAGTGGAGCACGAGCTCTGTGAAGTCCTTTGGGGCATTTTCCAGGTCGAGCTGGTAGGATGCTGAGGGGAAGCCATTCTCTGCTGTCCAGAGCAGCTGCTCATGTAGGGCCGCTGCTACCCCTGTTGCTGTTGGTGTTTGCAGGTAAAGGAGGAGTCAGGAGAGAATGCCCCTGTGCTGAGCGATGATGAACTCGTGTCAATGTCCGTACGGGAGCTGAACCAGCACCTGCGGGGTCTCACCAAAGAGGAGGTCATCCGTCTGAAGCAGCGGAGGCGCACGCTGAAGAACCGGGGCTACGCTGCCAGCTGCCGCATCAAGCGCGTGACTCAGAAAGAGGAGCTTGAGAGGCAGCGGGTCGAGCTGCAGCAAGAGGTGGAGAAGCTGGCCAGAGAAAACAGCAGCATGAAGCTAGAGCTGGATGCCTTGCGCTCCAAGTACGAAGCACTCCAGACCTTTGCTCGTACTGTGGCGCGAGGGCCTATTACCCCGACCAAAGTTGCCACCACCAGTGTCATCACCATCGTGAAATCAGCCGAAATCTCGTCCAGTTCCGTGCCGTTTTCAGCAGCGTCCTAGTGCTCTCAGTGGGGGAACTAGCAGCCTTTCGGAGGGGAGGGGAAAAGGCTCTTATGCATTGTTCCAGAGTCTTTGGTCACGTCAAGAATTGGCATCTTCACAATTCTCTTCCAAAAAGTGCAAAGAAAAAGAAAAAACAAAAGAAAAAAAAAATTACCTACAAAGGGAACTTAACTGGCTGCTTCTCTCTGAACTCAGAGGCTCCATCAACCCCTCGTGTCTGGGATTAGAGCTCCGTATACAGTACAAATTGCAAGATCTGCTTCCTCCTTGCCCCTGCCTCTCCAGGCCCCTCGCAGCGGTGGGCATCATTCCAGCTGGGAGAAGATACCTGAGGAGCTTCCAGAGTCTTTGTGAACGATGCTCAAGAGCCAGGAAACAGATGGACCGTAGAAATCATCGTGTGAGATGAATGTATGGAAAAGAGTTTCCTTTAGTGGCATCCTACTCCCTGTCAGAAGGGTCTCCCCTTCCCTCCCCACTTCCATCTGCTGTTCCAAGGGCATGGAAACAGGCATTCTGGTTTGGATTTTGTCCTGCTGCCTGTGGATGGGAGTGGGAGGATGATGGAGACTAATGCTTGGGTCTGACCACACCCACTAGGAATAACCTTTTGTTTTCAATCCATGCTGTTAAAATATGGAAAAATATATATTTTACATATTTTAATATGCCTCACTACCTGTGTGGCCTATGAAAACTACATTGCAGCCTCCTTTATTCCAAGCCCAAGTTTTCCGATAGCTCCTTCCCTAAGGTGTGCCTGTGAATTGGGTATGTTTATGCAGTGTATTTCTTCCAAATGATCCGCAGTCTTGAAATAGTGGCATATTTTTTTCTGGATTCTCTGAAGCTTAAGGGAAGGAGGCACAGTAAATGCTGTGAAGAGCTGTGTGGTGGGGAGGAGAAGGGGAGACGAGGAGGAAGAATGCTGGAAGTATTACTAGGTGGAGGCAGAACCGGCTGCGAGGCGGTGGGGCTGTTCTGCTGGGATCAGCACTGTGAGAAGGGGTTTGTGTGGAGTGTTTTAGAAAGATGTTTTAAAGCACTGAAGTGTAACTAGAGGGCTATAGCACACGGGCAGGAGGGGAGGAGTTAGAGCCTCCTCTCTGGTGGAAGCATTGGTAGGTAAGCAGGGAGCACCCCAGCTGCAGAGCTGGGCTCACCGGCCTCTGATGGCCAGGGAAGAGCTACGGGGAGGTTGGCTGGGAGCTGTACGAGTCTTTTCCTCTCTGTAGCGTCTCGGGCGCTGGAGTTGGGATCCAGAGCGTACAGCCCTCAGTGTGCAGACAACCTGTGTGAATGTGACCCTGAAACTTGATGCTTCCTCTTGGGAATCTGTGAATTACCCCAGGAGACGCATGGAGAGCGGGATGGAAATTGGTGCGCGTAGGGGATGGAGGAGTTGGGACCGAGAAGTTGTACATGTGGCTCTGAGCAGTGGTTTGGGAGAGGGGTTTCTGGCTCGGCAGCGGGCAGGATGTGGGAAGCTGAGAGGAGGGATTCTGCTGTCACGCAGCAGCGCTGAAAAGATGAATGTTTCCAGGTCACTGTAAAAATAGCTTTGTTGGTGTTTGTGTGTTTTGTTGTTTTTTTTTTTTATTATTATTATTTTCGTTTTGAAGTAGGAAAGAAAAAGGGACTGTGAGTTTTCAGGGCAGAGACTTGTGGAATGGACGATGCCTGTTGTCACACAGGTGAGAAGAGATTGAGATAAGGATAAGATGAGGAGAAGACCATAGAGGATTTGGGCTCCAGAGTAGAAACCAGAGATCGTGGGGAATTCACCAGTGTTTTGGACTGAAAGAGAACTAATCCAGTGCTATCATTGTTGCAAGAGGGGGCATTAGGCTGGCATCCACTACCCAGTGTAATTTGTTATTTGGGTCTTCGAGTTTTGAGTAGCAGTAAGTTTGCAGAGTTCCAGTGAAGCCCTCTTTGTCTTTGGAAGAAGTTGTTAGCTTGCTTTTTCTTTTTTTCACCTTGTCGTTGGAGTCTCTGGATTCCCCAAGAGGGTCCTTTGTGAAATAGGTTAATGAAAAGAGAAGCCTCAGCCTCCGTTCTCATTCAGTCCTCGACACCTGCGCTTGTGACCTTACTGAGCCGGGAAAGGTGCAGGTGAGCCGCTTCCTGAAGGCTAGTTACCCCTGCCAGACCCACGTGTTCCAGAGGGCAGCAGGGAGTTTCCTTCAAGTGATTTTCCAACACATGGAGTTTGGATGACACTTAGCGTTACCTCATTTCTCCTCCACTCCCTCCCTGTCTCCTAACAGGCAGATCGATGTCCTGTGTATCAGTACCAGTTATTGACTCCCACAGCAGAAGCTGAGGAAGAGAAAGGTGTTACTGTCATTTCCTGGTCCTCTCATGTTCTCCAGCTCACAAACATTGGAAACTTTCCCAGACCTTACAGGTGCCTCCGAAAACAGGCAAAATGGAGACTCCTGGCACTGTTGGGGCTTTAAATGAAAACTTTTAACAAAAAAGGCCAGTTGACTTGAAAATGCCCAAATGCTTCCAGTCTTTAAAACAGCTCCAGAGCTCCATAACATTCCTGGCTAGATAGGAACACCCTCTGGCTGCCGGGGAAATCAGACCAGTCGCACGGAGGGGGATGGAGGTTGAACTTTGTTCCATGGGGTCTTCTTGCTGTTGGAATGAGTTGAGAAACATATCTTTATGTGGCACTTCCCTTGCGGCCAAGTATTTCTTTTTTTCCAGTTCTTGGAAGGGTGCCAAAGGCTTTGTCCAAGTGATTGCTAGGTTAGTGCTGGTAAATCTCTGGTCACTCGATAAAGAACAAGAGGCCTGGGTGTTGTTAAAGCTGTTAATACCATAGCCATGGTAGGTAATCCATATTGGATATCCATAAGGACCACGTGGAAATATTTAAAGAGAGAGAAATATATATATAAATATATAATTATATACATTTTATCGTACAGATTTTTCGTAAAAAAGAAAAAAAATAATTTTTTTTCCAAGTTTGATACTGTAAATCTTTATTAAAAGAAATTGCCAGTCCAGGGCTTCCTCCCTGGGCGGTGACCTGAAGGGGAATGAAATGTCCTGGCTAAACTTCCACAGGGGGATCAGAATTGCAAGGTAACGTGGAGGGAGGAATGACCTGAAAGCTGTTGACCACCTTGGAGACCCAGCTCCTCCACCCTCCACCCCGGAGGGCCCTCCAGCTTGGAGTTTTTGCATTGCATTCCTCTGGGGTTCAGTTTGTTTCTGTTTGTTTTTGTTTTGTTTTGTTTCTCTCCGTCCTGCACTTGCAAGCCTGACACCCAGGGTGAGTGCGGTGTGGGGAGCCGGCTGCCGTGGCGGAGTCACCGGGCGCTCCCTGCCGCGGCACCTCACGTGTCTCTTTGCTGCAGTCCTTTGGATGCTGGGCTCCTTTCTCTGCCTCTCTTGCATCAGGGGCTCTGAGTCTGAGTGCTGGGATCCTCTCCCCCGGGCCTGGCCTTTCTTCCCCCTCCGCAACATGACGTGGGTACCCTGGAATGCTGGAAACAGCCCAAAGCGTCCACCCGGGTACCACGGGGCAGCGCTGGGAGGGACATGCCTGGTCTCATAGGCATCTTTACTGTGCTCTCCAGTGGGAGTGGAGAGACCTTTCCCTCCAGGGCACCTCTAGAACCCCTCACAGCAAGTCAGCATCTCAACTCTTGCCTAGCTCTGCTGTCTAACGGAGGAGACCGCACCGCCCCGGGTGACACCGCTGCTGCGGCAGGGCTGGGCACGTGGCGCGGTTGGGCTACCGGGCGGCTCGGACCTGGGGAGGAGAAGAAGGTGGCATTTAGTTTATTTTTTTTTCCTCTCTCAAATCATTTAAACTTCATTTTCATGATTGTTTTTATTTAAAAAAAAAAGGAGAAAAAAAAAAAACAAAACAAGAAATGGAAAACTTTTGTAACGTGGATTTGTTTTCCTTCGTCTGTATTTCAGTCTGCTGGGGTGTTTCCGTAGATGGTGGATACTTGCTTTCATTTTTTTAATGATAGAAGTCTTCTGTTTTAAGTTGGTTTTTTTTTTTTTTTTTTTTTTTTTTTTATCACCAGCTCATTCTATCCTCTGTGGTTACTCAGTAATTTCATTTCAATATTTATTTTTGTGCTGCTTTTTTATTATAAAATAAATTATTGATATACCAAGCAATGTGGATTCCTGTCTGTAAGGCGAGTAGCCCTGTGTATGTGTCCATTACTTTCTCTTGACAGCCACAACGTAATTTATTGCTGTAAATTTAGCTGCAGTGACTGGTTTTTTTGTACCTTTCCAATAAAGCATTTTCTGGTTTCAGACTTGCCCTGGTGTATGGTCAGCGTTTTGGAGCTTGAATTGATCTTCAGGGGTGTGTCTTCCTTGCTTGTCACCTGTGCAGCTGGCTGCAGCGCTGCGGGTGAGCGATGTTTTTGGAATGCAGGCTGGGCTAAGGCAAGCTTGACGTCTCTGCAGCCTCCTGCTGTCATGTGTTTGGAGTATGCTTCAGTGATAGCTCTTGCCCAGGTGGCTTGTCCCATAGAGCTGGTGCTTGCTGTGCTTACCGGTGGGTGGTTGTGCTGGTGGCTGCCCAGAGCGTGTGGGAGCTGGTGCGGTCGCAGTTCTGGCAGCGCCCAGTGGGACTTGGCATGCAAACCTCTGCTGTGAAACAGGTCACCGTGCTGGAGAGAGCCGCGCCCCTCGCCTTGGGGTTGTGAAATATCCTTTAGTGCTTCCTGTGCAACTACTGGTGAATAAACAGCTTTAACCCCTTCAATCAATATTTCATCTTTCTGATTTTCCCTCTTCGTTCCTCTGGGCTTTAAAGCAGCAATGCTTCTGCCAGAGAGCTGGGAGCCGCGTTGGCTTTGGCCCCTCACCATGGGCAGCCCCGTTCTTCAAGGGGGGATGCTGGAGAGAGTTGCTCTGTGCCGGGCCAAGGTGATGTGTCAGAAGTGGATGCGTCCAAGGACAGAGTTAGAAGTAGGATTGTGTACAGGTGAGGTGGGAGCAGCGGGACTTGAGGTGTGTGCCAGCAGGTGCTGGGTGGGCACTGTGTGCCGGAGGTGGGGCTGGCCACCAAATGGCCTGGCTCCTTGGCATGGAGCAGGGACATGGGGCAAGCCTGGGGGCGGCTGCAGGCACTGAGGGGAGCGAGCTAGAGATCACCATCGTCGGCTTCGGCTCCTGCCTGTGGAGAGGACAGCAGAGGGAGGTGGGATGTTCCATCCATCCCAGGGATGGAGGAGGAGTTGAGGAAAAGGGCATTAGGATGCATTTTCATGGGTGAAAGGAGGCTCAGCCTTCACTGTGCTTAGGAGAGGAGGGAGTCCTAGAGCTGGGGGCAGAAGCTTCAGCAAGTGGTGCTGACAGCACAGCAGTTCTGCTAGTGGTTGCAGGCCTGGGGCCTTGCTGGTAGGTCTAACACCCCAAAAAAGAAATGTTCCTGCCTTGCAGCACACACTATGAGGCAAAGCACACTTCGGGAGCACAGTCAGCCCCATCTCCTGTGGGTGCCAAGGGCAGGATGTGCCCCAAGAGGACGGGCACCGCAGCCTGGCCCTGTCCTTGGGGAACAACCCTGCCAGAGCCTGGCAGCGAGAGGCCTGCTGCTGGCGCAGCTCCAGGCCCGGGCGGTCTCCGCAGGCTGCCCTGTGCTTACCTCCAGCTTTCACCATTACAGGGGAAGGGGACGCCTCGGCACATTACCACGGCCACTGGAGGACACGTTCCACCTGAGACACCTTTGGTATTTCAGCTCCCCGTGGATGCGTTTTGACGTTGAGGAGGCTGAGCCACGTTGGAGGCCGAGGAGGACCGGGCCGTGTCGCCTGCTGCGCGGCAGCCGCCAGCTGGGGTCCAGCCCAGCGTGGCTCCTTCGGGCTGGCATCGAGCTGCTGGCTTGGATGAGTCACAGCTGGTTTTTTGCTTTTTTTTTTTTTCCTCCATGTTTTTCTTGCAAGAAAAACCTGTTTTACATATAATACAGTAATCAGGGCTTGACATAAATAGGCAATTGTTACTGTCTGCAGTGGGAATTGCACCTGCTGGCAAGAGCGATGAATGCAGCCCATTATGTGCCGGAGTCGATCATTTGTGCAATGAAGTACAACTGCGCTTCGTGCTGTGTTCTTGTGCAAGTCTGCGTCCCGGCGGCTGCCAGCATGCTGGCAGATGCCCCGTCGTCACCTCGCAGTCTGCCCTCACCCGTGAGGCAAAGCAGCCTCTGTCCCTGCAGCTGCTTCCCAGCAGGGCTCAGAAGACCAAGATGCTCGCTGAGAGATGGTCCTGCTTCAGTGGCAGCCGTGTGACAAAGCCACACAGCCTCATCGAAGGTGGAAGCAGGGTCCTGGATGTGCCAAGCACGTGGCCCTTGTTTACAGGCCGGGTGACATGAAACGCGGCAGCGGTCTCACTGGATAGGCAGGCACAGGCAGCAGAGCTCCAGAGCAGAGGGTTTGCAAGACTGGCTCAGCCATAGCCTGCCCATGTTGTCTCCGGGCTTCCAGCGTGATAGGATTCCTCTGGTAATAATGAATAGGTTGATGTTGTTGCGGCTGGGCTGGGCTTGGCTGCAGAGGACCCAGCAGCTCAGAACTGCTGCATCTGCAGCTTCAGAGGGACTTGGAAGAGGTGCAGTGCGAGCAGGGGGGCACGCGCTGCTTGTGGAATGAGAAGGATGAGCACAAGCCCTGTGGGAACGCTGGAGTGTGGAGGATGCTGCGTGTGCAGGTATTTCTGCTGGGCCAGCACCAAGGGGCAGGGAGGACACAGAGCTTAAGAGCATCAGCACTAGAGCGGGAACGGGCAGAGTGTGGGCTCTGCTCGCTGACCTAAGTGAAAGCAATTGTTCAGCCCATGGTAGAAAGTGCTGTTTATTAGAAAAAAAAAAAATCATAAATAAAATAATTTCATCTTGCAATTTACACATTGCAGCTCAAGAGCAGGGAAAAACCACTAGGAGCTGTAAAACGGCTATAAGCCTTAACCATAGGTTCGTTTGCCATGCGACTGCAAATCAAAGGCTCCAGACTTGCCCCTGTCCTTCCACTGCCCAGCTCCCACCCCAAACAACAGCTGGCTTGTGCCCAAGTAAGTTCCTAGGGATCATCTGATTAACAGCAGGGGAATAGAAATTGGAAAAAATAAAATCAGAGAGGAAGTTTAACAGAAAGACGCATGCTCTCCTTCACGGATAAAATCCTCCAGGCTCAGCCCCACATGCCTTCCCGCAGCCCAGACAAGGCTGCAGTGGCGTTTGTGGGATTCTGTGCTGCCGAGCTCCCCAGTTCCTTCAGCATCCACTAACTCTGGTCTTGAAGCACTTGCCTCTTGCATGCAGGGGTAGGGGATAGAGAGGGGTTAGGAGGAACAGACAGTTCCCGGTCGGTGCATTCCTACCACCATCAGTCACAGTCTGGTTCCCTAATAATGGCTGTGATAAGGAGGCTGGAATCCCTTTTAACTCCTGATCCGCTCAGAGATAAGTGGGTTTAGACATAAACAAGTGTCTCTGTCACCGCAGCTCTCAGGAACGCAGCTGTGAGACCACGCAGTGAGGTCCAGGCGAGGTCCCGCCGCTGCTCCCGGGGGACCTGCTCTGGCAGCTGCATCCCCATCTGCAGGGCGAGGAGGACAAGTTGCTCTTCCTCCCGGTAAAGGGCTCCTGCACAGCTCTGTAGGCTTTTTAGGGAGAAGGAGAGAGGGAAACGTGTAAAAATAAGGCATGATGTCTTTCAAACATTACCGGGTTTTGAGGTGAAGTGAAGTCACCTTCCTGCTCTCCTTTTCTCCATGGGGCCCTTGAGATCATTTTTTACCCAAATCAGGAGAAACTAGAGCAGAACCATGCTGAGAAAAGCATTTCTCTCAGGCCTTGCTGCTGTTTGCGATAAGAGGAGGGCGAGGGGGCTGGTCTGTCCGATGGCACTGGGGGGGCCTGGCTCACTGGGGACCCCAGCGGGGGTACAGGCACAGAGCTGGCACCCACACACTAGCAGTGAAGCAAAGAGCCCAGTCCCTAACACCACAAAGGCGGGACAGGAGCTGGCACTGATTTAACCTTTCCCTGGTTATCTGCCCTTCAAGGGACTGGCTTTTTGAGTGGAGTTCCTGGCTTCCCTGGTCTCCCTCTCCTCCTTTCAGCATGCTGGTTAGACCAGGTTGTCGCAGCCTTGAGACAGTCCCATCTTCCATGAGTTTAAGCCTCTCCAGTGTCACTGTCTCCTCTGACATCCCCTACAGCTCGTCATCCGACAGGATCAGCACTCGCTTCTCGATGTTTTTGCTCTTTCTGCCGCTTGCTCCCTCCGCCCTGCAGGCCACGTGCCCGTTCTCGCCCGGCACCTTGCGCTCTGCCTCCTGCATGGACTGCTGGGTGTACTGCTGGTACGTGGGCGAGAAGTTGTGGATGGCATCCTGCACGATGTCCTGCGGGCTCATGGTCTCCTTCAGCCCGCTCGAGATGCTCTGCATCGGGGCAAGGTTTGCTGAAAGACAGAGAGCAGGAGGTGATGGGACTTCAGATGGGCAACAGCCTGAGTGCTTCAGGTCTGCGGTGACACTTTTCCTTAGAAATTCAAGATCATGGCCTCATCGTTGGCCAAGTCTCACAGTGTGACAGGGAGCTTACAGCAGTGAGCACCGAGGAGCAGGAAGGCAAACCCAGCTCCTCATTTCAGAGGACGGATCCTCTCCAGCAGTGTGTGCCATAATACCGAAATCCCCTAATTCTGCCCATCCACACCAAGGTGGCTTTTCCTATCACAAGGGACTGAGGGAGAAGGAACCCTTTTACTGTTTTTTACCACCCCGTTGGTAATGCTATAAGGGGTTGTCCTTTCCTTATTCACCAATGAAAGAAGGCAGAAGAGACAAAGAGTCACCTGTTGAGTTTTCTTTCTTCTCTCTATACACCTGGCAGCTAAACGCGTAGCGCAGGGCAATGGAAGCAAAGAGCATCTCAATGCAGATGATGAAGTTCTGGTAGCCAGCAGCCACTGTCCCAGCTCCCACCTCCTTCCCATCGATGATCTGAACCTCGGGGATCACCCCGCATTTCTCCAGGATTGCCAGCAGTGTCCCTGTGCAGGGGAAGTGAGAGGGATCAGCTCTGGTCCCACAGCCCTGGGCTACATGGTGCTATGAGAGGTGAAGGGACACACCTTGCCAGAAGGAGAGGAAGATGACTGCCTTGATGGTGATGAACTTGAGGACCGGCTTGAATGGTCGCAGCAGGTCCATGGTGGCGAAGTAGAAGAGGAAGAGGGCATAAAGTGCCAGACTGACGGAGAAGTTGTAGATGATGGTGATGTAGAGGTAGCCGCTTTGGACACTGCAGGGCAGAGCAAGCTGCTGTGCGAGCGCAACCAGAGGCAAAGAGGGAAGGAGGGGAGAAGGGGAATGGGGGGAACGTGTGGCTGTGCCATGGGGGACAGCCCAAGCCAGCTGGGGAAGTAAGGCAGCAGAGGCTGCTGTTGCTTTTCCTCTTTTGGTCTGGCCTTTTGTATTATGGCCCTCAAGGTTTTGGTCCCCATCTCATCTGGGGACAGTGAGTCTGTTCCTGGATCCTTTGGGCTCCTTGTGGTCACACTGTCTGGGGCGGGCTGAGGGCCATCCTGTCCCCTCTGATGCAGGAGGGACTGTCCTGCCCCTTCCCCTAGGAGAAGCCGGTGCCCTCCTCCCAGCCCCACCCAGCATCCTCACTTGAAGTCCCCGTCGTGGTACTTCCCAAACGCCTGCAGGATGATGGTGACGATCGCCATGAGGGGTTTCACAATGCAGAACTGCAGCGTGGCCTGCACAGGGGAGACACCATGCACAGGGCAGCAAGGACATCCTGTCCCCCCAGCCCCATCACAGCCAGCCCTCCTGCTCCCAGGATGAAGCAGCAAGCATTTCTCCATTGCTGGAGTGATACGAACCAGCAGACAGGAGAGAGCAAGGCTGTGCCTCCCCCAAAAAGCAGTGTAGCCACTGTAGGGGGCGGTGGGGTGGGTGGCTTGGGGACAGAGTGGTGCCAGGATCCAGCCCGCAGCGCAGCCCTGGGCAGTCAGGGAGCTGGCCAGCCAACCTAGGACTGGGCAGAGATAAAAATCTCAGCGCTGCAGTGGGAGGGGACCCTGACTCAGCAGTGAGTCAGAGCAAGGACAGCGAGCGCAGTGCCCTGCTGCTGGCCAGGTGCCTGCTCCCTCAGAGGAAAAAATAATGAGCATCTGCGTGAGGTTTCCTGCAGGTAAGGGATCTGCTGCAACACAGCCCTGAGAGCCCCTGTCCCTTGCTGCAGAGGGGAGCAGGGCTGGTGCTCCCCAGTGGGTACCCACCTGCTTGCAGAAGCGCAGGAACCCAATGGAGTAGGACATGCCTTGAAGGCAGCAGGTCCCATACAAGCAGCTGGACCTGGAAGCAGAAGCCAAGGAGATGATGTTGGGCAGCTGGATGGGGAAAGTAGGCAGAGGGCTGAGGAGCTGGTGGCGTGCCATCACTTACGCAATGGGCTTCCCTCGGATCTCCGCCATGATGGTGCTCTCCCCACCAAGGTACTCAAAGCACAGGCTCAGGAAGCTGTAAATCACAAAAGCTGGCAAGGCAAGGGCAGGCATGGTCAGCAGGGCTGGTGGAGATCTGGGAGAGTCTTACATTTCACGCCTCTTCCTGCTGAGATGTCTTCTCATCCACCCAGCACAGCAACAGGGTTTGGGACTCTGGTCCAGGTGGGTGGGAGGCCATCAGCAGGTCAAATCTGCCTGAGCCCGACACACTGTGCCACGTGTACAGGGTAAATGTGCCTTGCTGCAGACACAGCAGCTCCACTCTGCACACACAGCCCCTGCGTGCAGAGCACGTGGTGGCACCTGGATGTCCCAGCAGTGCCCATGGGGTCAGCCCTTGTGCACATCTGGACATGCCCAGGAGGAGGGCAATGGCCAGAGACCTCATGGAAGGACCTCAAACATGCCAAAGTCCCAAACAGTTTTCTTGGATGCCACCCCCTTTTTTTCATGCTCTCTTGCTTCAAACCTGAAGTATTACACATGCCACTGACCCCTCTGTTCCCTAGAGGGAGGCAACAAGGTGAAACTCAACTCACGAGCTCCCCCTGTACCTCAAAACATCCCAACTGCCCAATTTCTTAGGTAAGTCTACCTTCCTCTTTAGAAAAACTGCTTTGCTACCTCAAAGACAAGCAGAAAACCTCTTCCCTGGGAACGTGACCAGATGCTGGGCTTTTAGAGCCTGAAGGCATCCCATGGCCACATCTCTCCCTGCTGCTGATGGAGCAAGAAGGGGGAAAACTCCACATGGAGGCAGGGAGAGCTGGAAGTGAGAACGATGAGGATCTGGCACTGTGAGCAATCCAGGATGCTCCAGAGAGAGGGGTCAGAGGAGGAGAGCCCTGCTTTGCAGTTAGCACCCCTGCCAAGGTAGCTGCCCTGTGCTCACCCTCATAGCAGTCGCGCACCGAGTCAAAGTAGACGTAGTACTGGTGGCTGCCGAGGAGCAGGAGGCTGAGCCACGAGTCGAAGGCATAGATGGGCACGATGAAGAGGATGCGGATGATGTAGCGCTGCTCCTTGGGGACGGTGTAGTTCCTCAGGTGCATATAGATCTGCAAAGGAGAGCGTGCCCATTGTGCAGAGCTACGTCTAGGTCCGATGAGTCTGGGCTGATTTGGTGCTCAGAGGCGGTGGCTCACTCTGAGGCAGCCCTGGCAGCATGGATCTCTGCAGCACCCCAAATGTGCCTGCTGGCAGGGTGCTGCAGGGCTGCGTGCCCAAAGGCACAGCTCTGGGGAGCTGGACGAGCTCCCACTGGGTGCTGCCTACGGCAATGCCGATGTCCTGTGCCTTTCCCAGCTCCAGCAGCTGCATGGACAAAGTCCACCCTCCCGATGCAGAGATTTCCTCTCCACCAGCCACAGGAGGAAATGCCCATCTGGGGCAAAGGATTTGCAACAAGGTGTTGGCAAACAATAGCTTTGCCCCAGCACTAACTTGGAGTCGCGGCTCCATCCCGCCCGTACCTGGTGGAAGGTGACAATGAGCGCTGACCACACGAAGATGCCCGAGATGACCTGTGCCAATGTCGTGGTCAGGAAGAGCTGCTGGCCATCCTGGGAGTCGTTGTGGGCAGCCGCGAGCAGGGCAACGGCTGGCGAAGGGGTGGCCAAGGCCAGCCTGGCAGCCATGCTTGGCCCCGGGGAGCCGGGTGCTGCGGGAGAGGGCCAGGTGCCGCTGGCATTACTCATCTGTGGGAGGGAGAGGCACAGGGAGTGGCGCAGGTTGGAGGTGAGCTGGTGAGGGGGAAGGTCCCAGCAGGTTTCCCAGCCCACATAGCATGCATAAACCCACTGCGAGCTTTTCTCCTCCCCATGCCTTTTCTAGCGTGCTCCTCACCCAAGCCAGCCTATTCACCCGTGGTCAGAGCTGCTTCTCCCAGCTGGAAAATGCAAATGTCCTTCAAGTGCGGGCCCTTGTGTCTCCAAGGAGGTGCCTGTGGTCCCCATGTCTCCCAAAACACGTTTCTTCCTGCCAGCCTTGCTCCCTCTGGCTTTCTCAGGGGTCACCATCCCTCATGAAAGGAAAAGATCTGCCAACACTCGTGCTCCTGGGAGTTCACGCTCAGGACCCTCTCCCACCAGGTACCAGAGACTTAAGGGTTAAAAATCACCTCCATCCATGATCAAGACCAGCCCCTTATCAACAAGCTGTCAGGACACTGGCATCCCTATGGACAGTGTGTGCACATCATCATCTCCTTGGGAGCCCAGAGAACACCAAGATCCTTGTGGTCCCTCCCAGAATTTGGCTCCTTTCCTTGTGAGTGACCTGCTAGGGGCAAATGCAAGAAGCTGGTTTGGCATCACTTAGGGTTTTCAGCCAGGGCGCAAGCCTCGGCCACTTTGGGACCTTGGAGGGTCCTGGCGTGCCAGCCCAGGCAGCAGAACTGGGTTTGGAGGATGCTGGAGCACTCCTGCATCTCCGCAGTATCCTCGTGGCCAGCTCTGCCCTCCTTGAAGCCACTCGCCCCAAGCGTTCCCAGCACAGAGCGCCCTGCAGCTCAGACAGCAATGACCAACCTAATAATATGCTCTTATTTATAGGGCAGCTTCATATCTCAAGGCCAACAGATGCACAAACTGCCATGCTTGGCCTCTCTTTCAGCTAATCTATGGAAGACTGCTTTTTCCACAAGTATAACAGCAGTTAAAAAACAAAACAAAACAAACAAACAAAAAAAAACAGCGAGCAGAGCTCTAACACTTGGTACATTGTTCATAAACAAATATTTTAGCTGCTGGTAACTATTGCCCAGAGGAAAACCTGTAAGCACAGACTGGTGAGAGGCAAGAAAATATCTGCCATAGATAAGTGTGGTAGGGAATGACCTTGATCCAGATGAACACAGAAAATAGCCCAAAGCCGAGCTTGCCTGGCAGCTCCCTCTCCACGAACCCTAGCCTCTAGGAGAGGAAACTCGGCTGGTGTCAGATCAACAGCCCTAAAAATCCCTCCCTCCGCCCCCGCCTGTAAGAGGAGACGCCCGGGGCTGGGCGCTGCGGGCTGCCGAGCTCCCCAGGGCTCGCCCCGCGTACCTGCGGCCGGCAGCCGGCGGGGGGCTCGCGGAGCCGGGGGATCTCTGCTGTGCAGCCGCCGTGACCCTGCCCCGGCCGGCAGGAAGCAGGATCCCGGGGAGGGATCTGTTCTTTGGACAGACCGGACCTGCCTTGTAAACATTAACAGGAGGCCGGGGAGAGCTGGCGGCACGGGGAGGAGGGAAGGAGCGGATCCGGGACCCTTCCATTCCGGGACCCTTCCCTGCGGCCGCTTTTGGGGATGCCCTGGGCCAGGTTTGGCAGCGCCTTCCCTCTGCCCGAGCTTTGTGCTCGGGAAGGGCACGAGCCGGCTCGCTTCCCGGGACGCGGCCGCGAGCTGTGTTCATCGCTAGACTCATTTATTCTGCTCTCAGCCCGGCGCCGAGCCACAGATGCTTGGCCCAAGCTGTCCTGGCTCCTCTTAGCTTCCACAGCCCGGCTGCGGAGCAAGCAGCGCGGCACCAGCAGCCAGTCCTGGCAGGCTCTCCGGCATTGTAAAACTGCTAACACGTCGGAGCAAGTCATTAAAAACAAAAGCCTCGGTGCCACTCGGAGACAGGGCTCCCAGCTCCGGAGGTAATCAGATCCCCTGGCCGTGCAAGGCAGCCGCGCAATTCAATGCAGCGAAGGGCCCATTTGCTTCCAAAACAAAGGCAGCAAGGAGGTGCGAGGGTAATTCTAGCTCCAAAACTCGGCTCAGCAGGACGGCACGTCCCACCGGGCGGTTCTAAAGACGCAGGGCAGACACCTGCCGTGCTCAGACTGCCTGCTCCACTCAGTCCCTGGGACGCTGGAGGTGCTCAGTGAGCCCTGGGCCGAAAAAAAAACCTGGGCAGTGCACCTCTGTTCGGGCAGGATCGCTCCGTCCGGGATTCCCCTGGCACAGCAGGCTGCTGGAGCCCTCCCAGCCCCACGCTGTGCCCCGGGGCTGGCTGTGCCCTGCTCCTGGTGAAGGGAGATCACTGACCTGCACCCAGGGATGGAAGCACCCAGGGACGGGAGCGGCCAAGCTGGGTCCTGCCAGCACCAGGCACACCTTTCCTGCTGACTGCCTTCAGATAAAGCCCGGCACGGGGCTGTTTATGAGCAGCCTCTCTACACGACCCCCACACCAGCCAGGAGGAAGTACTTATAGCACACAGGCATAAGGCAGAGCAGCACCCAGCCCTCCTTAAAGCCCATCTGGAGGAGTGGGCGATGCATGCACAGGGCTTCTGCTGCAGGCTCTGCCCTGCTACCAGCTCCCACGAGTGCTGGGGGGCAACCTCTGCTCTCCTGGCGGAACCCCACCAGGCCACCGTGCCCCCCTCCCCCAGATCCCAAGGGCCCCACTCACCCTGCGGGGCTCCTCCGGGAGCCGGCCTTGGCTGCGTCCCGCCGTGCACCTGCCTCCGCATCCCCTGCGCCCTCCTCCGCCGCAGACTCCTCCTCCGGGCACCTTCCCAGGACACCGCCAGCCCCGGGCACCCTCGCTGCACCCCAGGGGGCTCAGCCCTGGCCTTCTATCCCCTCCCCGGGCCCCACCGTAGCTGGAGCAGCAGGTAGGGCTTTGCCTCCTGCAGAAAAGCTGCTGAACGTACCTTTCCAGTCCGCCCCACTTGGCAATCACACCCGGAAAGCAAACATGGCTGGAAGGCTCCAGAGCTGCTGCCCTGTGCGCAGCACGCACCCCATGTTTGTGGGTAAGCGCTGTGCTGCCTGCCTGGGTGGCAAAGGCAGTTTCTTGTGACTGAGAATTAATCCTTCCTGAGGATAGTGATGACTAAAAGGCAGACATCTGGTTGTACAAGCAGCCAGGCTTGTGTGGCTGTTTTTCGGGGCAGGCCTTCCCTCAGTTTACAGCAGAACAGAGAGCAAAGTCGAAGGACCAGCTGCCCGTGGTCTGATTTACCACCCGTAGAAAGGCAGCAAGACAAGATGTTGTGGCTCTGAGCATCAAACGGGAGAAACTGCCACGTCCTCTCTCTGCCTGCCACCGCATGCAGACCTGGTTGCAAAGGGAACCATGAAACTATAGTGGTTAACCCATAGTCGGCTTCCAGGTAGTAACACTCAAGGTTTTCAGGGCATAGAAGTGGTAAGCCAGCATAACACCACAGTGGAAGATGTGATTTACGTTCAGTTCGCTAATTCATTTATGGTTTCCAAACGCTGCTGGAACTACAGACATCGTAGGAGCACCAGGAATCACAAAATGCACTGAGTTTTGTATTGGGAAAGAATGTCTCCTAGCAAACCAGGACCAACATTAACAAATTCCACATGCCTTTCTCAGCCCTCCTAGACTGAAAAAAAAAAAAAAAAAAAAGTGTAAAAGAGAGAAAATTTGGAGTTATGACAGATGTAAATCTTTGATTCTTGGAAGCACAGTTCGGAAAATTATTTTTAGTTCAAATTTCTTGTCAAGGGCAGCTGTAAGCCTGCAGCTTCTGAATGTACCTTTTTAAAAAAGTTTCATTTCTCATTACCCATTAAATACTGTAAATAACCCTTACTTCAGAGGAAAGAGTCCTTTCAAAATGAATTTTCTGCTTTTCTACTTTTGGGGGATTTTTTTAGCAACTGAAGTGATCCAGCAACTGGAGCTGCATGAGGAACGTACGGGCTCTGTGCTGACTCTGCTGGCACCAACGAGCCTTAGCACAGCACGGGTCTTCCCTGCCCAGAATCTAAAGGCAAGACCTGGCCTCGGTCTGCTCAGTCAAGTTCATAAGCGACAAAAGCATGTAACAGCTTACTTAAAAATTTACTACTCAGTGCTACTTGTTCCAAGAAGAGGTAAAACCAAACGTGCTTTCCAAGCAAAAAGCAGAAGTTGGGCTGTTAAGCATTGTGTTAACTCACACGACTTCACTTAACACCACTTTTTTTTTTTTTTTTTTCCAATGGACTCTGCTCACACCCTGCCGTGTAACCCCTCCAAGCCCTTCTGCCCCAAGTCTCCTCTGACAGATGTTTTAGGAGAGGTGCAGCTTGTTGCAGGTGGCCTAGAGATATGCAGGTGCTGCCTCTCCAAAGTGCTGGTGCCATATAATAAGTAAACAATTGATATTTTGTCTGCTTCTCACCACTAATTTGGGTTTCTCTCTGTCATCCTGACATCGGTTTTCATGAAATTTGAACAGTGCAATTATCTACCTCTCTTTAAAATCTGACTGAAAGTGGAGAGTGGATTCAGAATACATCAGGAAGGGACTGACATAAGGACAAAAGCAGCCATATAGGAGTCATTTCCTTAAAAAAACAGGCAAGAAAACCTTTCCTATTATGCAATTGCTGCTGATTTGTTACCAAGGCATGTATTTCAGTTGAAGTGATTTTCAGACAACAAAAAAGAAAACATGTAAAATTAGATTCATCAATGTTTCTTTTATTCACTCTGCACTGGGTGTTCCCCTTTGCGGTACAGTGTAGCTACAGAGCTTGGCATCTGTCGCTCCTCAGGACACAAATGCAGAGCTGTGACGTTTCCCAAATATACATCCCTCCTCATGTGATAAAAATAAAATTTCTCGTGTGTCAAGACAATTGTTCTCGTCTCGTCACTGGCTATATGAACTGCAAACCTGTCACAGTAACAAAACCCACAAACGTTCTACACAGTAGAGAGAAATTTGTCAAATTCCTAAGCACATCCAAAACCAGCACAAAGGCAATCCATCATTTTCATTTTTTGTCCCTTTAAAAAAGTGGTGATGAGTCATGGACTCAAGATCATTTCCTTGAATCCAGATGGTACAACTTCACCACACTTGGCAACTCCGGATCACTTCCCGTAGAGCTTGTATTCCTTCCATGGTCTTGTCCTTTAAAGCCATGGCGAGGAGAACAGGTTTATTCCCAGCTTCTTGAGACACGAATGCCACCAGGTTTTTGGCACAAACATGGACGAGTGGCTGAAAAGCAAAGGTATACAGATGTGCACTTACAGCTGGGAGAGTCCTCCCACGTGAGTTAGGAGAGGAAGAGCCCTGCGGTGGCTCGTTCACGGAGCACGTCGAGAACCTGTCTATGCTGGACTCAGACTGAGCATTAGTTTGCTGAACAGCTCCAGCATGATTGGAAACAGACACACAGCCTGGCTGGCCAGCAAAGCTAAGCCATGGCACAGGATTATTTTAGAAGGCACTTTCTCAACTAACTTAAAATAGAAGAGTTTGGACCTGTGAGCGACAGCCGCTCAACCCACCCTGGAACAACTCAGCTGGAGCTGCACTTGAGTCGAGTTTTGCACCAGTCTGGAATTTTTGGAAAGCTCTTGCAGAGAGCCCTTCTGCTATTCTTCACACCCGAGCTACACCACCAAATATCAAATTATATGAAATGATTAAAACCCCTCTTTTCCTGTCATAACCAGATTTCTGAATAAGTTTCTGAGAACCATGTTCTCCTAAAACCTTGTTGCTGAACAAGGTATGCTCTCCTGACAAACTCCAGAAGAAAGCTGCTGTGTTTCTGTAATTCTTAGAGACCTCAAAATGGTGTTATATAAACACATAGTCTCTGCACATGTAAAAATAAATTTCTGATTTTAATAGAATAATGAGAAACAGAAATAAATGGTGAGGCTGCAGCATGGAATAAAAGGGACATAACCCTCATAATGAGGTTTCTTTAACAAGAACATCCAGCTTGTCCAGGTTTTATTGACGTCTATAGTTATGTATTAATTAGAAGGATGAGCTTGCACGATTTTAGCTACCAGTGTGGGCTGGAAATGTGTATGATCCCAAATAGGGATGTTAATGTCAACAAGCAGGAAGTCAGCAAATTAAAAATCCTTTGCTTAAAGTTTAGATTGATTAAGTTGCTAGAATGATTCAAAAATACTACGGAACACAGGCACTTCCTCTCTCCAAAATAAAACACAAAAACAGCTCAGAGGTGGTGCTGTTCAGAATTAGCAGGCATCACCAGGAAGGCAAAGGTTCTCCCATCCAGGGAAGGCAGGCTGTTACTGACGAATGAGAACTCCATGAAGAGAAGCTGCAGACAGAACCAGGAACTTGTGTCTTGCTGAAGTCTTTCTAGTTAAGGTTAACAGGTAACATCTGACAACTCCAGCCCTGATGGAAAGCCTCATAAACCTGTATCTCTACAGCTTTTTGTTTTAATGCTTGACTAGTTGATGCTTTGCGAAATACGTTTCCTTCTGCTCTGTCTCCAGCTTTGTGAAACAGTCGATAAAAACTCATTTTGTTGGAGCAAAACAAATTAAACTTTATCAAGGGCAGGTGTTGGCTTGGGAGAGGGCATCTAAAGTCCATCACGGGGCTGGCATAGATGGAGGTTGGGGGGAGGAGAAAAGAGACTTGGGAAAGAAAAATCATTGGAACAGAAACCCAGGAAAGGTTATCAAAGGCTGTATGTTTGATCTTGCAACACTTAAATCAACACGAGCTCTATCAAGTCTTCCATAAACACAGCAAAGCAAGCCATATCCTGCAGGATACAGAATAACAGACCCCCCTCAAACACTTAGTTAAACTTATGCTAAGGAACAGATGAACGTGCATATTTTTCAGCTGAACCCCTCCTCCCTCAGAACAGATTTTTACATTAATTTTACCACTGTGCAAACACTGCTTAACTACTGTGATTCATCAACTGCCTGGCAACTCGCGCAGCCCCACCTACTACGTTTCCCCCTTTGCCTCGGTGCCAGGGTGCCGTGCATCTGTTCTTACCTCATCCTTGCCCAGCAGCACTTTTGTGGTGAGCGAAGGCCTGCCAATGTTGTCCCCTATTGTGTTGGGGTCCACGTAAACAAGCGTCCCCATCTTGCCATACTGCGTTACCACCACCAGAATGGAGTTGGAGAACGCAGTGCACACCACCTCCG
This sequence comes from Alectura lathami, assembly GCA_013399715.1. Lineage (NCBI taxonomy): Eukaryota > Metazoa > Chordata > Aves > Galliformes > Megapodiidae > Alectura > Alectura lathami. Next base: position 26,830 of record VXAV01000082.1, read on the forward strand.
TGGGGACCCCGTGTACCACTTCCTCTCGCTGTTTTGACGTCACAATGGGATTTGCTGCCATTGCTGTGGAAAACAGTGAAATAATATTAGATTAAAAACACTCAACACAGGCTATAAAAAGCCCGAAACCTTTCATTCATTTGTTGTGCCGAGGTTAAGTTGATTTCAGAGCACAAGAACACCCAGAGGTGTAGGCGAAGCGGTGCATCTGCACAGGAACAGCTGCCAACACGCAGCGTCCCCGCGTACCTGACTCAGAGACGAAAGTCAAGTGCCCCCACGGGCAAGCTGCTGCCTACCGGCCCTCACCCAGCTCTCAGCTCCACAACGGCTGCACCTGCACCGCCCGCACCTCACCTCGCCACCTCCTCAGGGGCAACCCCCAAGCCCCGCTTTACACCCCGCAGGCCTCAGCATCGTGGGGGGGGGCTGACGAGAGGGAGAAAAAACCCACAAGAACCCAGTAACAAGAACCCAGTAACAACCCGGCCCCGGGCGATCTCAGCACGCAGCCCTCAGGGAAGGGGGCAGGCCGCGGCCTGCGCAGGGGGAACCTGTGGGGCCCTTGCTGCGGGAGGCCCCCGCCATGCCCTCACCCTGCCCCGGGCCCAGCCGAGGAGACGCCCGGCACCGCCGCCCCTACCCACGCC
>VXAV01000085.1:0-32712 GCA_013399715.1 Alectura lathami
GACCAGGCTGCCCAGGGCCCCATCCAGCCTGGCCCTGAATGTGTCAAAACACACAAAAAAAACGGATTTGGTATGATTCTGTGTTTTCACCAGTGAGCAAGTCAGAGTTAGTATTGCCTTTTCTGGGACAAGTCCCATGGATGTCATGGGATATTTCTGAATAGCGTGTGGCAGAAGCATTCAGGAGAGAAGGGAAAAGGCACTGAGAGGGGTGCAACTGCGTCACAAGTTCTCTGGAAAGGGCACCATAAGGCTTTTGATCTTATTGACAGGACAGACCTGCATTGCAGAAATAATTGTAAGACCATTAGTTTATGCTCTTCTTTGAATATATGAAATTGTGTGCATCAGATGTCAGGAGAGATGGCATTAATTACACGAATGATTAGGTCAGATCAATGATTGCAAAGCCTTGCAGCAGCTCTCTCATCTTGCTACATTACTGATTAAATGAAATAAATTTTCAACTAATTTTCCTCCGTCCAGCTTCAAAAGCATAGCTAACATTTTATGTAACTAGATTCCTTAAGCTTAGGGGGCTGGAATGTAGCCAAGTATCTTAAAATTAGGTGAGACCATCAAACAGATCCCAGCACCATTTTGGAGTGCCAAGTTTATTCTGTACAACGAGCTGTGCATGCATGTTAACAGCATGCAGGACACTCCACAGTGGAACATGGCCTGCCCTACAGCACAGAGCTTCTGTTCATGAAGGTATAGAGCAGACACAGTTTGGGAACCCCTGGTGTAAAATTAAGGAGTAGAAGTCCAGACTAACAGCCTGCAACACTAATGATGCTCATTAACACTTCTCACTCTATCATTTTGCCTACAATAAACTACAACATATGGCAAACACAGGATGAAATTTTAATGAACAAGTGCCAAAACCTCCCCCTTCCCGCATGTTAAAAACAGAAAGCTGAAGTCGTAAGCACTGACTATATAGCTGCTGGGGCTCAGCGGGGATATGTAACACCACGACTTTTCCCATGAGCTTAAACTCTCCTTGTTCTACTTCCATTAGTCATCTGCCAATTTCATCACCCATGAGCAAAATTTTAAATTGTGTGTGTAGTTAGGGCAGTAATACAAGGAGCTTTGATAGCACATTTTCACTTTTCAGAAACATCAGAACATCAGCACTTTTCAGAACAACAGCCAAAGCTGCAAAAACTTGCCTGAAACCAAGCACTGACGTCAGACGGACTAGAGCACACCAACACTGCAAGAATCAGTGCTGTAGACAGGCACCGTTTCTAAAGCGATCCTGAACTGCCTTGGGGTGTCTCATATGACAGTGTCAGCCTTCCAGAGCTCAAATTTCTCATGCAGGCAATTGTGTGAAAACACACATTTCTGTACTTCTCAACAGTTCTCAGAAGCTATCAAGTTGTTTGTTTGGTTGTTTTTTACTGTTCTGTGGTAATACTGTTCTGTGCTGATGACACCAAGCTGAGTGGTGCAGTTGACACCCCTGAAGGAAGGGATGCCATCTAGAGGGACCTGGACAGGCTGGAAAAGTGGGCCCACGAGAACCTGATGAGGTTCAACAAGGCCAAGGGCAAGGTGTTGCACTTGGCTCGGGGCAATCCCAGGTGTGTGTACAGACTGGGAGAAGAACTCCTTGAGAGCAGCCCTGCGGAGAAGGACTTGGGTGTTGTGACTGACGAAAAGCTGGCCATGAGCCGGCAGTGCGCTCTCGCAGCCAGGAAGGCCAATGGCATCACAGAGAGGAAGAAGAGTCCCCTCAAACACTGCAGCAGCAATTGCCACCAAGAAGCCAAACCATAAAACAAAACAGGGGGAAGGTGTGTGCACATCAAAAGCAAGTTCTTACTTTCCCGAGCCACTTGTGAGATTGCATACATCAGTGTATGCTGCTTCACCTTATACTTGAATCGAGTGGTGTAACGTACACCGTGCTGCTCATCGCAGGCCTGCTGGCACCTGTCAGTGAGCTGAGGTGGGCAGAATGGGAACATGCAGAAATGACTGCTTCAAAGCAATAAAACCATCATTCAGATGAAGGATGTGAATCCATTATACTATGAGACACCAGAAAGCAATAACTGAAAGCCACTGTACAGCCAGGCACCTTAACGTGAAATGATTGCTAATTTAGTCAGAGTTAATTAAGCTTAGGTGGTTTTTCATATGAATTCTTTATCAGAAGACAAAGAAATATCTTTATTCTTCTTACTACCGCTATTATCATTTTGTGATCTTACCTTTAAGAAAAATGAGTACATCTCCAACTTTGCAAACTGTAGCTGAAAGGGATATAAGCGTTTACACAGTTGTAATAGAGAGTAATCTGTTAGAGTGGAAAATGTACTTTCCCTGTGCATTTGGAAAGATAGGGAACAGGCAAACTAGTGAGAATTTTCTGGGCCAGCTAGGATATTGTATAATGCGAGGGAAGGTGGTGAAGATGGTTGAGTGATGAAGGCCTTGGAGAGTTTGAGTAGGAAACTTTTCTCTAGAAATATCTCTGTTTTAATTCCATTGGCCTAACTCTCCACTGCTTTCCTCTTATGCGCTTTTTGCAGATGTTTAAAACGTTGCATTCAGTTTATGAAAGTCTGATGTATGATTTCTTTCAAACAGGACAAAGCAAGACAATAATGTCCATCTTGACAGGAAAATTCAGCATTAGACAAGCTGATTTTTTTTAGCAATATAAAGCGTACTGCTTTTGGCCGTAAGCTACATGCTGTGTGAAAGACATTAAAGAGAACTTTCCCAGACAGGAAGATTATTTCATAATTCTCCATTAATAGAATTCAGGCAGCCTTATCTAAGGCATCTTGCATTGGATACTGACAGACACAGATTTGAATACACCATTCATGTGATCCAGTATTATATTCTTCCCTTCACATAACAGAAATGAAAGTCCTAGTTGTTTACTTCGGGATTTTGGGGGTGGGTGAGTGTGTGGAATGAGACAAGGAGTTAGAGGATTTATGGCTTTGAATTTTTTTTTGCCCCAGGATGCTCCGTACCATCGCTTAACTTCAAATGCATCACATTTTAAATACAAATAGATTAAACACATTAACTATGCTTCAGGAAAAAAAAATAAAAAAAATAAAAATACAGCCAAATCCGACATTTTTCCAGCCTTAAAGGCACTGGAATTTGGAATTCAGGTTCAGCCAAAAAAAAAAAAAAAAAAACCAAAAAGATTGAATTGCGATAGTGCTGTCCCTATGCAGTGTTGACAGTCTTTAAAATACTGATCTTGAAAGGCATTATTTTAAAAGAGAGAGTGACATGCAAACAGACTTTGGAGCCAGACACACGTATGTCAGAGCTGGATAGCATCACCATGCCCAGGATGTCTTTATACAGCTTAATTGAGTAACAACAGAAGCAAAGCCACGACAGGCACCAGCACTAACTGTAGAAGCCTGCCAGAAAACTTTAATATTAACGTTTGCAGCTGGGGCATGCCACGACGCTTATACTGAAATTGTTACACAAACTCACTGGACTGAGGGGAGCTGGCATTGCTACTGCGATGGCAATGATGGAATTGGTAGCAGATCCCAGAATCAGATCATTCCTTTATGCATGAACCCATCGCACCCAGGAGCGAAGAAAAGAACAAACGCAGACAACATGACATGCTGTTTTCATGCTTCTCTATAGCTAAATGAGGAAAAAAGTTAAGAAAGAGGTAATGTTTTTGAAGAACCTGGACTTCTTCTCCCTCTCTTATTGCAGACGTACCACATATTATCATATTATCATATATATCATATATGTATATATTTATCATATTTATAAACAGTCACAGGAAAATAACCTGTCAGGTCACTCAGCAGGTGCAACACCAGGCTTTCAGACCCTGTTATTTTGGAAATAAGTGTCTATATATGAAGACTGGAGTGTCAGCAAGATACTCCTTGGGAGAAGGAAGCTGTACTCAGGTACAGGTGCAACATGAAGCAAGATCTCTTGCAGACTAAGCATATACTGCAGCCATAGGAACCAAGAGATCACTGTCAAGGCTAGTAATAGACCTTTTTTTTTTTTTTTTTCTGGCTCAGTTTGGCGAACATCTGAACTTTTTTTTTCTTGTCAGTGAACAGTTCCATAGAACTCCCATCATCTGAGAAGATAATCAAGGAAAATAGTGAAGTGCCAAGCAATGAATCACCATGATGGCAATACCAGGAGTTGGCTGTGAGCACAGGCAGGCTCAGGAAGGGCGTTCCCATCCAGGTGGAGCTGTGCAGGGAGTGCAGACCACAGCTGCAAAGACGGCTGCAGAAGGTTCAGGTTCAGGTTGCCCAGAGAGGTGGTGGATGCCCCGTCCCTGGAGACCTTCGAGGTGAGGCTGGACAGGGCTCTGAGCAACCTGATCCAGCTGTAGGTGTCCCTGCGCACTGCAGGGGAGTTGGACTAGCTGGCCTTTGAAGGTCCCTTCCAACTCAAACGATTCTATGACTCTATGGTTCTAAGTGCCCAAAGGGGCAAGGGAGTGGTAGGGCTGGAGGCTTCACATGAGAAATGAGGCAGCATAGCACATCCTTCTTACAGCTGGGAATGTGACACCTAAACTTGCCATTGTGACTTCTTAGCCCATACAGGGAGACACAGAGACAGGATTGGAAGCAATCTGGTGAGAACAGAAATGGACTAAAGTGCTTTTGCAGATCTTGTCTGTAGTTGGTACAGTCAGGAAACGTCTGCTTCTGCATAATCCCAAGCTTAAAAATGTCTCACTAAACCCAAAAGTATTTTCGCATCTGTTATGAAATGTTGGGACAAACAGAGCACTTCAAGGAGAGAAGGAGATGGTATGTCTATCCCCTGCAGCAAAATGGCACTGAAGCAGGCACCTGCTGCTGTTTCCTCAGAGTTAGCAGAAGAAGGTGTCTTCAAGTGACACCAGAGAATAGATGTTTCTGCTCAGTAAAACAGATTTTCAGATCTCCAGTTCTAAGCAGCTTTTGTTAAGTATAGGCAATGTAGCACTCCCCACCGCAGTTCAGCTGCCTCTGTATGGATGCGTATTTGTGGAGTCCTGTTAGTTATAGGGGATGCACAGATAAGGGGAAGAGGCAAGGAACAGTTTCCTCCTGAAGTGTTTATGTGAGGAACAGAGAATACAGATGAGTGATTTAGTTAGAGGCGGAATTGCCTCTCTCCCCTTAGAGGCCCCATTTTGTTATTGTCAGAGCCAGCCTGCTCTCTGAAGGCTCAAAGTATCATTGTGTCCTTTTCACTGGACTCTGTTAATTTTTGCCAAGAAAATATTCAGTTGAGCCACTTGAGGTTGATGAGATTTCTGAATCTTGTCCTGAAGAGATGCAGCTGCTGTACGTGGTGAAAAGAAATCGCAAGGTCTTACTTTGACAAGCCAAGGTAGTCCAGGCGGCTGAGAAAAAAATAATTCTATAGCTCATTGGCTCCAAAGTGCTTCATTAATAAATACAGTTCTGAATTTCACTTGTTTCATATTTAGAACAGATGGATTGGCAAGGCCTAAGGATGTTTAACTAGGCTCTGTCTTTACCAAAACATTTGTGCTAGTGTAACAACCAGTGCAGAGCCCTGTGGCCATTTTGAATCCCGGTTCTTGCAGTGGTGACCTTTACTTTCAGTGTTCTAAAAGGATTTTTCTTCTTCCTCCCCACAACCCAACACCCAGAACCTTGTCCAGTGCCCCTGCTCATAGCCCAAGGTCAGTGTGTCTGCTAGAACTGAAGAAGTTTGATACAATTTCTTATCTCTGACCAGTTTGTTGGCTTGAATGATTCCTTACCAGCTCTAAGCACACTCCAAAGAAACACCAGTAAGTATGATGTACATGCAAAAGACTTAATATACTTTATCCAAGTATGGATGTAAGTCATTATTGCACATGGTTGAATTTAATTTTCCTCCTCCAGAAGAATGAGATAAAGGGGACTGTAAAGCAATGTTCTCATCAGAGATTCATCAAGATAATCACTACTGACAACAAAGAGAAACGTCTTAAATACACCAGGGAAGCACCCGCACTTGGGTGCTTTATTACAGCAAGTGCTAGTAAGGTGTCTAAACCAACTTGTCAAGAATCAGAATATCTATGAATTACCTTGCACTTTTGTGACATATCCTCAGAGTATTACAGTTATTATAGATCAAAGCTATTTTAACAAAATTTGTGCTTAAAGTAGTGTTGCTTCGGGGATGACTGTACAATAGGTAAGTCCAATTAGATAGATTTTTCTACTATGAGTACTTCTGCTACATCTGTCTTCAGCAAATTAAATGATAGAGTAAGTAATTTTAAGTATTTTTACAATAGAACTTGTCTGCTACCAAGTCACTAAGAGGCAAACAGTACTGAACAGCAATAGCATGAAAAAGGATGAGGCATACTGAACACATGAAGATTTCTTTACAGCTAATTAAGGTGCGCAAACACAAGTAAGAGATAAAAGCAGTTTTCAAAGGCTGTTTAGCTGAGTATGTCTCTGGGACGTACCTCAGTCATTCCTCCTGCACAGCCTGGTCTATGAGGTTTAACTGGGGATTTCAGTTCAATCTCATTTCATAGACTGTTACAGATATGATATGAAAAAAGCACTGCCTTATGTAGTGCTGTCATTTAATCTTGGAAGTATTATCATCCTCTTAACACTTGGCTACCATCCCAGGAAAAGCACATAGATATGAGAAACATTTGCAAGATAAAGGAGAAGCCTTGGAGGAGTTAATTCAAATAACCAAACTGGATTGTTTTCTGCAGGAATCTTAGAAAATCTTCCTGTATAAATTCAGGCAACTTTAATGCCTAGGAACTGACTGGATGTTTTTACTCTAGGTGTAACAGCAGCATGTGCAAATAAATCCAGTGCAAGTTTTTAAATTAGCTATCTGGACAACAACAGCAATGAAAACACATTAAACACATTAGCAGATGGTGTGTACTTACAGCAACCACACAGGCCCAGTCCCCAGGTGCTCTGGTTCTCAGTTCCCAACAAAACCCAGGCTGCCAGATCTTTACTTGTCTGTTTCCTCTGCTGCAGTCATGCCTGACACTTCTTATCTGAACACACTCTGGATCTCCTTACTGTTGTTAATTTTACAGTCACTACCTCTTGTAGATTAAATAAAAATATCCCGGATTTTTAACTTTGTGCATATAATTGCACTCCAAGACTGAGCAGACATCCTCACCTGTAAAATCAGTAATTCCAAAGGAAAATATTTAACTTTTGTTTGTGATAAAAGGTGCAGTAAGTTTATATGATTCAAATAATCTTTTCCTGTAGTTGTTGCCAGAGAAGATAGAATGAAATAGTCTACATTTCCTGCAAATTAAGAATGGAAAACAGAAGAATGTTTTCTTGTTCTTCCTGAGGTCATCTGTCCCATCATAAATTCACTTTAAACAAGCTACAAGAACCCTGGTGTAACAATCAGAAAGAAATGGAACCTACAATCATCCCAGTTTCAATCAAACATTTTAATTCAGAAGTAGAGAACTGCAGTACAGGAAGATACAGAAACTCATTCTGCTCCTGCATATCAGATAATTAGCTCCTAAGGGTGCTACATCTCCTATACACAGGAGAAGGGGGAGGGCCATAAATGCAGAGGAAACTGCCAGCACACTAAGCAGCAAATTTCCATGAGTGCCCACAGATTTCTGTCAATCTGCAAATGCTGATTGAGCACAGCTTCTGACATTCCGATCTAGAATAATGGTCAAGAGACCATTTACAGTTATTTTCATCAGCAACAAGTGGCTTTAAACAGTGACACTGGCATGCAATGAAAGCCTTTGAGTCAATCAGGAAGAAACAGGAAGTAATCAGAAAATTCTGAGAATCATAAAAATAAAATGAAGATAAGTTTAGCAGGAAGGTCCATGGAACTTGACATGGTGAAGGAACCTTCTCCCCCCAGCTGCTTTCACTCTTGCGGAAAACAAAAATAAAATAAAAAATAAAAAAAAAAAAACACAAGCATTGGTAAAAGTTAGTGTGACTTTCTTGGCTACCCTTTAGAGTAGGAAAAAGCCTTTCAGAAGGGATTAGAGTAACCAAACTAAATAGAAAACATACAAACATAGAAAACAAACAGCCAAATTCTACCTCAACACTTCAGCAGCACTACGCTAATCAACACTCAGAGAAACCAGTCACCCAATAAATGTCAGAGCTAACATTTTTGACTGGAAAAAATGGTAGAACTTGTGGTTATTTCATCTGAAGACTAAGATTCTTAGAACTCAAAGACCGAAAAAGAGCAAAAGATTATTTACTAAATAAAGACAAGTTAGAATGCTGTGGTGGTTTAGCATAGTTGGCAGCTAAGCACCTTCATGCCACTCTCTCCCCCACCCCAGCAGGACATGGGAGCAACATTCAACGAAAAAAAAAAAAAAAACTTGTGGGTTGAGATGAGGACAGGGAGATCACTCACCAGTTATCCTCACGGGCAAAACAGACTCAGCTTAAGGGAGACTGAAGTAATTTACTGCCTATTGCTAACAGACTACAGCAGCAAGAAACTAAAGGCAAACTAAGAGCACCTTCCCCCCTCCCATCCATCCTTCCACCTCCTTCCCCCGAGCAGCACAGGGGAACAGGGAATGGGGGCTGCAGTCAGCCCACACACAACGCCGTGTTTCTGCCCCTGCTTCACGGTCACTCTCTGCCCCTGCTCTACATGGCATCGCTCCCACCAGTGCCATCCCTCCTCCCACAGGCTGCAGCTCTCCCTGCCCTGCCCCAGCACCTCTCCGTAGCACAGGGCCCACCCTCCAGGAGCTGCCCCAGCCAGCACGGGGCCCCCGGGGCAGCTCCCCCAGGCCTCTGCCCCACCGCGGGCTCCTCCCCTCGGGCGGCAGCTCCGGCCCGGGCCCTGCTCCTGCGGGGGCTCTCTGTGGGCTGCGGCCTGCCTCAGGCCACATCCCCCTGGATGTGCTCTTCCGTGGCTGCACTTGGAGGTCCGCTCCGTGGGGTGCCCCTGGGCTGCAGGGGACAGCCCGCTCCACCATGGGCCTCTCCTGGGCTGCAGGGAGCTTCTGCTCCGTGCCTGGAGCAACTCCTGCCCTCCTCCTGCACTGACCTTGGGGGTTGCAGGGCTGCTTCTCTCACATTTTCCCACTTCTCTCTCTGAGCTGCTGTTGTACAGCAGTTTTTCCTTTCTTAACTCTGCTCTCCAAGGAGCACCATCCCCAGCGTCACTCACGGCTCAGCTCTGGCCAGCAGCAGGTCCCTTTTGGAGCAGCTGGAGCTGGATCTGCTCTGACGTGGGGCAGCTGCTGGGTTCTGCTCACAGGGGCCACCCCTGCAGCCCCTCTGCCACCAAAACCTTGCCACATAAGAGCAATGCAAATGAAAGCAAAAATCACTGCATAGCCTTATCTATTATGTTATCTTGCTATTGCATTGGCATTGTCCAAAGATTTAATCTTCTGGACAAGTTTTCAATTCCCATTCTAAATTTCACTGTATGTGATGAGTATTCGGTGACTGGGAGACAAGATCCCAACCTTGGGATTAAAACAAACCAAAAGAGAAAAGGAGCAGAGTGCTAATCTTCGATACCCCTAGCTTTCCAGAAGCTCCTCTAGTCTCATTGGCATTGATATAAACCATGGATAATGTCAGGTAATGACCATCCAGCATCATGTACTTAAAACTATTAACATCAAACACTCCTGCTCCTCAATGCATTGCACAACACATTCCAAGTAGAGTGCTTGTTGGTTCACATCAACTGCACTAAAAATAAGGAACAGGAAGAGGGAATGAAAATAACATTCAGTTTGAAGATACTGACAGTCAATGAATAACGAACAATCAAATTCATGCTGGCGTTTACATGCATTCCACTCTTGGCAAAAAAAAAAAAAAGGCAGTGGAGAAATACCTCAGCTGTGACAGCACTTCTTGCATCTCCTCTGTATAAGCTTGCTAGAAAGATGAAGAAAGTGGAGGTGTGAAACATGCTGAGCAGAGGCTGCAGGACTGAGCCCTCTGCTGCAGCTCTGGTCCCACAGCTTTCGCTGGCTGTGCCTCAGCAGCCCATCCAGAGGTTGGGCTTCATTTGCACTCATCTCCAGGCTTCCTTCACAAGGAAGTGGAGGGACAAGTAAAGGGGGTGATCTGACCTGATCTCTAGCAAGCCTCTAGCAAGGCCTGGTGTGGAGGAAAGGGCAACCTGAACATGGTGCGAACATACTAGGGAGAGCTCTTGTCCCACTGCATAGACCTAGCCTCATCAATGACCACAGCAGTATCACAGAGGTTAGTTTTCAAATAAATAATTGTCTGTAAGCACCCTTAACTGTTCCTCCATCACTTTGACTAACCCTCCTTTTATGCAATTTGAATTGTTTTGTCACTAATTGGACAACTTTCCAAGGCCTGTAGTAACATTTTTACAAGACAGAGGTACCCCAAAGAAAGGAGTTTGTGACCTGGTGACTGAGACACTAACCTGGGATATAAGAGGCTGCTTTTGGCAAACATGGGAGCTATATGCGTGGATTTGACACATTGCAACAGAAGGGGCAAGTGTCTCATCTAGCTCTTTGCTCTCATTCCCTCAATGCTCAGCTTAAACCCCAAGAGCGTTTTGACAAGTTGTGTTAGCAAACTAATAGACAGGGTTAGGGACACTCACACAAAATGGTCCTAGTCCGTGACAGGCAAATTAAATGAGAGAGCATTCACTTGACCCACTTGGGCTTTGGCAGTGAGCGTTGCCTGCCTGTCCCCACCATGCTGGTGACAGGGCCTCACTCGGCTGCGTCATGGCTGAGGGGCTGGGGGAACCACTGACGGCACCAGAGCCAACCGAAAGCAAACCACGAACTCGCCATGCTCTCAATGCCTCGTGAGAAACTTCTGCCCTGAAGTGACCACCCCTGCCCAAGCCCAGGACCCCACATCACCCCTGGGGTTGTCAGCCCCTGCCCCAGCAAGGCCACAGCAGGGTCAGGATCCAGCTCCCCACAGCCATGGGCCCGCCAAGCTGGGCCCACCCACAGGCCCCTGTCCTGGCTCAGCCTCATCCCAGCCCAGGCCTCATGGCTACCCCCCGGGGTTGTGTCTGACACCAGTTCTCCTCCACAGGTCTTATCCAGACCCACCCCGCCCTGACCCCTGTGCTGCCCCAGCTCCTTACTGCTCTAAGACATTCAGCCTGTGGAAACACTTCTGGTTTTGTGCCAAATACCAACATGACCCCAAACCACTCACCATTAGTTTCCGTGCCTTGTGACAGCGCTGCTCTTCCCGCCCTTTTGCCCACTCTGGAATGGTGTTTGGAAAAAATATGTTTCTTAATGTCTGTAATAATTTTGGTCAGTGTTGCCTTAAAACTAAGTACATGCACATATGATAACATTGCTGTACTTCATTGAATAGAAAAATACCAGTATTCTAGTTTTCAGAACACTTACAAACTATTTCTGGGCATGCTATCAGATACTCTCACACTTTTCATCTGGGGGAGCCAAACTTGCTGACAACACTTTTTATAGGGTCAGAGTTTATGCTTCCATATTGCTTGCAGCATGCTGCGCTAGTCTTTCTAATAGCTGGTCAATAACTGAAAATTTCTCAATGAGAAAATTTGAAATGAATATGTAATTCAAGAAATAGTGGAAAAATCGCTTCAGAAGACTAGAATTGGATGAAACGTGAGTTTTGAATGATATCACTGTTGCCTGTCCTCATGAAACATTAGCTTAATCCTTGATGTTAAGCTTTTGCACCCATTCCAATTCTTTGCAAAAAGTAAATAATGCAACGCTTAAGATGCAGCTGAAAACATTCGTACAGCTACATATACTAGCACACTAGTAATTATTTCCTTACAGGTCTTGTAACATAAATGTGCTTCTACATTGTACCCCTACTGTTATTCTAGTATTTAACTGCTGCATGAATCAGAAATGTGGGCTCTGCAGATGTCTCCAGAGATAGCAGAAATTTAATAGGAGATAACTGGCCTAATATTCTTCTTAATATTATAAACATGGAAGAACAAGGATTCAGAAATATAATTTTATGTCATACCACATAATTGTTTATGTAAACTTCCTTTTTTTAAAATTGTGTTCTTTACATGGTTATTGTTCTGCATCTTCTAAACACAATCTTAAATGTGCATTTTTTCCTTTTGCCTGCTTTTTTTTTTTTTTTTTTTTTTTTTTAACCAAATGGGTCCCAGTCTTTACCCATTCTGCGGTCACACTGCTGGGCAGCTCAGGACTCCAGTGAGACACGTGAGCCTTGCACAGGAGAGATCTGCTGTCCTTACTCCCTGGCATTGCTCCTGCTGAAAGGCTGCCTTTTCTCAGCCGTGCATTCGCTGTGTCCCTTTTTATTTTTATACAGGTGTGCCTTAGAGGTTAGCATTTAGTGACCTCTGATTTGAATACTTTTAATTGCTTTTCCTTGGGCTTTTTGCATTTGTGTTAATCTTTTGGTCAAGGTACTACCAAATAATAACCAGGATGAAGACCTATATCTAATCTAGACAATGCAATAACAGATCTTAATACAATTTCATATGCTGCTTGTTTTTTGATTGATGTTGCACCTTGAGCAGATGTAATCGTTCAGCTGCCTTTGGAGATACAGGCAATAGCTTTTTTACTTGCATCTATAAATTCAGAACCCACTTCATGGAGTTTAATGTTCTCCCTTTAAAATAGAATATACTCAAGTGGTTTGTGATATTACATCTGCTAACAACACAGTGTTTCTGGAATGCCTCACAGTTGTCTCTAGCTCTATGTGTGTGAAATATTGTTATTTGTTCAGATTTTCCACTAACTGTTCACCCTGACACATTCTGATATTGTTCCTGGAATACTTGGGTTCTGATTGATTATTAGAGTAGTTGTGCTGGCAGCTGGAGTGTGTCAGATGCACGTTCCCCTCCCTCCATCACAATACCTATTTCATTTAGAGGTCTGTCTTGTTTCTGGCTCCTACTCACACTTTTTGTTGGTAATGAGCTGGGAACACAACTGTTTGGGTTCTGTGAATGTAACCTCAGCCCTGCCTACAAAGCTTTCCAAATAAATTACTTCAGTGGGAGTCAGGTACTTAGGCTTTTTTGACATGCCAGGGTCTTCTATGCAAAGGTATAAAAATGCCTGTACAGATCTGATCAGTGCTGTGTTGCCAGTAATTAAAGACCCATGGTCAGGAAGGGGCAATAGAAAGCATGGAAATACAGCTCCCTTCAGAACTGATCAGGCTTCCAGAGTTGGGGTGCAATAGTTCCATACTCCTGTCACCTACCTTTTCATCTATTTATCTGGCAGTTTGTCCTGAAATAACATTTGAACCTGTTGGCTATTTCCAACCACATCTGATGCAGGGGTAGAAATCTGAAATATATTAATTTTCTACAAATTTCTTGAAGAGAAATGACCAGGAGTGAAGTGTACCTGAGGGAAAGGCTGGGCCAAGCTGTTCTGAGCCTGCCAGCAGCCTGCCCTGCTTAGGTCCTGCTGACCAGGGCAGAGAGCAATGCAGGAGGTGGAAAATGTTAAAAATGTGGAAAATAAATAGAGTATCATAGTAAGCTTGCCGTGGATACAGGAAGGAGCTGAGACTGTCTGAGTATGGGGATGATGGATTAGAGCATCATTGGGAATAGAAAGAGAGGGGCTGGATTGCTTTGCTTTTTGTTTAGGGAATATGTGGATGTTAAAGTCATTGCAGGGAACATCAGACATAAATCTGTATGAAAATTGTTAGTTCTGCTGCTCATGGAAAAACATTCTTATGGGGATTTTCGCTAACAGGGAAAGCTGTCTAAGTAAAGGAAGATCTGAGCAGAATCCATCATCATCCTGAAGTTCTCCCCAAACTGCCCATCCTTGTGAGCAGCTCCCCAAGACCATGGGCAGCAAAACATTTGGTGGTGGCTGGACAGACAGCCTGAGGTGATATTTGTTAGTTTTCCAGCTGAGGAAATGAGTGACTACCAAACAATTCTTAGAGATAATTCTGATAGATGATAATTGGTACGCTTTCAACTGGGACTCAGTAGGTCAGGTTGGTGGTTGTACTTGATCTTGAAAGTTTTCCAACCTAGGTGATGGATTCTATGATTCTTTATAAGCAGACTATTATTTTGTAGAGCACATAATGGTCCCTAGGTAAAAAAGTGGTGCACAACACAGTAAGGCATGAGCAGAATTAACATTTGCACAGCTGGTGGTAGAAGGAAAGCAAATAACTAGTCAGCCTTGCTCTGGATTATTTTGTAAAGTGAAAATGCTTCCTGTGCAGTATGCTAGATGAAGAACCCAGCAGCAAAGTCTCCATTGATTTCAGAGGGGCTGAGTCAGTGTCTGAGCTGAGAATGCAACCAAACGCAACATGCGGAGCGAAGCCAAGATCCCTTGTGCTGTTTACCAGAGGGGTAATACCCTGCTTATGGCTTAGGGCTGACAGGAACCAACTGACCTTTTTGATGCTTGCCATCTCTAATAAGGCTGCCAGCAATGATACCAAGGGATCAAAATACCCATCTGCTTTGTATTGGGCTGAGAAACACAGCTGCCTAGATGCTATTTACAAAGAAATATATTTAACCTAGAGGTAAGCATTTGCCTAAATGCAATAGCTACAGAGGAAGGGCTTCCTCGTGGTGGGGAAGGTGGTCAGTATTTCATGGGAGAGGAGCACTCTCAGGACACTGCAAGTAGAGGCTGAGTGCAGAAGCAGGGTTGCCCAGGTATTTGCACCGAGATGGGCAGGAGCCAGCTGGACCTGCTTGGAACAGGGCTTTGGGCTGGATGGCACCCACATGCCACTTCCAGCCTAGATTATTCAGTGAATTTCTGGCCTGGTGGCTCTGGCGAGCATTGTCTGTTTACTTCTGGCCCCGCACACAGGATGCAGACGATGTGACAGCCGGAGGGCTAACAGCCAGCAGCTGCTGCTGCTGCAGCCCCTAATGGTCCCCAAGCATGTCCCTGACCACTGCACAGATCTGGTGACTCCAGCCTTTCTAATTCTAACTGGCCTAACAGAGCACCCACTCTTAGATCGCCAGCTCATTTCCAGCATTTAGAACAGATGGAAAAATGCAACTGTAAGGTTCTTTGATGTGAACTGTGACTGCTCACTAGTAAGACCAAACCTCTTTGGAGAGCTGGAGAAATTAAACTCTGACATGAACTTCGAATTAGCAAGACAGAGAGGATTTTAGCTGCTTCAAGCAGGTACATTTTAAGGTTATTTAAGGTTATTTTCATTTTTATTCATGTGCATCTTTTCCTTCTAAAGGTAACAAAGAGCAAGGTTAAGTTTCTTGGATAAAACCACAAACAGAAAAACTGGCACCATTCCATTTCTTTGAAGGGGAAATAGCTTTGAAAGGTATTTCACAAGATAAAGTTTGGAAACTAGGTCATCTTGCCTCCCTCCAGCAGCTTCTGCATGGACACCTAGTAGGAAATCCATTTGGAATCCAGAAACTGGCACACTTGCTGGGAAAGCAAGCCCATTAATTCTTCATTTAATCAAACTTTTCCTTTATAAAACACTAGGCTGAAGAAAAGGAAATTTGATTTTAAACAAATCCCGTCTGCCTCTCAAAATCTTAGCAAATCTATATTCCTTTATATTATTGGACATAATTTCAAATCATTAAAATTGTAGGAAAATATTAGAGCAGAACTATAGAAAACTAAAATATGAACAAGTGCATCTATTCCACAAGATTGTCCTTGTAATTTTTAAGGCTTTCAAATGTCTGCAGTGACTGGGTTTTTCTCTGGTTTCACATGAAACAGTTCTATAAACATGGGTCATATCAAAAATCTTCTGACTACTTCCTGTATTTAGCAGCATTTTCTACCCAGTGGAAAGACAACGCCTGCTGATTCTCAACAGCTTGTAAACAAAATTTTACAAACTTTACTACTTGAAGGAGGAGCCCAAGAAATTATGACACTAGCCAAATTGTAGTAAGCTAAGTCAAAATAGGAAAAGATGCAAACTGAGCTGCCATGACTGGGGACATTGGTGGGTCACAGCAAACAGCTCTGTTCCCGCAGCCGCTGCCAGGAACTCATCCAAACAACTTAAAGCCCGCCACCTCCAGAGGAAATTTATTCAAATACGATGTTGATCAGAAAGCTTCTTCCCCAACCTGACCTCATGCTCTTGATTAATTCAGTCTGAGAACTGAAGCCAGTTAGTTTTCAATGCCCAGTCCAACCTCTTATTTGCTATTCAATTTCTAAATGTGTCAAATATAATTAAAACCAGCAGAGGCCAAGATTAAATCAAACTGTAAACATTGCTTGTGCTCTTGGGTTGATGCAAAGCTTTCACCATAAAAGGATTTTAAATAAATGAATTCAGCTATTACCGTGCGGCAGCACCGAAACCTTGCTCCAAGTGTTTGAACTTTTCAGGGACACTGTCAGGTTGGCTTAGATTCAAAACCTAAAAGATGGCTGGGTTCTGAAATTGCCCAAAGGAACAGGGTACCTGACTTCTGCTGAAAGTCAGAGTGTGGCAGGAGGTGACTTTCAGCAGGAATTAGATGTCTTTGAAAGGCCTCTTCATATCCTTGCAAACAGAGGACCGTGTTCATTGCAGAGATGAATGAGCATAACACCTTTTGACACCTACATACCCAACACAGCCTTTGATGAACAAATTTTACTAACCTAAGACTATCCAAAAACCCAGAGAGGTACCTTTACTTAAGCTATAAAATAATGTTTTATTTAGCATTAAATATTCCCTTTTATTGTGCAATAATGACATTTTACAGTAATTATATAGTTACAGCGTGGCGTAACTACAAGCCCAACTTCCAGAAAATTAGTTCATCAAGGGCTTTCAGTTCCAGTCTGCAACTTGCTGCTTAATCCACTGGCTTTAGTGGTACTCCTACATTTAAATTGCAGGTTCAGAGCCTCAGTACATCCAAGATTTTCACAGAAACATTTTTGCATTAAAAAAATAAAGCCTACATCTCATTAGCCATAATGCAAATTCATATCAGGCAATGGGGCAAGTCAGTAATTTTGAAAGCAGGTTTCTGTCTTGTTGACTGAGATTTTAGTTCTAAGCAATACAGAATTAAGATTTAAATTAGATTTGAAAACAGATCCCTGGATATCTGACACTATTTCCTTTAATTCCTCCTCATCACTGCTTCCATATGACAGAAATGTGCTGTTGCCTGTACCTTTGTTGCAGTTTATATATTACGCAGGATGGACATTTGGCACTCCCATCACAAATTCTGCTTTTTTTTTGGCACATGTATGCTTTTATCTCCACATACTGTCTGTCTTTAAAAACCTGATACTACAATATCAACTAAGCTTTTAGGAATTTTTGTCCAATGCCTTTAGAAAAATGACTGTAGAAGTGCCATTGGACCACAGTCAGAAATTGCCTTTTCCAGTCTTGAAGTTTACTTTTCAACTTCCTAATCATATTCTTCAAGAGTTCTTCTGACCTCCCAGGGAAAGCATTCAGCATGGCTATTCACTGACAAAGTCAGAGGTGTTTTGGGGACAGCGTGATGTCACGATACAAGGTGGCACAGTCACAGAATGTACCAGCCCTTCAACTCCGGAACGGCAATTCACCAATTCACATCTGAACAGAGGTGATTAGACAAAACTGGTGCGCTTATTCCCCCTTTATCTTCAGTGGACCACAAAACCACTGTAGAGTGCCTTGTGATGGCCAGGCTCGGGTCATGAGAAAGCCAGAGACTGAGAGAGCGGGTCAGGGCTGGTGGACAAAGGCAGAGCTAGTGCACACCAAGAATCTTACCCAGCCATTTGGTCAAGGCCACATTTTATTCCCTTGCTTTCATAACCATAGATGCTTTGATCTATTGAAAAATGTCTGATAAAGCTTTCTCTGTGGTGCTGGGTTACCAGGGGTTGGTATTGCAAAGAACTGAAAGGAGCAGTATAACTGGCTTACATCGTGGGGGCAGTGGAGACCACCCCAAGGCCTTCCTAATGATCTGCGGCTGGGCTGTGTCATGATCTGAAAGCTGAATAATCCCTGCTGAACTGGCTGTGCAGATTGCAATGTTCTGCCCGTTGCCATCAGTGTGTATGTGTTTCTCTCTCCTCCAATTTGCTTTCTCAGCTATTTTGCTGCAAATGTTGCCTCAAATTCTGTTTCAGTTGTCTCACTGTCTTGTGTTCAGACGTCCAGGACCGAATTTTGCAAGCTAGGTATGGAAGGATTGAGGTTAAAATCCTGTCTGGAAGCCTGATCCTTCATTAATGATGACTTGGAACTGTAGAATAAATGGACTCAAGAAACTTGCACATTTTGGTTATTTATCTAAGAGTTTAATGTGGCTTTGCCTTGATCATCTAGGAGAGGGAATAGTGTTGAGTAACTTCTCCTGTCCACAGTGCTCAGCAAAAGCTGACATTTTCAACTAAGATATAATCACTAGCATAAATGGAGATGTAAGATGCACTTTTCAAGACTGTGGCTGTTCTGATCAGGATGAGAGCCCTGCTTAAGCAATGAGCCAAGTCCTAAATTATTTCTGATAGTTGGCAGAATGAGGAATACTCTGTAAGAATGAAATCTGAGGGTTACAGGCAGTGAACAGAGATGCTGCTGAATGAAATCGGAAAGAAGGCTTTGGAGCAGTGTTTTTCTCTTTTTATATCCAAGTATTTTTATTCAGTAAGGTTGAGACAGAAGGTTTTGGGGAGGGAGAAAAAGGGTAATAATGTAACAGATCTCGGGTACTGTAATATAAAACATCTCAGCAGCATTTTTTGAAAATAGATAAAGCTCCTGGAGACAAATCAGACCTCTTTTCTCACCAAAGTGAACGTTTGTGAGTGGATCCAGATTTTACATGAATGCAAATGTGGAGGGATACCGTTAGAGACATTTCGCTGCTGCACAGCTGAGTTGGTATCAGGCTTCTAACTAATGGCTGCAGCTTGAAGCTTTCCTGGTAACTAAGGACAGCAGGATTTGACTTTTAATCAGGTTATTTTAACTGTAATGTGTCAGGAAGAGCTTGCAATTGTTTTCATGAGTGGAGTGCAGTTGTTTAATTTCTGGTTTTGCTTTATTTTCTGAAAGATTCTAAGAGGTATGTTTTCTTCTCAAATTCAAACAGCGCTTTAAATGAGTATTAAAATGTTACAGTATTAGGAGCCTAAACAAAAGAACTTTGGGGCAGAATGAAGAAAAAGGATACGATATTATTTCATAAGACAAATTAAACTGAAGAGGCTATCTGCATTGTTACAGGTGTGACAAATTAGGAACTGCATTGGGATGCTTTAAGTTCCTTTAAACTGTAACATTCTGAAGGTATTCTAGCTAACAGAAGAGAGACAACTTTCAGTCCTGACGCATGTACTGTTCTCTTTAGGGAGAGCTGGATCAGGTCCTTTGTGACCCGTTCTGCTAATTTACACTCTCATACACTGATTAGCTTAATGCACTGCATGGTTAAAGAAGAAACAGGCATTAAGCCCAGACCTCCTTAAATTTTCGCTAGACTTTATGTTAATTTAATGTTAATTTAATTTTATGTTAATCCCTTATTTCTCCAGTTACCTAATAGAAAGCATGAGTTCACTGCCATTAAAGATCACCTAGTTTCCTGTGTTCATATTTGTCTCACTGTTATGCTTCTCATTGAAGTCTCCTTTCTAGTCATAATGAACATTCAGAGCATTTCATTGAGAAAAACGAGGAGTTAAACATTTTCTCTTTCTCTAATCAAGACCCTGCCATTATCATTACTGAATGCCAGAAAACAGGTGAAGAAAGACAGAATTACATGAGAGGTAAAAAGGGCACTGCCAAAGTGCTTTTGTGATCACAGTCACTTACAATAATGCACTGGCTGTTGGCATGGCAATCTAATTGCATAATAAAGCCTGCTCTGTAAACCCAGTTACTAGCTGAATTACATAATTTTGATGCTGAATTGCTTCAGTCACAATTGAGCATAATATGAACAGAAATTTGTAAAATCCTCTGGTTCTTGTAGAATAATTCATACAACTTGTCTGTAAGGCATTTTTTTTTCAATTTAATTGGATATTTTTTGAAACAGAAAACGACAGTGATTCAATTCTAGAAGAAAAAAGCAGTCTGCAAAAAAAATACATGTTTTGCAAAAAGAAAAAACAAAACAAAACAAAAGTAGGCTATTTTTTTATTCTATCACTTTTGACAGTATCTTTTTAAGGGGAAAATTAAATTAAATTCTAAAGGCCAATTTCTCCTCTCATTCAAATCATAATAGCTCCAGAGTACTTTGACAAACTTTCATGAAATTGCTCCAAATTTATACAATTTTAATGGCAGCAGAACCTGGCTTTTCAAGCCTATCTGTTTCACAACAGGAATACATTTTAAGGAGTAATAGTTAAAAGAAAATAGTTTTCTTTTTCTTTTTTTTTTTTTTTTTACCCTATTCCACTAAATTAGATCTTCAGTATAACAGAGAAAGGCTTATAATGATTCCTGTTTTGGTCTCAGATAAGCTGCTTTCGGAAAACAGTTATGAGCAGAGTAAGACAGAAGGCTCAAAACAATCTTTGAATTAAGAATGTGTTCAGAAGACACTCTTGATTTCTTCCAATACTACAGATTTCTTATCCTGAAATCTGTATTTCGCATAAATGGAGAAGCACAGGACATAGAAAATTGATCTGAAGGCTAAATTGAATTTCTCCTGCAGTGGCCTGCTTGAGGCGCAGAAGGAAGGGGAAGAAGGAAGGCTGAGACTGGTGCAATTCCAAGAGCCACCATATTAAGCTGCAGCCCAAAAAAGTGTGAGAGGTCTTCCAACAGAAGGTGCGCCCTTCACATCCTCCCCACCCTCTGGCAACACTCTCCCTTGCAACTTCCATGTGATGCACGTTCCTTTTATATGCATTGAAATGCTTCACACTGTTTCACTGGTATTACCGTACTATTTTATAATACTGTCCCGTATTATTTTACCTATCCACACTTGTCTCTGCTAGTCTGTTATTCATAATTGCTAGAGCTCCAACCCCACCAGAGAATCCATTTTGCTTAGAGCTCATTTGCCTTGGGTAGCCATTGGCAGTTTCTGACAGCTGTTTCTGCATGATGGCCAGTGAAACTTTGTTGGAGGCCAGGAAGTCCTTCATGGAGATCATCTCGCCCGACAGCCGGCGCCCGTCTGTGTCACTCTCGTTGACGACATCGGTCTCGATGGAGATGTTTCTCCTGCTGCGCACGTTTCCCGGCATTACCACGTTCCTCCGCGACCGAAATAATTTTCTTTGGCATCTATGGCAGCACCTGCAGTCCAGCTTCTTTAGTATCCAGTTTATGGATTGTTTGATGACGATAGAGATCACGTTAAATAAGGAATAGATGCAGCAGACCCCCATGAGTATGAAGACAAAATTGCCAAAGCGGTAAAGGCCCTGGCTCTCGTACTGGGTGTGCTGGCTGCTGACCAGATCACCGAAGCCAATGGTGCTGAAGGCCACGAAGCAGAAGTACAGCGAGTCGAAGTAACTCCACCCTTCAATCGGTGTGTACATGGCAGAGGCACAGCAGGAGATGACAAGCGATGCTACACACAAGATCAGCATGACATAGTACACCGAGGGCTTCCAGCCCGCCAGGCTGTCCACCTCCGAGGTCCCCGAGCCCCGCCGGCTGTCATGAGGGAGGACCCCTTTCCTCCTCAGCTGTCTCTCATGGCAGGACTTCATGATGTAGGCTATGACAGTGATCAGGCGCTCCAGGAACAGGTTAAAGAACAAGATGGTCCCTGCGCATCCTATAAGGCCATAAAATATCAGAAAAATTTTGCCTCCAACGGTGGCTGGGGTGGTCATACCAAACCCTGGAAGATAAAACAGAAGGGTTTTATAAAATAAGCCGTTAGTTATCAAACAGTTTTGTCCCAGGCTAGACAGAGGAATTGACAGCAGCTCCCTGCAGCACAGCCCAGCTCTGCAGGAAATGGAGGACACTCTCAGACTGCTACCTGCTTGAGCCTCACTGTGTCCGTGCAGCAGGGGGAAGGAAGGCAAAGGTCATGCAAGCCTTTCCTCCAGAACCAAAATGAAACAAAAAGCAAGAGAAAACATGCAGGAAACAAAACACAGGTTAGAGAAGGCCTGGATGTTTGGCTGGTTGGCAGGCTCACTCCGCTCCTGTTGTGCCTCAGTTCATTTCTAGATCCAGGATTATTGCACTCGCTCCTTCTGTCTGATGCTGTTCCACACAGGGGTCGAATCCAGGGGCAGCTGTCACCTCCCAGGCACAGGGTCTCTCCCCCGCAGGGCAGCGCACCCTGAGACAAAGCCCCGCTGCGCCTCACTGAGCAGGGGCTGTGGTGCTGATGGCACACAGGCCAGCACCCAGCGCTGGGCTGCAGCCCGGACAGGGAGCCCAGCAGGCAGAGTATCTCACAGCCCCGCGTCTGACCAGTGTCAGCTGCTTGCTGTCAGCCTCCTTTAAGTCACTGCTGAAGTGTTCTTGTTCGTCCGTGTTCTGCTTCACAGGATGTTCTGCTTCTCTATTTGAGTGTTAACCAATGTCTCCTCTGGTCTCACTCCCTGTTGAAGGATTTCTCAGGTCAGAGGTGCTTCAGGATTCCCTCATCTCTGTCTCTCCCTAAAGCCTGTAAATTCTAGTTTTGCTTTGGTTAAACCTATTGGTAAGACCATCTTGTTTAATATGACATTACTGAAAAATAAAAAGTGAACAAGTATGTCTAGAACAACACTGAGCAATCTAGAGTAATATGCATGGTAAGTAAATTTGCTGCTGTTTTATTAGGGTCTGGAAAACATTAATAAGAGATGAAATAACTCATCAATTAAGCCAGTCTTGCTAGAACAGAGAAATCACGTTGGACAAGAGACACATATATTTGTTTCCCTCTCTTTGCAATTGTGAGATGCTAATTATAAAATAAAGAAACTCAGCTCTGGGAAATAAAGGAAATTTTATTTGAAGTGTGGTACATTTGTGCTCAGAAGACAGAAAACTGCAGTGTGAAGAGACTGTTTCCAGCAGTGCTGAACTGCACTTCTCCTCCCACTGCTGGAAACCTGCTACAGCACAGCTCCCTCTTGGATGCAGCTTCTGCTCCCACACATTTAACGACAGACCCTGTCCTCCTCACCCCTCCCGCCTTGCTTCTGGGATGGGCTGTGCTCCCTCTGGGCTGTGGTCCTGCTGAACTGTGGTCCCATTGAGCCGTGGTCCCTCTGAGCCATGGTCCTTCTGGGCTACACTCTCCAAACCCCAGCTTCTGGAGAACGTGGCGGAGGCTTCAGCTTCCTCATCAAAGTTCTCAGCTGGACCGCAGCTCTGTGTTGCAGGGAACAGGGCTACAATACAGAAGTCACACAGACAAAATGTTCTTCATGACAGCTTTTTGCTGCTGTTCCTCTTGATACACAAATATTTCCATTCACCTTCTATGCCCTCTCCCTGGAAGTGTTCAAGGCCAGGCTGGATGGGGCTCTGAGCAACCTGGTCTAGTGGGAGGTGTCCCTGCCCATGGCAGGGGGGGGTGGAACTAGATGATCTTCAAGGTCCCTTCCAACCCAAACCATTCTATGATTCTACTTTCTCCTTCTGTATGTGCTGATCTCCCTCCAATCCCATTTTTGATGCTGGCTTATTTTCTGTGCAGCCTGCTATATGCAAGTCATGACCTCCACCCTGTGGACAGACACGTAAAGACCAACAGACAAGGGGAACCTCTGCAGCAGTGGGATCTGTCCAGCACGGCAGTGGGGAGATGGCTGGGGGCTGCCCCACGGAGGGCAGACAGAGGCAGAAAGATGGGGAGCCTCCAGCACAAGGAAGTGGGACCAGCACGCGTCTGACACCGTAAAACAAAAGCATGAGAGATGCAGTTATGGCAATGGTGCTCACATCTGCAGCATGGCGCTGCGACTTGGGGCTGCTTCGTCCCCACCTGGGGGTGCCTCTCAGGACCCTGCTGCTGGGGCTATGGCCAGAGCCTGAGCTCGAGGGGTTTGGCTGTTTCTGATCTGCTTGGGTAAAGCTCCGATCTGCCTGGGTAAAAAGACCCACCCGCAAAGGCTTCAAAAGGACCCAAACAGGCAGGACAGGAAATGCATGGTGAGGTGTAACACCCCAAAACAAGGATCCAGAGAGGCTGTGAGCCTGAGTGTGGCTCTGTCACATTTAGCAGAAAATGCAGCTCATTGTATCGTTATTGTCGATACAATGACATGTCGATACATCATCAAGCATCTGAATACATACTACATCTCAATGTGTAACTAAGCCTTCCTAGTTGCTTAGGTTTTCTTGTGGGAAAACAAAACAAAACGAAACAAAAACAAAAACAAAAGCCCAACAACAAACAAGATGAGCTTAGAAGTAATTGCCATATTTTGCTCCCCAGCTCCCCTGCAGGAGGCAGCTCTCTGCTGGCTGAGGGATGCCAGCTGCCTGGGAAAGGGGAATGCAGAGGCAGCAGCACCACACTGCAGGGACACGGCATTGCCCTGCTGTGCCAGTCCTGCCCCTGACAGCAGTGGGTGGGTGATGCTTGGAGAAAGGATGTAGGAAAGTATTAATAAAGAAGAAAGTATGAACAGAGTGATCTTTCCCTAGTATATCCTTCCCGGAGTATGCAGTTTAGAGGCTTTCAGGACATCAAGTTTAATAATTTCTCCATCAATCTTGTCAAATCTGCTTTCAAATCATTTATACTTTTGGTCTCCTGAGGCAGTAAGTTCCACAATTTAATTATGCTTTGTGGAAAAGAAGTCTTTGTCTAACCTGCTACCTGCCAATTCTTCTCAGGCTTCCTACATTTTGCTTTGTTAGCTGTAGTGATAACCATTACCCACTCATTTTCTCCTTTCACCTTCCCCCTCCTGAGTTTATAGATTCTATTATTTCCTTCTTTCTCATTTCTTTCCCAGTCTGAGGACATCCATAGTATTTAGTTTCTAGTTTCTGCCTGCTAAGACATACATCTATCCAGTCCTATTCCTTCTTTCTTTTCGACCTTAATAAAGTGCTTCAGAGATAAAGCAGCAGGACAAGAACTATCTACAGCATTTGCAGTGTAAGGTTTGAAAGAGATTATTCAGATATGAGCCACAGAGGAAAAAACAACAGGCAAATATAGAGATGGGAAACGACTTAGCGAGCAATTAGAAGAGCAATCTGATCCATAGGGGCAAATAGGGAGAGAACAAGAAATTAAATTGCAGACCCAGAAGCAAATACAGAATGAAATTATGAAATCGTCTAAAAGAGGAAATGCAAGCAGTGGCTGACACTTGGAGATTATTTGAAAAGACAAGATTATTTGTTGTGATGACAAAATGAAAACAGGAAACAACTGCAGGAAAAATCTGCTGGTGAGAAACGATTTTTATGGTATGAGAGATGCTGATGAAATTTCATGAACTGTATTTTACAAGTTGGGTGATATTTCTTTCAAAAGAGTTATTTCATGTGGAAATCAAGATTATAGTCAATCAAGTGGGAATCAGATCATTCTGAGTTGGAAAAACTGAATATTTTTACGCTGTTTCAATTGATTTGCTGGGTATGTCAATGGATATGGCACTATCTTACTAACAAGGATGGATGTGCATAATAAATCCTAACTACAGCAGCACAGCAATGAAGAAGGCCTTTCGAGCACAAATTTCAGATTTCTGTCCTGAAATCAGTACAATACTGATTTACCTGTGTCCTGTGATCTGTTGATTGCTACAACCTGGTATTATATTTCATAATATTCAGCTAAACTAAGCAACTACATTCCTCATAGCTTCAACTTCCCTTCACCATTATCATTTTTTTTACATACTGCTTAAAAGAGAATTCAGACTTCTTTAATGAATGCATGAATTTCCTTCTAGCAGAGATACATTTGCAGAAGCTGGAAGGAATTCAAACTCCAAGCAAAGTCAATAAAAGTTTTCTAAAGCACCACACACCTCCTACACAAAACAATTTTGCACATTTCATCTTGGCAGCAAAAGTTCTGTCTTGAAGACTGTTATTTCAAAGTGCTCTGAAATCCACCTGCATGTTCAGGGTATATTGTCAGCCTATTCCAAAAGGATACAGGGACACTTAATCAAAAGAATAATAAAAGACATTTAAATGCAGCAACAGTGCAATATAATCATGTCCCATGGTTTCCTGAAGCAAGTAAGGAGTATAGCCAAAGAAAAGCGAGCAGCTGTAATTTTTATCAACAGTCAGTTTGAGAGGAAGGATTGATCAGTTCAGCAGGAAGTGCTCCTAAAGTTGAACCCTCTGCCAGACGGGTAAATCCTGACCAAATATTGAGCAAATGTTGGTCTGAATCCAACAGTAACGTTTATATTGAAATACAACATGCGGAAACAGGCATCAACTTTCTACAATTATCAGCTACAAAATATCTAGTTGCTCTGCTTTCTCTCCCTCAGTAACCTGGTTTATCAGCTTTTCAAAACCTAGAAAAGCTAAATTAAAGCAAGGCCCAGCCTCCAGAAGCTGGATGTTGGGATGGGGCTGTGCAGTGGTCCCACCCAGCTGTGCTCGCCCTGCCCGCGTCTCCCAGCCCCACCCCATCATGTTCCCCTGACGCATCTGCAGGGCACAGCCCAGGGGACCCGTGCCATCCTTGTCCTGGGTGTCCTCAGGAGGCCATGGCACATGGCGCTAGTGAATCCAGCTGCCTCCTGCAGGCCCATACAGGTCATCTCAAATTTTCTGTAGTGAACCACAGCGCTACCAATTGCAGCAAGCGTTTCTCCACGTCACTTGCTTCCTTTGCCTGGTGGTACACAGTTTGTCATGTGTTCCTAATTTTGGATTTTCTGAGATTCATGGGTTATATTAGTTAAACTTCAATTTTCGTTTCTTGGTACGCTTGGTGCCATGGAAGAGTATGAGAAACTGTTCACTGATCCCAATCCTTCATGAATGAAGCACTGAATACAATATGTATGTAGGAAGACTAGGCAGGCCTACAGATTTCACCCTTCACTTTGGATCATGAGATTGGCTCTTTCTATTGTTTCACAAAATAACACTTTTTTTTTTTTTTTTTTTTTTTTTCTGAGAGGTTTCATTTCCTTTCTGAACATGTGCACTGGGCACTCTCAGTAGCACAGTTCACTTCTCCTGCCTTTCCCACAAAGAGGAAGTGGGTACAAGGAGAGGGTAGCACTATAGCAACAACAGTGAATCACTGCAGTGCCAGAAATACAATCACGAAACAGCCTTCCAGTTTAACCAACAATCCAAGCTCTTTGTCTGTGCTGCATTTTCTGTTTATTTGATTAACTCTTTTCCTTGCTTGTCTCTATCAGCTCTACTTTGGTCATGAATCGACAGGAAAACAATGAATTTCACCAACGGAATAAGAACAAAATGATTGAAGATCGTGAAATCTGTAAGCCAAACTAAATATGACCAAGAAATTTGACAGCAATGGAAAGATCAAGAAAACTGTAATTACATAACAGAAAGATAGGAAAGCTTGCACACCTGCAAAGCTGCTGACCCTTTTTCCCCCAGTGCACTTTCTGTGCTGAGCTATTTACGTAAGGATATTGTGTGCTTCTAAAACCTAGGCAGGAAAAACAACGCTAAGAGAAGCTGTACTTGAAAGACTTTATTGAGAAAGTGTCCTGTACTGTTCTCGCAGTGTGCAGGCACTAATAATTTGGCAAAATTCACTTGATAGTTTATTTCTCCATGATAGCTTATTCTTGTGCTCTCTGAGCAGGATAAGTAGTCCCAGCAAAACTCTAGTTCTACTGGCGTAATCCTGCCACCGGCAGGAACCGCTAAAGCACTCTCAGATCTTCTCACATCACTCCCCTTATGACACTCCTACATCAGCAAGCTTTTAACAGAGCCTTGTTCTGGAAAGGAGGGAGGACATCAAGTCCTTCCCAGGAATAGAAGAAGACACGTTTCTGTGGAGACATTCACTGTGTGAGAGGACATGTCCATGGGAGCAGGCATGGGACAACCTGACAGGAGTACACTTGGACTTGGATGCAATTTCTAATGTTGAAAATGTCTAGCATGGTTCATCCTGCTAGCTGTATGCAGAGACCACAAACACACCTGCAGACACCCCTCTCTGATTTTACACCAGTGCATCCAAGATGAGAGGTTGTCTGGAGACACACTAGTAGTCACGTGTTGTTTGTGACAACACGTGTATCAACATCCTGACCTTCTCGCTGACCACGGGGGGGAATAAGCTAGCTGAGTCCTGAAATCCTGTTTCTGCAACAATTATTTGACAAAATAAGATTTTCTCAGGGACAGCTTGGTGTGCAGGATCATCCCCTTCACCAGTGCTGCTATTCTCTTGTGCAGGTAGCTGCATGTTGGAGAAGGGCTTCGCCTGCTGGGAATGCAGGGGATGTGTGGCTGTAGCAGCTCCTCTGTGAGGTCTGCTCCTCTGCTTCGTGACCTGCCTGAGCACTGCACCAGGGCACCCCAAGCACTCTGTGCAGCTGGAAAGGCTGGAAATGCTTCCAGGGCTATTAGAGCTGACTCATATCTGCAGATCCACCACTACACTGAGTGACCGGCTGCTGGTGACATGGGGCCCTGCCCTGAGTGGCCATGCTGCTGCTCCATTCGGTGCCAGCCTACAGCCACAATGCCACGCGTGCAGCTGAGGCAGACCTGGAGGGATTGTAACCTTCTGCCGAGCTCCTAGCAGGGGTAAGTCCATTCCTAAAGGGCAATACTGAAGTTGAAATTAATGATTTAAGATGTGATGAAGCAATAAATGTTGTTACCCAAGTACAAGCTACACTCCCTTGTATGTCTTGAGATTTTTTCCCTCTCTAACTTACCAGAACTGTTTCAAAGACTACTGAATTACTTTTAAAGAGGTGAGACCAAACCATCCAATACAAAAGTTTTTCTTTTCAGTAATGGCAGCAAGAGTTCAACCAGTAAATGAGTCTGACTCACTCCAGCAGCTGAACTGTCCTGTCAAATATCAATCTTAGCTGTCAACAATCATGGAAAACTTCTATGGGAAAGAATTATAATATTGCAGCTTGGTATTAGTGGTCCTTCAGTGGTTCTGCTAAGCTGGTTCATACATGTTCCTGAGCGTCTTCAACCTCTCTTCTCTCTGAAGGCAATAGGAATCTCCTGCTCCTCTGCTGTGTGAGCTTTTGGGGAGGATTAAAACATAACATTGAATGCCTTTACTCTCAACACTGAGAGGCAGAGAAAGCAGTTACTCCACAGAGTGACCATCCTTCCCCAAGATGCACACTCCAGGCACATGTGTGCACATGCACACTCATGCACATGCACATACATATACTCACACCTGTTTTAAAACCTTCCTAAGTGGCAGCTGCCCCTTACAGCCAGTCACACGAGAACAAGGGGACCCAGGACACAACCTTGTCCCCAGGGTCCCTGACACACAGCTAATGCCCCCAGCATCTTCACCAATGAGGTTCAGAAAAATTAAGACAAGAATTAAAGCAGGGGCTTTCTAGACAATACACTCTGGAGTCCTAGGTGAATGGCCCAAGCCATGCTTTCTTCTGCTTTGTAATTCCTCATCTTTTCTGATCCATACACCAACTTCCCACCACAGGCATTGCAGCTACACCCTCCTTGGGCAGTCTGCTGTGCAAACAGGGTGAACAGACAGACCCAGATGTGCAGACTGAAAAGGGCATCTCGGTTTTGTTAGTGAGCAGGTCAGCGGACTTGGGTAACTGGGTCTCTTCCTCAGACCAATCACACACCACAACTGGAAGATGATCGCCCAAATTCTGAGTCACTATGAAATGGGAACAAGTACAATGAAGGAGAAAAACAAACAAACAAACAAACAAACAAAAAACAGGAAGGAATTTCATGTAAATAAACTGGAAAATGTTGGCTGGTTTGGATAAGATAGACAAGATAAAACAGGAAAAGGAACTGCCTGTGACTAGATAAAACCCTAAAATTGTGACTCAGTGGCATTTCTTTTTTATGTGTCTCAACAAATGAATGCCTATTTTCCCCAAACTCTTGGAGAAACACAGTACCAGCAGTAGTTCCGCAGATGGAGATGAACATGGTGAAGATGCTTGCACTTGAACCAGGGCCAGTAAGCAAAAAACAATGAAGGAGGGAAAGGAGGGAGCAATGCTTTGAAGATTGTACCAGTCTCGTGTTCTGTCTGTGATGCATCGGGGATGTAAAGGACTTGTGTGAGTACTGTGCATTAACATTTCTTTGTCTCTGAGACAAGCCTTCTGAAAACTGAATCTTGTAACACAGTTGTAGAAGATCAGTGTCATAATGAGTGTGTGAATGAGACCTGAGGGCAGAAATAGGAAAGTCTTGGGGTTTCCAGTAATTCGGTTTCGGAGAGCAGAAGAAAAGCTGTTTCTGTGTTAGAGCATATGATGCAATGTCTGTATTTAACAAAGTGGAGTTTAGCTCACAGTGAGCCACTAATGAAACCTGTCTGGAGAGTTGAATACCTGTTATTGCTCTTCTTCTCTCATTTCAAATATATAAACTGTATTTTGCATTGAGCAGAAACCTAGCGTAAGAAAAGATTCAAATTTTAAGAAATCTAAAAGGCTTAAATAATAATAATAAAAATGCTAAAGGGACAACACTGGAAGTAAAATATAATAAAAATTCAATATTAATAGGCAACATCTTTATGGGTCTGTTGATACCTCAGTTACAAAGTGTAGGTAGCCCTTAAATAATACATGACTCTTTGTGACAGACAGCCTCTGTAATTTTCATTATTTTAGGGGTTTTCTTTTGTATAACATAATTAACGGGAACCCTGCCATTCCATTTTATATAACCAAGTTTATAGTTTATTTAAGGTCCATGCTAGGTCTTGTGTGGCAGAAATACATAGCCTTGTTACAGCTCCATTGCTATCATAAATTCTATGTATAAATATTTTACACCTACCTTCTGGTGCCCCTTTATAATTTTATGTAGTTTTTGAAGCCTGAGGTCCTATGCCCAATGACTTTCCATAATCTCTTGACAAATGTATAAGTCTACACACTGTTTGTGTTACTACAGGTCTAGGACAGAGCAAAGTTCTGGAAATACATCGTTACTGTTTTACAGTTACTTTTTATGACTTGTTGAACAGTCATTCAAAGGCTTATGTAATTTTTGTGTATTCTTAAAATACAGAAAAATCAAATTTAATTATATAATATAGGTTTTATTAACTAGGTATTAATTTTAGCATTTCATATCAAAAGATAGTCAAGATGTACAAGTGGGTGTGACACCGTACCTGGTCCAGACTGATCACTCATCAAAGCCAGCCACCAATGGCTTGGCAGGCTCCAAAAGGCACAGTAATGCCCTGCTGGGGCTGTGGAAACATGCAAGTGCTTGATGATACATGCATGAGCACTCTCCAGCCAGGGAAAGGCAGGAAGGGATCAGCCCTACAGCCGTTTGTGGAAGTGCTGCGCTTACCTCTGTCCCCGGCGCACGCAGCTGACCCCGATGGTCCAGAGCCCCCTTGGGGTGCCCAGAGCCCTTGGGGTGCAGACCTGCATGCACAGCCCCAAGGCGACCTGAAACTTTGCCTCTAAGAATGCTGAGCAGCTTACACCATGTTACAGGTACATTAATCATTAGTTACAAATGTTGGTTATGGGAAAGTGGCTTAGAGCTCTAACAGACAGCTGGCTATGGACAGAGCTCAGCGAGCAGAGCTGTTAGCGCTGCTCTTCCCCCATTTCAGGCCTCTGACAGAGGCTGCAGCCCTAAACGCAGGTGCCTGAGCCTACCGGCAATCAGCTTTTTGTTGTTTCTATTTGGGGAAATGAAAGCCCTGCATTTTACAACCAAAACCCAAAAGCTCTACTTGATATCTTGGCTGGCACTACTCTGTCCCGCTCTGCTCTGCCTGGTGCAGCCTCACCTCACTGGGGGCAGGTTTGGGTGCCACAACATAAGAAGGACGTAAAACTATTAGAGAGTGTCCAAAGTAGGGCTACGAAGATGGTGAAGGATCTGGAGATGGAACTTAAAGAGAAAATGTGTAAATTCATATATATGCAAAACTGAACAATGCAGACAAGTATATCTGTGTCAGAAAGGCACGTGCATGTCTGATGAATATACATACATGCATGTACATAAACCTTTTCTTCTGTTGAACAGTTTACCTTCCTAATAACAATCAGCAACTTCAAGCCATAATTCATCTTGGCATGATAATACTTTATCAGAATCATGAATGTAATGAGCACTGCTTCAATGGTGTGTTTTCAAGCAGTCAGTCTGTGTGAATACCGTAACTTGAGCAATTACAGAATAGGAACAACATGTGTGCTAATTAAGCCATAGGTTTATCTACACTAAAATTTTCCCTCTAAACGGTACAAATTTCTCTGTACTTTCAGGGTTTTTCAATGTCAGTTTATATTTTCTTATTGTAACTTTTATTTTTGACAAGTATACATGAAATATCTTATTTTTCTCAGATGAAAAAAGTGTTTATCTGTCTCCTGGGAGGGTTTTTTCACCTAATACTGTAGGAAAGGTAGAAAAGTCTGTAGCTTTGTTTTGTCAGGCCAAGATGCATTAATATAGCTTTCCTCTAGTATACAGCTTTAGTGTTTCTTCACATTTAGAGGTAAAGCTACAGACTGAAAGGTAGGTTTTTTGCTTTCCCACAGCAAAAAAAAAAAAA
>VXAV01000085.1:33069-62809 GCA_013399715.1 Alectura lathami
GGCAAGGGCAAGGGCAAGGGCAAGGGCAAGGGAAAGGGAAAGGGAAAGGGAAAGGGAAAGGGAAAGGGAAAGGGAAAGGGAAAAGAAATCTCCTGCATAGGCTAGAAAGAAGCTGGACTCAGAGAAGCTGATTTTTGGTAACATTAAAAAACAGTATATGTGCATGAATGTTTGTGTGTACTTACACCTTCCTAACAAATTTCAAGCTTGTCTTGATGACAGAGAGGCAGCTTGGGAAGTATCGCTGCCAGAACTATCACATGCCAAGGGCCTCAGTGCTGCCACCTCCAAGTAACAGAAGACCTCACTGAGAAAATGAAGTCAGCCTGATGCTTGGATACGTCAAGCTGAAGGACAGATCAAAGGAGCAAATATAAAAGACAGCACAAACACCACTTTGGTTCCTTGGAGGCTGACAGGCAGCTCCCAAAAGGCTAAGAAAAAAGACAAAAAATTCACAGTTACAAAGCAGGTGCTTCAGGGGCTACGAAGAAAAAGCAAGGAGCATGAGATCACACCATACAGAAGAAGCTGTTGGTATGGTAAGTAGTAAGATTCCTGAAACATTCTGCATAAAAAGGAAGCAGATATAAATATTGTGATTAAAATTATGAAAACTGGTAGACAATGCTGACAGTTGTGTTACCAGAGACTGTGATGAATATTTGTCACTGGAGAACTGGTGACAGAACTGACAATTCTGCGAGTGCTAGCTAAGAGCATATGATGAAGAACTTGAACTCTTGCTTTATCAGCTAGGAACTTCTCATCCATTAATTTGTTTAAGGTAGCTCAAAAGCTAGGATTTACGAAGGGGGCAAAGGCTATTTTCCCCCTTTTTTGACATTTTAAAAGCAAGAGGTTTTGCTGGGGGGACTGATTGTTGGGTGCTTGGGAATAGAAGCTAAGTTTGTGAAACAATCCCAGGCTATTCAAAAAAATTACATTGCCTACAAAAGCCGCATTGTTATCACCAGGTGCAAAAACGTCAAGACAGCCTTAGGTTTCTATACAGAAGAAAAAAAATCAAAGAAATGTTAGTGACAGCAATAGACTGCACAGTGAGTTTTGGTTTGGATGACAGAGAAAGTTATTGCAGTGTGCTGGTTTCTATATGGTTTAGTCTTTGAAATGCAGGTTACATCCAGCTTTTCCAAAAGGCAAGGACCTGCTAAGCCACTGGACTGCTGTGGGAGCCGCTGGCATGTGCCTCATGAGCTTCCTAAAGGAAAAGCACCTGCCCCTGCCTGTGAAGCCAGGGATGCTCTGCTGGTGACAGGACTAGTGGCATGTGTCTGTAAGGCAAACCGAAGTCCAGTGACACAGCCTACTCATGTGATTGTACTTACATAAAAAATAAACTCTATGTAAAATAAGACACTGTGCCATGGCAAACATAAAAAGCAACAACACAATGCCTACTGCAGGGACTGATTATCTCTTTTCTTTCCTTCCCAGGTGATTACCTGCTCCTGCTCTCTGTACATCATGGTGCTTCAAATCTAAGCATCAGCTTCCTTACCCACACCAGCAAATGAAATACAGCACCCCAAGCATGAAGAAGAGGGTAGAGGTTGGAAAGCAACACATGAACCAACTTTCTGGCATCTGCAAGATGTAAGGGCAATTTCCTGGCCTCTATGCCAGAAACAGTCATGTAAGAAAGGTCCATCACTTCAAACATTGGTGCTAAGTTAAAACAAGCATAAAGAAATTTCTCACAAGAATCATCCCAGAGATGGTTTAGATTACTTTTAGCTTTTCATAATGTATTATGCCAGGGGAAGAAGAAATGCATGAGTAACTCTAAAAACAAGACCCCTGGTTCATTTAAAATCTCTTGAAAAAAAGTTATCACAGAACAGCAAAACAAAGTTCCAGGTCTTTCCAGAAGTTGTGAAGATGTCACCTGTACTGGCAATAGGCGTAAATGTTTCCAATCTCATCAGTCACAGTTCTTAATAGCATAGGTTTTTCTGGAAAAGAAGCACAGAACTAAATAATGGGATTTCCCAGGAGAGGAAGTGACCAACACCACGGCTAACTGTGTGAAAACAAATCTGAAAGTTTTGAACCTATTTACCAGATTCCTTCTGAACTAAAATGAATCTGTACTGCCTTTGTCTCTCTGCAATTGGCTTCCTGGCAGTCATGTCCAGAGCAGTTTGCCATACATGAAAAGGAAATAGTGCTTTGATACAGCACATAATGCACATGCTGAAAAATAGGTGGAAAAGCCTGTGTCACAAAAGGATCTCTTTTAGAATAAAAAGGCTGTCAGGGAAGTGCTTGAAGAAAGGGAGTTTATCAGACTTCCATTAGAGGCTTGTTTTCTTCTGAAAGCAAGGCTTGTCAGCTACATGGATTTTTGTTTTGATTTGTTTTTGTGGTTTGTTCATTGTTTCTGTTTTTTTTTTTTTTACCTAGCCAGGAGCCGAAGAAATTAATTATTTCAAAATCACAGCAACTTTAAACTTTTATGTTGTTGTGCTTGCAAAAAGGTAGCAAAAAGTATCCAAAAAAAGCATCCAATGCTATCCATGAGCAACAGAGGAAGAGGTGTTATAAGCTACCAGTGAAAAATATAACATCAAATTCACTCTAACTTGAACATCTACTGACCATTGTCAAAATAGTGGATGCTATTGGGAAGAGGAGTGAAGATGCCCTGACGAGGTAAAGGCGATGTGAACCATGTCCATCTCTGTGAAGGTGCGCTGGTGGATGCATCCAAGACAATGACAAAGCTCTGCCACACCAAGGAAACTGTGCTTTGTCTAAGATCTGCCAATTGTGTATGTAACAGAAATGGTCAGGGTGATCTGCAACCAGACAGGAGACCTGAATTCATCCCAACAACCATCAGTTAGCAATGGCAGCTGGTCCATATGCCTCTTACGGCCAATTCATGTTCTTTCTTGTATCTTCTGACCTCAAACTGTGGTTCTGAAGATCAGGATCTTTGCAACATCTATTTCCAAGCCACAAAACTGGCATCACAATGCTTAAAGCTGAAGATGTTCTAGCAGGCTTCATACCGAAGACAGTTTTCAAAAAAACCTGACAATGACCTTGGACCACCTCAAGAACCATTCTGCTGATAACTGGCCCGGGTGCTTGAACGTCTAAGTGTCATTACCACATAACCCATGCAATATTTATCAGTGAGGAAAGCGTAGGAATACCTTCACCTCTTTCCCAAACCCTGGTGTGGGTGCAGCCTGTATC
The DNA here is from genome assembly GCA_013399715.1 of Alectura lathami. Lineage (NCBI taxonomy): Eukaryota > Metazoa > Chordata > Aves > Galliformes > Megapodiidae > Alectura > Alectura lathami. Next base: position 36,298 of record VXAV01000085.1, read on the forward strand.
TTGCTGTGTTTGGTTAGATCTATCCAACTGAGCTGGCAAGCTTATTGGAAGTCATATTTATTTCCACGTCATTTAGTAAATTTGCCTTGAAAAAGACCTACTTATTAGTCAGGTAACACAGATTTTTTTTTTTTCCTGTTGTTCTGGTAATGAGGTTTTCTTATTTCTTAAGTCTTGTTTTCTACTGTCCCTTTCTGCTGTTTTGTGCCACCAGATAAGATAAACCTACAGAAAACTGTTTGGTGAAGCATCTGTGCTGAAGTTAATCATCAGTTTTACAAAGACTTCACTAGAGCAGTAGAAGACTCAGAAAAATTCAGCAAAGGAAATGTAATATTCTGCTCAAAAGCGTGGAAGTTAGACAATTCATAAGATAAAAATGTAAAACAGGATTCCCAATCAGCCTCTGTAATGCTATGAGCGAAATGGTCTGCATGTACTGGCACTGGCTTGCCAGACAACAAACTGGAGCACTACGAAACTGGCACACTCTTTAGAGTCACAGGGAAAATCACACGGGTGCTAAGGGCTTACTTTTCTCCAGGAAGTTCCCTTTTGTCCAGGCACCTTCTCACTCATTCCTTAATAGCCAATTTGGCATCTTAAAGAACTCAGGAATACCCTGGTGGCAGAGCCCTCCTAGCTCACATCCTTTGTGTTATTCAAAGGACTGGGCAAGTGATATGCTACACTCTTGGCTCATGTGGGGATGTTTTTTTATATGGTTCCCACTGCCGGAAGAGCTGTACCATTGAAAGCAGGCACTGAATATTCCCCCCCAAACACACTCTCTGCAGACAGCACAGGTTGCGGACGTGCCTAGCCTCTACTTTGCAACAGTTCTCCATAGTACAATCCCTACAGATTTTTAGAATCCTGAGTTTTTTGTTTTTAGAATCCTAGTGCACTGCAGTAACTTTGCTAAAACAGAGACGTGCCTGTTCTGCTCCTTTCTGAATGACAACCATGTCAGGGACCTGTTTGCATACAGACACAATGCAGTGTGCTATAAGAGTTTGTCATGCAGTCTGGTAATATATTTATTATTTATTCTTTCAGTGGGAAGGCAATGCAGTTGGATACCAAAAATCTTTACCAAGCTGTTGCTGGTGATGTACAGAAAAAATCTGTATTCATTTTTACTGAGTAGAAGACATTGCATGGCCCCAATGAATAAAATCAACTGCTAATATGAAGCTGTTAGCTAATAATCCACTGTACAAGAAGCATCAAAGGACTGAAGCCTACCCTTATGGTTTCTGGGTTTTCGTTTGCATATATGCAACGCAGAGTCAAAGCGCTTCCCTGCAACTGTTCTATCTATGATCACCCAAAGTAATTAAACACTTTTAAAGTGTCTTTTTTTTTTTTTTTTTTTTTTTTTCTTTTCTCAGCTGGAACATTTCAAACCCTGTCCTGTCTGGAGCTAAGTAAATCTTCAGTCACAACCAGGAACGGCTTTACAACCATCATACCCGTTTTCAGGTCTCCATGCTATGCTGAAGATATCACTCATGATGAATAGTTCAGCAGAAAATGTCTGTTCAGAACCATTTCAAATACATGGTTGATTATGGAAAGAAGCTTCACAAGATCTGTCTTTTAATACTGGTTATAGACAGGGCGAACTGTCCTCATAAGCAGTTCCCATACTCTCAAGAAATGTCAGTATTTGTGTGACAGATACTTGGAGAACTTCTGTATTAAGTGTTACCAACCCCAACAAAATGCTCCTCGGCAAAAGGTGCTGTGGATCAGAAAAATGGTGCCACATCCTGGATGTTAAGCTTTGTTTAATTTTTGGGATTGATGAATCAAAAGCTTTTAACAAATTACTTCACAAATTATGAAAAATGTCCCATCCCTGCCTAAAGCTTTTTTGCATATATACCTTCTTCTAAGAAGGCTTTGAAGAAGGTGAGTTTTTGAGCAACTCTTTTGTCTTTCAGACCTAAGGACTAAGCTTACTTAGAGATAACATCTAAAGTTTCCCCCCAAAGTGAGCACAAAATGAAGGGAAAACTTGCTACCTGCAAAACATTTGTCCTTTTTTCCACAATGTAATCAAATAAATGCATTTCCTCTTCTCTCTTAAATCAGACATAATCCTTACTCATACCTAAAAGATAGTATAAGGACAGAGCAACATACTGAGAATTCCTACCTCACTTCTTATCACTGCGCATGAAGTCTCACACCCAGAGTTTTCTCATTCTAGGTAAACATAAAGTGATAGGTACATGCTTTCTGGATTTAATGTAATACAAACGTCAATGTCATGGGAAAGATAAGTGAATTAAATACGGGGACAGAGCATGGGTCAATATGATTATATGTGTGTGCAAACACTTCCCCAGAAGGTTATTGGAATTCAGTAAAGGAAGAAGCTAGTTAGAGCTTTCAATTCAACAAGAAGCTTTGGCATTAGCAGTGCTGATGCACACTTGCCTTGCGCTAATCTGAACACCAAGGGGATTTCTGAATTAGAAGCCCTTCCTTTCACACCTGCAACCCCTTCATTACTGAAGCACTTCTCTATAAATTGTCCTTGCTGCCTCTTCCTCATCCTTGCAAAAAAGCCCTTCCATTTCAGTAGGATGAAAGTCAGAGGGAGTTAATCAAATTGCATTTACTCATTCCAGGCTGAAAATATGCTTCTTAGAATCATGTTAAAGGTTTGAATTTAGTTGCTCATTACTTTTATTTCCAGAGGGCAGGAGTATCCAGTTGACCAAGCAGTAATTACACAGTAGTTGTAGCCAGATTTCTGTACTATTTGCACATGACAAATTCACTGGGCAATCAGATTTGGCTTTGATACAAAACATATGCTACCAATTACACATAAATCTATTACAATAAATGGAATTATATTGGTTTTGCAGCAATAAGGGTGAGGTAAAATTTGATCCAGAGCCCTGGGATTCAGTGGGAGCTAGCTATTTATAATAAAAATAACTTATAAGTTGGAAGCATAAATGCTAAAAATACAATTGGTTACTTTTGCCAGCATTTTAACTTGTCTAGAAATTGGGGTTTTGCCTGCTGCTGTTGGTGTGGAATTCCTGGAAATTGCTACTCTCATCTTAGGAAGTTTTGCCATTAATTTTTGTGTGGTGAGAGCAGATTTCATATTACAGAAACAAGCTATGAAAAGCGAAAGAACAATGGAGACTGAAAACAGTAAATACTTGCATTGTGTGCTACTTTTGTCTTCCCCTAGTTTTGTATAACACTGCTCAACATCATTGCATTAATGATGATTCTGAGGAGTGAAGGAGAAAGCTGCATGACACCTCATGATGATTTGAGGACTCTGTGTAAAACAAGTAAGTAAAAATGTACCAAGGTGCCAAGAAGGGTCCAGAGCCAGGAAATAATCAGTTTGATTACCTGCATTCTCAGGGAAGGAACAATGCATAATGGTAGATCCTGCAAAGGAACAGAAATGTTTTAAAGGGGAAAAGGAAACCAAAGGTAGTCAGCAGTAGAGAGGCGTTTGTATCCCCAGAGAACAGGACCTTCTGGGGGGCAGAAGGAGCATGTTCCTCTGCAGAAGGTGTGATAGCTAGGACCAAAGAAGTCTAAACAAAAAGATGGGGGATACTGGAAAGATGGTGGTGCAGTCCATATAGCAAACAGACATTTCAGCTCAGTTTGAGAACTTTTTCAGCTGTTCAGAGAACAGCCATGGTTGATTTGGAATATTTGGAGAGTTTGTATGGGATATGCTTCAGCACATAGCCCTGGGGAGGATAACCCACAGGTTGGAGCTCCCTAGGTCCAGGGGCTGTGGGAAGGGTGGTGCTTATGCTAACGGTGTCTGACAGATCAAGGCCAGTCCTAGAGGCCACGGCAGCTGAGCAGTGTGATCCATGAAATAAAGAATAATCAGCCTTTTCCTAGAAATGAGCTAGAGAGACAAGAAAGGTTCCAAACTTGAGCTCAGGAAGCTACACCACAATGCCCAAGGTGCTGGGTCCAAGTACAGCAATTTGATGAGAATGCAAAGGAGATCATTTCAAGAGAGCCTACACAGATGGATGATTTTTCTGAAAGACAGAAAGACAGAAAGACAGAAAGAAAGAAAGACAGAAAGAAAGAAAGAAAGAAAGAAAGAAGGAAAGAAGGAAAGAAAGAAAGAAGGAAAGAAGGAAAGAAGGAAATGTAAACCCCACCACATACATAACCTTTTAATTAGCATTCTCTGGAAATAGACACAGCTAGGAATTAACTTGCTGAAGTAAACCTCCCTTGCTGCAAAGAGCACCTAGCAGCCGTCTGCCTGTCCAAGAATTATTGGCTGAAGACAAGATATACTGATTGTAAAGGAAACCTTTAAATAACTACCAAGGATCAAAGCACAAATGGTACCACAGTACCTTTTGTGTTTCATGAAAAATTTATGTATCGAAGTCTAAGAAAGAGTTGCACAAACAGCTTTCCCTTAGGCACTGAAAAGCCTGTGGATCATTATCCTCTCCCCTTGTTATTTCTCTAGATGCTTAATTTTGTCTGTGCATGCCTGTAGATGCTGTTACCTCCACTGGCCTGAGCATTTCGGATTTGCACAAGCTGGGCAGCCAGCTGCCGAGGTCACCATGGCTCATAACTCATCCTGGGCACATCCCAGGCGTGGCTCACATGCAGCCACAGCACTGCGTGTGGTGCAAAGCACGCAGCGGTACATGCTTCCACCTCCAGACCAGCTGGTGGTGCCTGCCTGGGGTCGATCCAGCACACGTGGACCCTCAGCGCAGCTTCCTCCTCTGCACACAGTCCTGGAGCACACGCAGACAGGGAGCTCCTGCTGGTGCTGCTCAGTATCACTGAGGGAGCCGCAGCTGCAGGCAAACCTGTACGCTTCTCCTGCTGGCTGCCAGTGCCTGGTCAGCAGGTTCCAGGGGGTTTTGCTGGGGTTTTTCGTCTGAGACACCTGCACACCAACTAGAGAGCTTTCATCAAGAGCAGCATACCAGGTGTCTGCCAAATCTCCACAGACTTTACTGCAAGCCAAGAACAGGGAAAGGAAGAAATCACCATTACTCTAACAAGGTACAAGTAACCACACTGGATTAGAGGAAACAAAATTACAAAGAAAAAAAAACATCAAATATCTACCTGAGAATTTGTCTGTTCAGATTCTAACTCATGGCTTCACTGTGTCAGAACTGGGGACGCGGCTTGCGAGTTACTTCAATGAATAAACTTTCTCTTCTTATCTCCCCTCTTTACTGGATATCCATGAGATCCATCTGAGCTTTCAAAGAGAAGCTGGCTTAATTTGTTGTCCTTTAATCACTGCGTCACTGTCATCAAAAATGTCAAAGAAATGTTCTGTAGATTGACACGGACAGGAGTTCTTCTGGATGTGCTGACTTTCCAGTAATCGGTACTGGGACCAGATTTATTCAGAATCTTCATCAGGAAGAGAGAGCACTGTGAGATGCACAGGTCTGTGGATGCTGCTACGTTTGGTTGAGTAATCAAATGCCACAAATGCAAAATCCACACAGTACGAAAGCTGAATTGGGGTACGTTATTCCTCAGATTCTGAAATGCCAGAAGTAGCACATCACTCAGTGAAACAAGTACAAAACTGCTTTGAAACTTGAAGAAAGTCCTTTTTTACACAAAGGGTTTTGAATGGCTAGGATTTGCCTCCAAAGGAGACCGTAGATGCAGACAGTATGAGCAAGCTCAAAAAAGAATGGGACAAATTGACATACAGTGGGTCTGTGGGCAGACAGAAGACGGAAAAGGGCAGAACCTACCTTACAGCAAGCACATCCCAGCAGCTGTGGATGCTGAGGGAGTACAAGGGGAACGGACCTGTGACTGACCAGGCTCACATGCCCAAACAGCATCACCCCCTCCTGCTTCTGGAACACAGCGCTGCACAAAAGGGACCACTGGTTTGGCCTCTTCAGGAATTTCTCATGTTTTAACAGTTTTGCTTTCCTGCTTGCCTATGCATGGTTCTTCAGCCGGGCTGCAAACTTGGCAGGAATGTTCTCTCTGTGCCCACCCTCCTCCACCTTTAGTTTTAGGTTATATGTCACATTTCTGTTGTGTTCCTTTGCAAAAGTATGAATTCAAGCTCAGAAAATTCTTTTTACCTTTCTTCATTACTTAATAAAGCATGTATCTTAGAAAGTGTCTACTGTGAAAACATCTTAGAAACACCTAATAATCAGCTTCCAGCATTTCATAGAGATCAAACATGACAGACCTACAGACACAACAAAAAACAAGACTGAGAGGCAGGGCTGACTAACATCATACAGAATTAATGTTGGGAACTTCTCCCCAAACAAGTTTTAATGTCAGAGCTAAATTGTTTCTATAAAATTAAGGGATAGCAGCAAACCAGGGGCACTTTACTACATGTCAAATTTAATTTGAGTACAAGATTCTATGGCTAAAAATATATAGACTGAATTGCAAATCACTCTAGTATCTCCACAAGGTACACATTTCCATGTGTTATTACGGTATACACTTCCTTCCAGTAGAGAATAATCATGACCACACACATCTCAGTTTTGTTCCATTATGAAAGCACACAGTGCTGTGCAGATGACCTTCTATGTCTCTTGCCAGCACCGAGGCCTTGGAGCTTGCAAGAAAGAGGATGTTCAGTTCTTGCATTCTTGTCTTTCCACAGAACATTCACAATTCCAGTTAAAGACTTCTATTTTTACCTTGCAACAATTGAGTCTAAGGAGACCTCTGATGATTCAGGCAAAGACACCATTTGCTTGGCAGTCCACTCCACTTGAGGAACAGTAACTGCTTTTTTTCAGGGACGTCGCTCCCTGCAGATTTATTGGAAGTGTTGATGTCTGTGGTATTCTCTTACTTTTGGTACATTACAAAAGGCAAATTTAAAAACAACAACAACAACAACAAAGAAAAAGCACACAACTCCACCATCTTTTATATATCCCCATAAAAAGCAAATGATAAAAATCTGACTTCATCCTTTTAAGGAAACAGTACAGTTATGCTTCATGTATTACAAATGAGCATGGCTTTACTGTTCTACTCAGATCAGTAAATTACGAGTCCTTATGACAGCATTCTCCAAAGAATTCTATGTTATGTAGCCTGAAGGGACTGTTTTAAACTCAGCGGTGTGAACGCAGTAGTTCAGTGTAATCACTGAGCAGGTGTGAGGACATGACAGATCTACTCCGGCACTGTACGAGTAAGTGTAGGCTACAGCAGCCTGCTGCAGGATCACGTCTTCCACAACGGAACAAGACCAACGGGTAGAGCTGGCAGAGCTCCCCTCCCGAGGAGCCGAGGCAGCACTGGAGCCTCTCCAGATGGGTGCTGCTATGGGCAGCTGTGTAGAGGAGAATGTAGGCCCAAGGCAGAGAAAGCCAGGGGCACAGAGCAGAAACAACAGCCTGGCAGGAAGGGTATAAATGCCGATATAATGGCAACTCAAGAGGTCTGCCAGCTTCTGCAAAAAAAAGCAGCCACTGCTGGCAGCACATGTGCGTTCCCGTGCTCCGTCACAAGCTGTGTCCCTTCCTCTGCAGGCAGGGAGCAGACAGAGCGGTGCAGAGACCCGGCAAAGCACTCCGCTCAGCACCTCCTCCTGCAAAAGGGGGAGCTGGCCATCCTGGTCAGCACATCGGTAAGTAATCATAAACCTTCCTCACACATAGCTGAACGCAATTATTTATTATTATCAATGTTTTTAATTTGGAACCACCAGGGAAATGCATGTTTGGTTTCTCTTCAGGCACCCACAGGGTCTGACAGGCACTAACCAGCGTAAGGCAGCTTAATGGGAGCAGTTTGCTCATCCAGGAGAGCAGGTAACCCTCTGTGCATTCCCTCGCTAAAGAAAAACGCTTTCTCTCCATTAACATTGAAAGTAGCAGAAGCTGCTATTGCACACCTGTATTTAAAAGCTGACTTTCACCTCCCACTGCTTTGCAATTGCATCTAGGAGCCTAAGATGGACAACAAGCTCAATGAAGGAGTGACAGAGAAATAGTCATTCCCAATCTACACTTCATGGTTTTTCAGTGAAGAACAATTTTAGGCAAGCCCAACTTTAGTAAATTGAACTAAAACAGATTAGGAACTTTCACATGTTCATGTCTCCAATTACTCTCTAGCATCATTTAACAGGTACAGTAAGAAATCTGCTAGCACCTGATGGAAAACCCCAGGACATAATGAGAAATGATTCCACCCAAGACATTCCTCAGCCTTCCTGCCCATTTTTCTCTTCTGATACACATCTGATACAGGCATAGTGTGCTAGAAACCAGCAGTCTCACATTCTCAAGATTTAAGCTTATCTTCCCTGCGATTTATGTGCATGTAAACTACGTGGAACATTGCAAGAGAGAATCATGGCTTTATATAGGAAATGCAGCACAGGAGAACGTTTCGCTTTGAAGCAGTCACACAACATGCGCGCGCACACACAGATGAAGCACCGTGTTTCTGAAACACTATTCTCCCCTCAAACCTCCAACATGTAAAAGCACTGAAGAAATTCACTGAATTACACTAAAGAACAAAAAAAAAAAAGAGAATGCATTTATCCTTTTTATGTCTTCTTAATAGAGCTGATGCAAGCTGGGTCTTGTTAATTGAAAGTAACAAGATGCAGGATACACTTCATGGAAAGTTAAGAGTACCTGAATGGGCAATAGACACTTTTGATTCTTCTTCCCACAGCCTAAAACTCCTGTTTCTGACAATGGTTTTTACTGTCTTCCAGCATGAATCCCACTGAACGTCAAGAAGCAATACTGAACAGCAATGGGAAGATGCCGCCTTTATCTTGACAGATAGAAACTAAAGCCTCGCTGTGAAATGTGCACAGATGGTGTGGGGCTTATGCCTTGAGAAAAGTGACGTGGTGACAGGAAACAGGAACGCCAGCTCCTTTAAAAACAGTTGTTGATGGCACATTCAAATAATAAATGAGTGTGCAACCTGTGCAGTGAGGCTGTTCCTCAAACACATAGACTTCCTTCCCCTTTGCATTCTCCACCAAACGGTGGATGACTGAAAATGCTGTCATAGCTTTAAAGAACTTAGACACTGACTTACTTTATCCTTTGGTGAGGAATTACTGGCTTCAAGTCATGACAAATTGAAGTGCATGGGTATATCTCCTGAAAGACAGATGAATAAGCCAGTGAAGTCTGTTCAATCCCGTGGATGATTTTCAGTGCAATTTCAGCTACAATGGATGGCTCTGGAATTTTCTCTCACTGATACAGAAGTCTGAGGCTCTGTGCATTTTTTTTTTCTTTTAATGGGTTTTGAGTTATGTTGATCCTGATAAAATTCTGTGGAGATCACCATTGGTTCTGCGAGAGATAAATTTTATCTCCATAATTGAAATAAAAAACAACACAAAAGTCAAGTATTTTCTATTTTTAGTTCAATGCTAATAACACAGTGACAGACTATTGAATGTGAGAAAAGCAACACCATCAACAAAGAAAGCATTTCAGTAATTGCCATCCGTGGCCCTTCTGAGGTTTTTTTTTTCAGTTATTTTGCAGCTAGTAAACACAGGTATGAGTTCTGCTTCTATATCTGGACAGACTCTCAGGCAGCAGTATACAATGCCATAATATTTTGGCTGCAAACGCTACAGAAAAAAAGAAAAGTGTTTTAATGGAAATAAAAATATTGCTATTAAATAATCAGCTTGTCTGCCACAACAACGTGTTCATCAGCATATGGAATGGTAAATAAAGGACAGAAGAAAATATTAAATTAGCATTCTTTCTGAGATTTAGGTTGTCCCTGGAGAGAAATACCTTCCACAGCGCATCTCCTCCTGTGTTTTGATGCCTAGAATGCAGAGAAATACGGAAGGAGTCACTTTTTTTTTTTTTTTCCCCATGTATCAGATGAAACCAAGAAAAAATGGCAAAAAAAAACAGACACTTGTGAACGTTTTCAGTATATTGCCTTGCTGTTCATGTCTGAAAGAGGACGTGATGTAAGATAGAAGACTGTGTTTAAAGCAATTAAATAATTTTAATTCAGAAAAATAAGACATAGTTGTTCACTTCCTGTTTTATGAACATTTTTTCTGTCAATTCTTCACACGATGAAGCAATGGAATCTTCATCAGGAAAAAAATTCTTTGTAAATTCTGAATGAAAGAACCCTCCACTGTAAATGCTGATGGACAAATCATGTCCTAACTCCAACAGCTAAAAGAGAACACTGAGAGCCTGAGCTGGCCAAGCCACACAGACCACCCTGCTATCTCCAAAATCAGTTTCCTGTTCCTGTGCAGTTGCAGAGGCATCACACACTCTCCTTGATAACTGAACCAAGCTCAAGACTTCCCTCAGAAAACAAGCTTCATGATATGCTACTCATTCCCATGGCTTGTTCCTAGAACTTTATCTTCAAGGTAAAGCATAGACTCAACCAAGAGACAGAAATTTGGCGTTTGCTAATACATCTCAGGTGTCCTATTAAAAAAAATAATAATAAAAAGAAGAAGAACAAAAAGAACACACATACACTGAAAAAGATCCCCAAGTAAGGAAGCAGGACACTAAAGAGAGTTTCTTATAAATGACTCCCAGTGCCTCAACATTACTTACTCACAAACCTGGTGAGGCCACAGGCGCAGAATTTACAAAATACTTCTTCTCTCTATATTCACAAGCTGAATGGGGTAAGCTAAAGAACAGTCACATTGTGTTAAACTGTGCAGAAAACCTGCACTTGGAATAAAATCTTGACTGAAATTGATGGCAAAGCACCACCTTGAAAACTGAAGGAGCTAAAGACAGTGCTGCCTTTAACGCTGGTATTTGTTTGTACTCTTCACAACTTAAATAGCACATCACACTCTGAATGTGATAACTGAGTCTCACTGCACTTGTATGAGATAGGTATCATTCTTGCCTGATTCTCTGGATGTTTAAACTGAGGCACAGGAGAGGCAGAGCCCATCACCATCAATGGCAGAATTTCAAATCAGTGCTGCAAGTTCTTGACTCCCATTTCTTTAAAGAACTTATGGCACAAACTCCCTGACGAAGCAGATGTCACAGGAGTACACAAGTAATGCTTACCAGGTGAACACATCAAAGTACCAAACACAACAAAAGGCTCTGCACCCGCTGCCAGCAAACACCCAGCACAGTGACACCGGCACCTCGTGGCAGCTGACCGCGGCTGATCTCCCACCCACCAGTGATTCTACACTGGGGCTGTGACAGAAATGACGATGACTGACAGGATGCAAAAGGCCAAGAGTAGCAACGGCCTTGCATTTTTCCAGCCTGTACACTGGGCTATTCTTTCCATCTCAACCTTTGCATGCAGCTCACGTATTAGTGTTCTGTAGTCACAATGATAGTTTAAAAGACACAGCACTGATGCTCCAGCCTTCTCCCTGCTGCATGGTACAAGGCAGCACACGTAGCATGGGCGCCTTGTGCTGTGGAAGCTGAAGAGGCTGTAAATGGCATTAGATAAAGATTAAAAACCTGCTCTTGGTTTTTAAAATGGCATTTACTTCATCACTCTTGTGTTACTGCTTGGTTTCCTATGGAATGCAGACACATGATCTGTATGTATACACTTATGGGCATCTGAATGCCTAACACAGAACATCCTGGAAAGTTTCCTTCTATCTGTGTCAGCTGGAGATCAGTTCAGCCTCCAAAGCACAATGATTTTCACCCCTCACCAAAAAAACAAACAAACAAACAAAAAAAAACAAATAATGGCTATTCTCAATAGTGACGCACATATATTAACCTGGGAAAGTTTTGCCCCAGCCAAAGAGTTTGGTCTAGTGCTGTGTTACTGCTTCCTTATGCCTTTGTAACTCCACCACAAAAAACTCTGTTTACACTTGGGGCAATACTGATGAGTCAGACACCAGGACAGCAAATCCACTGACATATAAATGTGCTGTAAACAACAGATGTAAAATTGCACAAATGACTCACCATCTAGCAAACAAAATAAATATTATCTGATAGGGATGATAAAAACTGGGGGCAAAAAAACATAAAAACCCTAAAGACATTTTAATAGCCCAGTTGAGTAATCAGCCACACTATATTTCTGCTATGTTGCTTTTATGTTACACAGAAAAAAAAAAAAGACAAAAAGATTTGGTGTTCCAAAAGCTTGTTGTTGTGCATAGTTTTTCCATTAAAAAATGAAGTTTTGTGGTATTCCAAAATTTCAAGTGTGATCCTTATTTAATCAAGAACTCTGACCCACTGAAGATATTGAACTGGCTGAGACAGATCACCTAGTAGGACCTGCATAAACCGTACTTAGAAAATATTTCTCCAGGCTCATAATGGATTCTGAAAGCTTTTCCTGTGCAAAACCCACATCTTACTGTAAGGGATGTCTCACAGGCACCTCTCCTACTGATTGAGCACACTGATCCCTTGGCATTTGCAGTCATAGGACATCCCCTTGCAAACCTGGAACAAACGCAAACTTGGCAGGAGACAACAAGAAAAGATTTGCTGCACCTTTAGTCACCTTGAATGCCACTTATCAGATCAAAAAAGCTAGAACACTTAACAGCAAGCATCTTGTAGACCACTACTGATTAAAAACCACTATCAGATACTTAATGGTTAATAAAATCTCCTCTCCGTTTTTTTTTTTTTTCCAGGTATTCAACCGAAACTTTACATTTTGCTCAATTTTAGCCCATTTCTATTAAACAGACTCTTTTTATACTAGTAAATCCACTCCTCCCACATGTTTATATTTTAAAATACTTATAGATCATCACCAATTTATCCTGTACTATCAAACTTTTACTGCCCCTTACCATGTGATTAACATTTGCCTTTCTTTTAATCTTCTCTTATCTATCCACACCTTGACTCCCTGGAGATTTGTGAGGCTCTCCCTAGACTGCCTTTATTCTGTCAAAATTTCACTATATATATATATATTTAAAAAAAAAAAAAAGGAATGGAAAGTGTCCAAAAGTTACATGTGCTTACCCTGTGTGAAGCTGTGGGCTGGCACTTCTGCTCCCAGCGGTCTCCCTGACTGTCTGGGTGCAGCAGGAGCTCCAGAAGCTGCCCCAGCTCTTTGGAGCCCAGCAGCACCTCCACGGGTTTCCAGTATGCTCCAAGGGGCACCGACCTGAGGATCTGCTTCAGAAGCTCGGAGCCTGAGGGCCAGAACAGGGCCGGCATTGCCCGGCCACCCCAGCAAGGGAGGGTTGGGGTGCCCAAGGGAGAGCCCCCACCGGCAGAATCTGCAGAGCGGGGAGAAGGATGCCTTCCCTGTGCCTCCCTGGCACCTCCACAGTATGCAGGGAACTGACAGAATGATAATGGAGCTTTCTGGTTTCTAGAAGTACAATGGAAATGCAGAACCTGACTTGCAAAAGCAGAGAGTATTTTCCTTGGCACCAGAACATCTATCACAAGGACATGGCACTGCTGCTTTTACTGTTAAAGGGAACTGTGCTTTGTTATTGCTGTTGTTGTTTTTAAGAAAATACTTCCTAAAGTCCTTTCTTAGAAGAAGGAGATTTCAATTTTAAAAGTCCATGAAAGTCACACAGTTTCCTCAGAGTTCTTGCAGAATTCCTGAAATCTGTGGCATATTTTTACCTATATTGATTGCATGAATGTGTTTATCGGGAAACTCGTGCTGTCTGCAGACTAATGCTGCCATTTGCTCTAAAACTCAATTTCCACTGACGTTCATGTTCTGAACAATCTTCTATTACCAGAGCTAACTCAGGGCAGCCCTAATGAGCACTCAAGAGAAAGGACTGTGTGCAGATCCTTGGTAAAGCTGGGCTGACTCCCCAAAATCAAAACACAACTTTGGTGATAAAATGCACAGTTAGCAGTAAAATTATCCCAAAGTCAAGGTGGCCCACGTTTGAGATTAAAATGGCTTTTTTTCCCAGTTTTTCTCAGATGAAGACATGCTCTGTGTCTTACTTCCAAGTATTGATTTTAAACCACCATTCACACATACTGCAACCAGCACTAAGGGCTAATTAAACAGACTGTAGCCCTTCTGATTCCATTACACATCCTGGCCATGGGAAAAGTTAAAATGCATACCAAGGGCTAAAATGGCAATATCAAAGCATAGAGAGACTAGGTTAATTTTACCACAAGCAATTTTGCTGTTACTATGGCAAGTGTGAAAGCATACCCATCACTGAAGGCAGAGCTGTGCAGTACTGTGAGTACTCACACTGTTATCCAGCCAATTACGGGAGGACGAGCCATCCCAGGGATACTTACCCCCCTTCTTCACACACAAATCAGTCCTACATCCACCTCTAGCTTTTCCCTCGTCAGAGAACATTGTCAACCCCCCTTCTTGCATGTTGGTTGAAGCTCTGAGGCTTTCCTGACAGCTTCAACACAACATCTGGATCTGAGGCTTTCTAAAACCATCTGCTTGTGCTGGCTTTTATCCTGATTTAATCCACAGCTAGGGGGACCACAATTGGGCCTTACAGTTTGTCCAGGGAGTAGTTCAGTAAAGAATTCCCAGGGAAAAAAAAAAATATATATATATATATCTTCAGGCTGTGCAAAATAAATAAATAAATAGGAAAACATATGCTGAAGAAGAGACATAAAGTACAATTGGAAAATAATTTTTAATGAACTAAATTAGTCTAATACAAACCTGTCTAATATTGGTTAAATACTAACCCTTGGAAGGAAGGACAGGATGACTCAGGTTTCCACAACAAAAAGAGATGCTGACTCACCACACCAACCAATTTTATCTCAAAATTATGTAGGGCTCAGTGACAATCAAAGTAGCCACCAAATGTTAGAATGTAAAGAACAGAAGTTAAAATTAATCTAAAATACAGTAGAGGCTAAGGTTCTATATATGTAGTTAAAGCCAAGCACTTAGGGAAACACCCAGCTGGCATTAGGGGCAAAGCCATGCCCCATATCTCTGGTGTGCTCCCATCACAGTTACCATCTTCAGCTGTAAGGCTGCTCTCAGTGTAGGAGAAAGAGGATCTGAGATAGTAAGAATAATGATAAAAAGCACAGGAAAACTTCTGAACGAAGAGAGACCAAACAGGCTGTGGCTGTCAAGTTTAAAGGGAAGAGATACCATGACAGAGTGAAAAAAAATACTAAATGGTTTAAAGAAAGTGAAGCACTCTTGCTCATGTTTTCTTCTAACGCAAGAACTTGAGGGTATCTGAATACAAATGCAACCTCAGATACTGATGTCGATAATAAATATGTTCCCATTACATATGTCACCCGAGACAGGGGCTGCACTTTACCACACATCTGCACAATGCAGCCCCAGAGTGGGTGCATCCTCTGAACACTAGGGCAATTTAAATATGAATAAACCTAATCAGCAACAATAGAAGGAATATATCACAGAACAGTATGATTAAAATAAATACCAGTCACTCTGGTAATACTGCTGCATGGCTCGTTGCTTTATGGTAACATGAGGCTAGCAAGAATTCAAAAACTGTGTTTTTACTGAAACAAATGTCCTCATTTATGAAAATTTTGGTAGAAAAAAATGTAAAGGATATATACATTTCAGTGCTTTGAGGAAAAAGCAGAATCACTCTGACTCATTGAAGAAGACAGGACCCAAATGGCCATCCACCCCCTCATTCCACCCAGAGCAAGGCTGAGATCATCTAATAGCTTAGCAAGATCAAACTGGCACTGAAATACATTCCTCCTAACACCACATCTTGCCCTGTTCTCAGCCCAATAGACAGCGGGATGCTCCTCTGACTCTGTATGCAATGTGGAAGGTTCTGAACCATTTTCTTCTCTCTTTCTTTCTTCAATACAACCTGAAATATGCAGGTTTTGCTAAAGGAAGATGTTTTAAGGCTCTAATCACCTTCAGTTCACCTCTGATGAGAGGAGAGGAGTCTAACTTTCCCCAAGCTGCTTGCTGCATTACCCATGGGGTAATCTATTTTCCAAGATTACCAAAAATTCAGCACATTTTATTTTCATAAATAGGAGTTACCCAATTGAAGCCAACTTGTATTTGTCACAGCCCAGCTTGACAAGGTATTGCAGAACTGTTTCTATTATCTTCCTTTCTAGTGGAGTGAAGTAAAGTGACGTGATGTGACGTGAACCATCTGATCTGTAGTTGCTCAGCCAACAGCAGCTCTCCAAGTTTGTCACTATGGCAGTCACTGGTCCACTTCAAACCTGTCCTTGAAGCTGTTGCTAATTTTGCCTTTTTTTTTTCCTTATAACTCCTGCTGTGCATTTACCTACGCTGCTTATTGCATGCCTCTTAACTAATGATTTCCTCAGCAAACTATGTCTCCGTCTGTTCCCTGACAATTTAAGTTCCAGCCTTTCTCTTCCAGGAAAACCAGAGCAAAGCATTTTTCCCATAGTGTCCTGGGGCTCTTCTAAACTCCATCAGTGGATAACTTCAGGCTGTGTTATCATCTTTCTGTTGTGTTTCGGTTCCAGGTGAACCACTGGTTACTTCAAACTAGGAGAGCAGCAAAGTCTCCATGAGAGGTTACAAACACATGAGAGCAGCAACACACCATCAAAGGCTCCCTTTTGTTTGCTTACCCATCACTCACAGGTAAGCCCTGAAGCAAAACATTTCATCGCTGCACATGGAGCGGTATGGTGACAGCCTCAGGAAAGTGAGGACCGTCCTCCCGATGGTTTTTCACCCTAGCAGAGTATCACAGATGATTTCTTTTTGGTTACAGAGCCTCTTAGGGCACCAGGGAAAGCTAACATTGGGAGATAAATATTTCTGTTTCAGTAAAGGTCTAGAGGCTCAAATCAGCAGCATTTATGCATGTTGCAAAGCAACAGGAAGAATGTGTATAACATCAGTGTGCTCGCCCTCACCAATACCTCATAAACACTATATATATATAAATACATACACAGATATGTAAACGTATATATATCTTAGAACATATATATCTGAAGTATATCTGGAAGCACGTAAGCCTTTTCCTTTGGATCTGCAGGATGCACCTGGTGGCCCACCCCACACACTCCCAGCTGGTCCCACAGACCGCGCACAGCCTGCTCCCCATGCCCTCGCTGGGGCCTGCGGCTGGCACCGCTCCCCCGCAGCTGGGGTCTTGCCCCACGTGGGGCCGGGATGCAGCCGCCCCAGCCCAGCCCCTGTGCTCCAGGAGGCTGACAGCTCCCTGACCAGAGTGATACTGGAGGGTCTGGGCACGGGGGGCTGTACTGAGGCCATAATGAAAACCTCTTTCTTCATTTTTACTGGAGGTACAGGGCAAAAAAATATCTATAACTGTTCTTGTTTTTCACTTCTAGCAAAACACCTTGCTATGTCTGCTTAAATTTATATGGCATCTTCTTTTGCATGCTCATCATTGCCTCCCACTGACAGAGGACTTTGTACTTTCTTCTCCTTCATTTATTTAACTCACTGGGATTCCATGCTAGGCAAATTTTGCATTGAAATTTTTGTTAAAGTGGTATGAACAGGACATAATTACTCTGTCATTATTTGTAGCTGAAGGATCATTTTGCTAATAAACTCAGATTTATTCAGCTGCATCTTTAGCCCACAAAATACGAGCTAAACTTAGTCCTTTTCTATTATTGCATGGAACACACTCAATTTTCTGTCCTTTTCCTGCTGACAGAGGTGGGAACGGCTTGTGCGACGCAGCATGCAAGATCTCTGTGGTATGGCCAGCTGACATTGTACAACAGCAGAGATGTCCTGACATCTTGAAGTAAACAAGACGTTCTTCCAGTGAGGTCAGACAGCCCCTATTTCTGTTCTTATTTTGAATTATTCCTACTCAGAAAGATATAGTATGAGGCCATACTCTGAAAGACAGAAAGACCTACAGGAAAACGTTACTTCAGAGCTACCTAAACACCAGTGTTTTGTATGTTGCAAATCATTGCTGATTTTATATAAATGGGAACTCTGTCCACATAGCCCCAAAGAACAATTTCCCTCTCATTTTCTACTTAAAATACCTTGTCAAGGGAGGCACATTCCAGAAATGACACCTTTTTCAGTACTGCAAAGATTTAGGTCAGGCCATACCATTGAGTGCTGCCTGGCTACTGAAGCTTGCTACGTTTTAGCACATCTGCCATTCCAAAGTACCAATACAATCTCATGATATGCCAGAATTAAATGCAAACCACTACAACTAACATGAATGGATGCATCATCATGAAAACATGAAATCACCCATTTTGTGAAGACATTTCCTTCCTTCTAGCTCATGCACTTATTTTTAAGAACTGAACACCACTTTTCAAGGCATATATCCAGTAACAGCTTGGAATAAAGAAAAAATGCAGTCCAAATTTGTGTAGATAAGAAACTGTGATACTATTTCCTTCTCCTTTCTCCCTTACCATATTATGAATTGACTACTGGGAAATAAAAGTATTGCTGCATTTCCAAGTTCAGGGCTTGGATAATTACCATCAGGCTCTAACACATCAGACCTGTGCCTCAAAGCCCATTCAGATCTCAGCAATAAGCAGTGGCACAGCCCCTACCACTGAGGAACTAAAATCAACATTAATGGTGAGTTTCATATCCCAATGTGCTAAGTATGGACGTTAGCACTGTAAGATGTGCAATCCCTAGTTTCTTTCCCAGTGGCAGAGATATCACTTGCATTGCTGTATGGCTCCTGAAGAGAGAACAGAATTCGTAGGATGCTTTGCATTTCAATGTGGAAACCAGAAGTACCTGAGAGCTGCAGATTATAAAGTCACATTGTCATGGGTATAGGAGTGCATTAGCAGTAACACTTTCCTAGTAACTAAGAAAATATTATCAGGACTGCTGGCTTTCTTGCCTATGCCCATGATAATATTCTTACTAGCTGGCACTACATGTTGGTTCCATATCCTTAAAGTTGTAAATACCCAGGTCAACCAACGAATGGCTTCCATTCTTTACATTTCAAGGTTGATAATTTGGCCTGGATTTTCCCTACTGGGTACTGAGAGTTCTGACAAGGTACAAGCTCCAAGATTATCCTGGGGGATGGAACAGTGAAAATACCCCAAAGAATTCTCCTAGCGTCGCTCCTCAGCTGACTCAAAAGCTGCTTTCTCCAGTAACTCCTCTCTTAACAGTGGCTGGGGAAGATCCACAGTGCTCTGACCCTCATTTAATGTGTCCATGACCCGTGCATAGGAGTTGTAAAGCTGATTTATTGGACTCGGGGATAAAAACCCCGTTGTTCCATTTTTACCCAGCAAGCTTCTTCATAGTCCCACAGCAATGAGAGGGAGGAGAAATGGAACTTTTGCAGAAAAAATGGTGAAAGTAACAAAAATGATTTCAGGTGATAGTTTCTGAAAGATGGAAGTAAAGTTTTGTCTTATTATCATTTGCTGCTCAAAAGTTGCTCAAGTTTCAATCTGTGTGTGAGTGAACTCCCACATTCTATACACGTCCTGCTCATTCTTTACATTCTAGTTTATTTAGAGATCATTTACAATGAAAAAACATTTTAGGCAAAAATTATGTTAGCTTGTAAAGTTCTAGGAGTCACGGGTTCCATGCCTAATTCATGCTCCATTGAACTTTTGTATGTACACACAGAACACGTAAATGCAAAGACACTCTTGCCATGCCTAGCCAGGAATTCGTTATTTGCCCACAGATACATTCCAAAGCTCAAAGCTTTCAGAAGTCTAAAGGTGACACAGGAGAGTCCAGTGGTGACAGCAACCAAAAAACAAACATATACAGCCTCAGTTGAAATCTGCAGCAAAATGGAGTGTTCCCCACATGGCAGGGGGGTGGAACTAGATGATTTTTAAGGTCCCTTCCAACCCAAGCCATTCTAAGATTCTGTGATTACTAAATGCTAAAGTATGTGCCCATCTGCCCACTTCTCTGATTACCTGTCAGTCATACTCTGCCTGAGCAATTTTTAGAGCTGTCAATTAGTCTCCATTAAATTTCAAACAGGGCCAGAAGTTGCCAAGATAATTATGATTCCACAGATTTTCTGACAAGAGAGTTTGGGTGGCAGACAGAGACATAATTCATGCTATCCTAAAACAAGAGCAGTCTGGAAAAACTTCACGATTTGTTTGACAGCATAAACAAATTGTCCAGCCATCTACCAAGGTAGCTCTTGAGAGGAAACAGCACATGCTGGATTTTGTGAAACAGGGGGGACCAGAAGATACATGTCTAGTCTGGAGAAGAGGAGGCCGCGGGGAGACCTCATCACTCTCCACAGCTTCCTGAAAGGAGCTTGCACTGAGATGGGTGTCAGTCTCTCTTCTCAGGTGACAAGTGGTAGGAGATGAGGAAACGGCCTCAGATTGCACCAGGGGAGGTTTAGATGTTGGTTAGGTGTTGGAATGGGTGCCATAGGAAGTGGAGGAGTCTCCCTCCCTGGAGGCAACCAAGAGATGTGTGGATATGATGCTTAGGGACATGGTTTAGTGGTGGACCTAGTAATCCTAGGTGGTGGTTGGACTTCATGCTCTTCAGGGTCTTTTCCAGCTTAAATGATTCTATGATTCTGTGAGGACAGTTACTGTGTACAGTGTACAGTTACTGAAGAGCTGTTGGTTCAGGGAATAAAAGGATGAAATTAAAGGAAACTGACATAAAGTAAAAAAGATTAATTTTTAAAAAGTGATACGATTGATACAATCCTAACAAAGGTTCGGTATATCCTCACAAACACCTAAGTCAGTTTGGATGTCACATGCTGATAGCTCTGTTGAAATCTAAGTTACATTCTTGGCCGTGTGACTACCTGAGGTGTACCCGAACATCCCTAAGCTCATCTCCTCTGCTTGGCCTTCACAGCCACCACCGCCCTCCTCTATGACTTCGCTTAGGTCAGCAATCTTTGGCATTCAGTACGGAGTAACTGGACGCTTTCAATTGCCTATGAATCACAGAAGTCAGCTACATGACACACAGTTTCTACAGGTTTGAAAACATGGAAGTCCCAAATCAAACACTGAAAAATTGTGGACAACATTGCAGATTTGGTTCGTTTCTATTTGTTACTACACTTGCTTGTGTGTAGATGTGCAGATGAATGCAGGTACTCTGTGGCACAGCACGTGTCAGATACACGTACATGGAGGGGTGTCCCAACAACCTGGCCAGCCCTCCCCTGACTTCTGAAAGGAAGGATTTCCTAAGATCAGAAACCTTTGTTTCTAAGTGCAGATGCTCTAAAAAAAGTAATTTCTACCCAAGCCTAAGCTATAACCACAGCCCTGCACCTGCAGTTGAGCACGGTTTGTGGGCACAGGGGCCCTGCAGCCAGCCTGCTGGCAGCACGACAAGGTCTTGTGCTGAGCCCTCGTGGTTGGAGCACAAAGTCATGGTTCAGGCTTGCACTCCATGCAGGCAGCTAGCTAATGGCCATGAAACTCATTGCCATGGTTCATTACATTATGTCAAAGGGGACAATGGTTGTTTTCCCAGCAAAAAAAAAATCAGTGAAACTAAACTGGTGTCATTTACAATCCTGAAGGGTTCAATGGAGATGATCATCTCTAAAATCCTGCAGGGTTGTTGTATTCTATTGCTAATTTGTGCGTGTTTTGAGAGCAATCACTGAAGTCTTTGAAGATTCCAGAGGTTCCCATGGTGCTGTTATGAGAAGTTTTGGCAGATTCTGCAGCCCTCAGATAAACAACACGAGGATTTATGCAACAGCAAGTATTGGATTTGTTCTTGTACTTCATACATCAGAGCTTCAGGCCTATGTAGTTTTGTCATAATATCTTAAGAAGAAAATGCAAAACGTAAAATTGAAAGGACACAAAACCTGAAATCTCATCAATTCAAAAAATAGCCACCCTTTTTCCTTTTGAGAATTTTTTGTGCTTTCAGAGAAGGCATCACTTGCTCTTTTGTTTCATCTTGCTGTAAGAAATGCAAGCACAAAGAAAACTACCTACACTCTGCTGTCCTGTGAGGAAGTAAACTAAAAAAAAGGAAAAAAAGAAATCAATAATGTTAATGACATGTCTTACTCATCATTGCTGAAGGAAAATTTAAAATTCATTCCTGCAGAGACCTCTTTATACATTTTATTTGTCCAGAACAGAAAAGTGAGCAATTCAGTTACTTCGGGGCTCAACAATGCCCCGAAGTTGAGCATGTGTTAAACAAAGCACAACAGAACATCTGGATTGTATTTCAGACACCTGCACACAGCACCATCTATTTTAGGCACATTTTCAACAAGAATTCAAAGTGAACACATGGAGCTCAGCACAGCCCTGTAGAAGTGCCTTCCTTCTCCTTGCAGCCAAGGGGAGCAGTAGCCCACTGTGTGTGCTGAACCACTCACAGAGACGCTAGCTGACTACAAAGAAGCACTTCAGTAACTATTTAGATTAATCTAGATCACCCTGCAGGGCTAAACATTTGACCTAAGGACCCTGTCACCTCTGTTTCTTCATTTTACCAGTGCAGCCAAGTCCCAGCACTGACAGCCATCACTAAAGCATGCTGTTAAGGGATCACCTTTCAGCCCTGCCCTAGGAAAATGAGATTCTTCAGAGGAATCTGCTCCTGGGGCCCCTGAACCCATCACACGGACAACTGGCTCAGGCAGTGCCCCATGGCACTCCTCCAGAGCTCTGTCCTTGGAAAGCGTGCTTCAGAAAGGACAAGGTCCAGTTTAAAGCAGCTTGAAAGCCTCAGTCATGCATGTGTTACCACCAGGCACAAGGAAATGAATGGTCAGGAATGAATGAACAGGCAGCCAATGAGGAAAGAAGGGGGAAAAACATCTGTGGTTGCTGAAAGCAGTTTTATATGAAGCAGACAAAGCAGACGAATGAAACCACCTGCAGCAGTGTGTAATGCACTCCTGTTGACACCAGATCCCATAGCTTTACTGAGTCCTGAAACAAAAGTCCACAAGACCCAGAGAGGCTCTGAGGGGGAATTACTTCTCTGACTGGATGGTTTGTATGCACTACATTCTCCATTTTAGAAATAAAATTCTGAAATTAAAAAACACTCTGCTACTGCTTCCATTTGGCCAATAGTAAATTTGTGATTTTAGAAAACTAAACAATACTGATACACAGTATTTCAGGGTCTGACCCATCCTATTGCATTAATTGTGCTAAGGACAGAACATTGCCAGAAAATCAGCAGCCCCATTTGAAGATGTTACAGCCAAAAGCCTTTCCCATTCTTTCAAAATAGCTGTTATTCTATGTACTTAAAATGTTTTTGATGTGATTGATGCTTTTGCTTCTCCCTGCCTGTAGGTCCTTTTATCACCTCCTAGTTAATGAAATAATGACAACCAATCACATTTACATCTAACACACAACATGTTGGTAAAGGTTGTCACGCCTCTTTAAATTCCATTCTTGCATGTTAACACAGCATTGTAATCTTAACTTTTTCTGTTCTGCCTCACTGCTGCTTGGTGCACTAATTAGCAAAGTTATCCCACTTCAATATTTTAATTAAGTGGCAGTCAAATGTGATGAGCTGAAATGTCTGCATAACTGATGTCTCACAGGATGCTTTGTCCAAGTGAAGTCTACAAGAGACTTCAAATGCATCAGGACGCTGGTTTCACTAGGTGCAAAGGCACACCAGAGCCATGGCAGGGAGCTGCACACTGCTGTGCACCGCTGGTGCTGTCTCCGAGGAAGGCACTGGTCAGTATTCTCCACAGTCAGCAATGCATGAAGAGGAAATCAAAGGAGACAGCTGAGCATGCAACAAAACACTTTTCTCATATTCGCAGCCATACCATTACCATTACCCACCTGAGTGGGTTCATGTGCTAGTATCAGCCTAGCTCAGTACATTAGAAAAAAGTTATGTAGTTCCTGAAAACTTGGGGTTCCTGTAAAGTTCTGTCATGCGCAACTCAGACCAAGTCGCCTGAAGTGAGGAGTCTAAATCCATGTTTTATCCCTGATCTGAGTTATCTGATCAATGAGTGCTGCAAGAACATGAGAGCAACATGAGAGCCCTGCAAGAACGTGAGCCTCAGAAAGGGAGCGGAAGGCCCTGTGTGCTTTCTCATGTTCACGTCCATTAGCACTGCAGGGTTTTTGCCAAAGAGAAGTTGAATTTGGCCCTGTGGTTAGGGCAGAGGTTTCTGACATCCTCTGTGGAACAAAAAAAAGTTTGTGTGCTTTCTCTGGATTCCAGCAAAATTCTGTTGGCCACTGTAGCTGAACTTCACCGGGCAGAACAAACTGACTTTTTACCAAGTCCCATAATAGTTATTTGAACTGAAAAAAAGCCCTTGTTGCCAGATGCTTGGTTCATTTCTAATTTTAAAAAGAGAATATCTTTAAAAAAATAAAAGCAATAAGGAAACAAAGAAAATTACTTATATTCTAATTGTTTCTGTGTAGTGGAATTAAATTGGAATTTTCACAAAACATTTTTTCACAGGGAAATAACAAAGCATCAAACCCCAGCGGTTCACAGAAACATTTCAGTTTTGACATATTTTTCCCAAAACAGACAGAGGATTCTGACAGCTGAGAAGCCATCTCGCTCAGCGGTCTCCATGTGTGTGGCTGTGAGACACCCCGGCTGTGTGGGGACAGGGACTGAGGACCTGGAGTGGCCGCGCAGAGCTGCGAGCCCACAGCAGCCCAGGTGCACGGCCATCAGTCTGGGAAAAGGTCCCCCAGGGTGCCACTGCCATTTCAAGTCACCATTTTAGGTTCAGCAAGTGGAGTCCCTTGTGCACTTGGCAGTGTGCAAAACCCCTGACATTACAGATCTGGCTGCTCTGTGTTGCTTGGAAAAATGAGGAGGAAAAAAGTGCTCCTGCAGACATTTTTGTACATGATCTGTGGAAACTTTCGGAGTTTCTGTGCAAATGGCATCTCCTACATTGCAGAAACTCTGGGCCTGAGCTAGCTCCAGCAGGTCACCTGCTCGCCCCAACTCCCTCACACACTTTTACTGCCTGCTGCCCTCTGGAAATGCAGCTGAGCACTAACATCGTGTCCTGGAGCACTTCCAGAGCTCAAGTGTCTGGTGGGCCAATGGCCAATTTTTAGCCAGTTCCTTTCTTAATAAAGCTGAACATTTGTTTTGTAAACAGTTCTGCTAAGAAACACATTTGCATCATATAATTCAGTCTGTAATTCTGAGCGATCCTACAGGTCTGATTTATTATTAATGGACAGATAAAATTATGTGCTAATGTTTGGATTTACAAGAGCTCAGATAAAGAAGAATACTCATTATTCCCAGTCAGAACCTGAGATTCAACTGAAGTCAGGAAGAGATCTGCCCCTTAATATCCACTGCTGCTGATCTGCTCTCCATGGTTTTGGCATCAGAGCATCACACAGCGCCAGGGCCCACTAGGCATTACATGGGAAAAAAAGACATGCAGAACAGAAGGGAAGAATGAGGAACAATATATTTGTGCAGAAAATAAGCCCTTTCTCTGCTATATGAGGCCCTGATGTCCTGACAGGGGTGCAGTAGTGGGCCTGATGACATGGACCAGTAGGCCAGGTCCCACATCCCCCCACCTACAGGAGATCTCAGAGCAGCTGGTATTAGGGAAAGGTTTCTGCATACTGCTTTGCTGAGATCATTTTCCCCCTGGAAATCACAGGCATTGATCAGGGTATGAGGTTTCAGTTTCTCCAGATACACAGTTTGGGCCCAGCTCCACTCAACAGGTAGGATAATAGTCAAAACAAGATGAGGGGAGAAAAAGGGAATGCATTCAGCATTGAGACTCCTAATTTAAGATGAAATGATTACAATGTGATTTTAATGCTTCAGTCCAATCAGATGAGACTCCCCTGCTGCGGATACTTACTGCTTTCCTGGAAATTCACAGCTCTTCACATTTATGCCTCTCTTCAACAGCTATTTTACCTTACAGCTCTTTCTCACCACTGCAAGGCACGAGGCAGACTCTGAGCACCGCAGCCCCCCAGCTGCAGACAGCTGTGCGGACATCATGGCTGGCACCAGGAGCCAGGCTAACTGGGAGCACAGCACTGGGAGCCAGACGCAAGTGCTCAGAGAGGTCTCAGAGCAGCTCTTGTTCTTACCCAAATTTCTTGCTTTGATTTTTCTCTATTCTGATCAGGTGTTGAATCTCTGTCAACTCTAAGATACCTCAAACTAATACTTACACGTGTTCCACTTTTTTGTTTTGTTTTGTTTGTTACTCATTTTGTCAGGACCTGACATGATTTTGTCAGGACTGCATGCTTGCCAGTGCTCCCCCTTTAATCTACCAGGAAGGCGACCCTAGGTAGGAGCCTGTTGTATCTCACAGCTCTAGCAGCAAATAAACACATCAGAAACCAAGCTGATATTTTTGTATGTTTCTGAGCTGTTCATTTTCACACTAGATTTGGGCTACTCCCTATTACTTCCTTCTTGTGCAACATGTCTATCATGGAAAAAATGATCTGTTTGCAATTGAAAGTGCTGCTGATATAATGCATTGCTCTAAGAAAAAGAAAGAGAGAAAGAGAGAAAGAGAGAAAGAGAG
>VXAV01000086.1:2688-21527 GCA_013399715.1 Alectura lathami
TCCGCGCCGCCGCTCCGGGATGCTCCAGGGCCAGGGCACCGCGGCCGTGAGCACGGCTGAGCCGGGTGCTCGGGGCAGGAGGGCCCCCAGGGCGGTGCAGAAAGCTCCTGGCCTCGTGCCCTGCCCGCAGGGCAGAACAGCTGGGAGCCGCGGCAGGCGCGCAGTAGCTGTGTGCTAACTGGGGAGACGCTGCTTTCATCACGGTGCACAGCTGAAGTTAGGTGCCTGGCCCCAAAGCGGCGGCATGTGCTCCCACTTGCTTTCAGAGGTCAGCTTACTGACAACGGGATGCTCAATTTGGAAATCACCGCTCTCTGGATGCAGTCCCACCCTGGCTCAGAGAACAACTCAGACCGTCTCCCTCCGCGCACTGCGAGAGCTTTTCGGATCATAGCCATCGTCCTGGCCACGTCGTGCTACCTGCCAGGAACACGGGCCAGGGAGCTCAGCCCCTTATCCCTGCCCCAAAGCCGGGCACGGAGCTGGCAGAGGCGGCGGCAGCCGCCTCCACTCGCTGCGGCGCTGGGGCAGAGGTTCAGCCTGAGCAGCGCACCGCAGGCTGGGAGCCACGGACCCACCGGGCCGCGCCGGCGGCGGCAGGCACCGCGCTGCCTCTGCGTAATCCGCTGGCTGCAGCCTGCGCACAAGATGTTCCTTCCTTGGCAGGAGATAAGGTGTTCAGGGTTACAGACATGGCAGAGGAAGTAAGTGTGGAAACGGTTACGAAGGTGAACGGACAGCCAGCTCAGAAACGAGGCAGGAGGAGAGCTCTTTTGGGAATCAAAGAACCAGCACGCGGCTGCTGCAAGAACGTCCCCCGGCACCCAGAACCCTGCTGCTCCGCTGCCAGCGGCGGAGCAGTGTCTGCAGGGCCACTGCTGGGACGTGCTTCGCCTGGAAGGAGGAGCAGGAGGGAATCGTTGAGGCTATTTTTGCATTCCCGAGGTTTAACCCAGTTTCTCACGGGGCCTCACCGCTCAGCTTCGCTCCCTCCTGCTGCTGCTGCTCTGCCACCTGCAAACCTTCCCCTGGAGCACTCTCCACTTTCCATTTCAGATTTTTTTCTTCTCTGAACAACCCCAGTGCTGAAATTCAGTGGAGCCACACGGATTCCAGGTGGAAGACAGCCCCGTGCTCCGGGGGGGCTGCAGGAAGCCCATCAGAGGAGCTGGGGGTGCTGCTGCTGCGGGCGGGCACACGACGCGGGGCAGACGAGGAGCCTCACGCCGGGGGATAACAGGATTCACAGGGGGACTGCAGGCTTCCTCTGTGGGTTTCTGCCTGCCCTGGGACATGTTTTTCCCTAGGGGGTTTCTTCTTCCTGCAGTTACACTCCTCACC
The DNA here is from genome assembly GCA_013399715.1 of Alectura lathami. Lineage (NCBI taxonomy): Eukaryota > Metazoa > Chordata > Aves > Galliformes > Megapodiidae > Alectura > Alectura lathami. The sequence continues at coordinate 4,030 of VXAV01000086.1, forward strand.
TACCAGCTCGGCACACGCCACAGCTCTGCGCTCTCCTGTTGCTGATCCGCCTCGCGACAAGCCCAGGAGCGAGACCTGAGCCCTGCCCTCCGCTGCTGCACGGCCTCGCGGCGCAGCGGACCCTCGCTGCCCACGGCTGCACCGCCGCAGCCCAGGCACCTGCCCACAGCCCTGGGGAGTGCTGCCACGGGGCCGGCCCCCACGGATACCAGCGCGGAGCCTCCTGCTGCCCCCTCGGGCCGAGGGCAGGGAGGCTCCAGCACAGGCTGAGCCCGCGGTGAGGGCAGCGCAGCGCGTGGCACTGCTCAGCGGGTTTAACTAAAGCCACATCTGGGGCGGGCACGGCAACGGCTGGCGGTGCCACCTCTGCCTGTCCCTCATCTCCGCCTCAGGGCAAGAACAAGCTGAGGCAGATCTCTGGATTTCTAAGAGTTTTTACAGCTGACCGTGATTCTTCTTCATCCCACCAGACTCTTTCCAGGGGTTAGTAAAGATGCCGATGGCTCAGAGGAGAGAGGTACGTTCATTAGTTGTCCGTGCCAGAAAGTTGGAAAATCTAGTCCAGAAAAAGGGCAGAGTGTAGAACAAACAGATACAATTAAAAAGAACCAAACCAGGGTATTTCCAGAGGGACTGATCCTCCGAGGACAGCGACGAGCGATCGCTGAACCTGCGCCCAAAGAGCCAGGCTGCGTCTGGGAGAGGGCAGGCAGTGTGGGAGGGAGAGAGAGAGGCGTGATTCACGGGGCTCTGCCACCCCCAGCGCCGTCCCCCGCGTCCCTCCTGGGGCATGGCCACAAAACCCTTCAGAGCCAGGCACCGGGACATGGCCCCGGGGTGGGAGCAGGGAGCTGGCGTGTCAGACCCGCGGGGACACGCAGCGGTGCTGCAGCCCCAGCACCGTGGCGGCCCCAGCGAGGCCCCAAACCTCAGACCGCACCCAGCTCCCCTGGCAGGGTTGTCCGGTTGCCACCGGGGCTTTTCTTCAGAACTGCCCCGCCTCATTTACACCGCCCTGGCACCTCCGCATGCGTTCGAGCTGCCTCTGTGTTCCAACGGTGCCTGGTAACAAGGACAGGCAGGGCACCCCGGCACCAAGCGCTCCTCAGGCACACCCGAGCCCGCCGGCTCCATGCCCCGTGCCTGCTGAGCCCCTGCCCCTCCCGCAGGCTTCTGCGAATCTGTCCGCACCCCTGGGCGCTGTCTCGCTGCCCTGAGCTGCCCTCAGCGCTGCCCTCAGCCCTTCAGGTCCCTCACGGCCCCTGAGCAGGGCCTGACCCCAAGGGGGGGACGGTGACACAAGCGCGCACGCCCTGCTGCAGGGCACGTGGGCAGCCCCACGGCTCCTCTGCTCTTCCTCCTCCTCCTGCCTGGTCCTGATGCACTCCTGGCCAGAAGGTCACCCGAGCCAGGTGCAACCGCAGACGTCCCGCATCTCGCGCTGCTGGCATGGGCCGCTCTCCTCCCAGCCGAGGCCCAGAGCGCTTCGCTCCTGCCCAGGCTCCTCTTTCTCTTACACAACCGCTAGAGACAGGAAACTGTCACTGCAAGATGCACTGCGGGGGAAGCGAGGCCACGTGTGAATCTGGGTCACTGAACATGGGAAGCGGAGCCAGGGCTGACTCACAAACCTCGTCCACGAGCTCAGCAACGGGGAGCGAGGGGCACACGGTGACCCAGGTTCAGCCCCTTCCCCGAGATACCTGAGCTCCCCCCCCCAGGCCCTCATCCCTCCCTGCAGGAGGGGATGCGCTTTGCAGCAGTCACAGCCTACCAGGGTGACTGTGCACCCAGCAGGTGGGGCATGGGGGCTTCGGCCTTTGCTCCAGCTGTGGAGGGCAGGCAGCACCAGCACAGCCGGCTGCTCTTCCTGCCCAGAGTGCCAACGGGAGCCCACCAGGAGGAGGAGGTGTCTCCCTGCCCTGTTCTACCCCAAACAAGTGCTCTAGCCACGGGAAAATGCCCTGCGTTTGCCTCTCTCCTTTCTTTGACCCAGGCACATTGCTTTGTTTTTCCTGCAGGTGCTTATGTTCAGCGAGTTGAACAGAACAGCACGGATTCGATCAGATGATGAGCACCACCCACGAGTTACTAACTCTGCTGGAAGTAACAGGCTCCAAGCCACCAGCAGTGGTCTGGCACTTGGGGATGTGAGCCAGCAGCGTGCCCTGGTGGCCAAGAGGTCACCTTGGCTGGGCGCAGCACAGAGCAGGGCCAGCAGGTGAAGGGGGGCGGGTCTCACCCCTCTGCTCTGCCCTGGGAGGCCCCCCACCTGGAGCCCTGGGCCCAGCGCTGGGCAGGGCAGGGAGCTGCTGGGGGGAGCAGAGATGCGGGGGGCATGGGGCAGCTCCTGCTGGGGACCCCCTCCTGGGGAGGAGAAGGCTGGGAGGGGTCTGCCCAGCGCTGAGCAAGGGCTGAGGGGGGCCAGGGGCTGGGGCCAGGCTTTGCTGGGTGCTGCCCAGCGCCAGGCCAGGGGGCAGCGGGCCCCCAGGGAGCTCCCCCCGGGCAGGAGCAGGAGCTGCTGTGCTGGGAGGGGGCAGAGCCCTGGCACACGCTGCCCAGGGAGGGGGGGGGGTCTCCTCCTCTGCAGAGCCCCAGTCCCACCTGGGCGCTGCCCTGTGCCCTGCTCCGGGGTGGCGCTGGGGGGCTCCCTGCAGCCCCTGCAGCTCTGGGGTGCTGTGATTCCCAACCCTTAATGACTGACCATTTCCCTTTGATCCTTTAAAAAGCAACACAGACACCCCAACTCCCCCTAACACATCTGACGGCCCCCCCAGGTCCGCCCCACGCCGCGGCACACCGGCACAGACTACGTACATTGGATGGACATGGGCGACACGATCTCCTCGTCCAGGTCGTCCACGTCGTCGGTCATGATGAAGTGCGAGGGGTTGGGCCGAGGGGTGCCCATCCAGCTGGGGTCGATGTTGAGGGCAGACGCCAGCGTGTGGATGCCCGGGTTGTTGACGATCTGGAAGCCGCAGAGCAGCTCTATCTGCTGCCAGCGGTGCAGGCGCTCGCGCAGCGCCGCCGTCACCTCGCTCAGGGCTTGTCTGAAAGCAAGGTTGGAACAAGGCAGGCAGTGAAGGGGAAGCACAGCCGTCTGGAACAGGCAGCCTAGTGGTTCCTAACCCTCCAGGCATCCCTCATGCCACGCTGAAGGACACAGCAGCAGCAACTGCGACACCCAGGGATAATCGCCTGAACCGCCGCAGCCCCCCAGCGCCCCAGGAAAGGCCGTTTTGGTGGGACGCTGATGCGCTGCATGCCCACAGCCCCAGTTTCACACGCATAAGGTGATCGACCAAAAGCAGCGAGGCCAGCCCCAGCCGCTCGGGCACCTGCACAGCCCCAGCACACTCGGGCTGGAAGTACAGGAGGGGTGAAAGGGGAAGCAGGAGCAGGGCAGGACGTTAGGCAGGTACTCACTTTGCAGTCAAGATTTTATGATCAACATCGTCCAGAGACGAGCTGTGAGCGACATGAAACGTTCCAAACAGGGTGTTTCGCTTCTTTTTGATTTTTTCAGCCTGGAACGTTAACAGAAAAAAGGTCACAGGAAGAAGACAGCCTTATGTTTCCTCCAGGACAAGAACATCCTGGAGAGGCTGAGACAGAAATAGTCCTGCAGCTGTTGCGCACGTGTAAATAGCGTGAAATGTCTTTTTACTGAAGGATGTTACTGTTCCTAACGCGGCGGACGGGGAAGCGCCAGCAGCAGGCAGGCTACAGGTCCCGTGCTCCCCTCCGGCCCTTCTGATTTCCCAAAGGCAGAGGGAATTGAACCAGCCACGCTCCTTCTGATGAGAAAGCTACTGAAGAAATAGTGTTAATGCCTGGGGGTGGCTGTGTTCTGCCTTCTTCTTTTTTTAAAAAAAACCTTCTTTTTACTAAGGCCTTTGGTTCACAGGATGTAGTGGCATCAACCTGAGACTTAAGAAGACAAACCAAGGATGTGGACATCTGGCACAGCAGAAGTAAAACCACTGGAATGCCAAGATGCCCGTAACAAAAACCCTCCGGGGCAGACAGTCGCAAGCTGCCAGCTCTGGCTGCTGCAGATGCCCACAGAGACGAGCGCAGGCTCCCCCAGCTCCCTGCTCCTCGGCTGGCACAGGAAATTTTACACCGGGGACACAGAGAGGGTGACTCATCCCACGCAGAACGCCGAGAACAGCGACTGCTTGCAGAGGCACGGAGCCTTCTGCTCACTGCCTCCCCACGGTGCCCAGGCAGCAATCAGCACCGCAGCTGCGGGACCGCAGCCCGCGGGGGTGCTGGAGGAGCTGGCGGCCATGCCCCCACCCCACGCCTGCAGTTCAGAGAGGAGATGGCTCGTTCCCACTTCAGTTCACCTGCGTGCACCTCTGCGAGGGCCTGCGCTGCACTTAGAAGGGCCCAGCTTGGCACTGGGCATGGTGCAGCCAGGAGCCGTGGTCACAGCCGCCATCGGGGCACGGCGTCGTGTCTGTCACCCGAACAGCGCAGGGGACGACGGGACCTCACGCCAACCCCTCAGCACTGCTGTGCAGTGCAGCTTCCTGCAGGTCTGGTGCGCAACAGGTGAGCACAGAAGCGGCTCACGGAGCGGAAGGGGAAAGAAGATGCAGCACGCCACAGTCCGCAGGGTCCGTTTCCCAAACCCTCCCCCTGGGCTGCGAGGGGAAGGCCGAGGACAAGGGCCCTGAAACTCTCACCCCTTCCTTGGCCACCAGGAGCTGCTTCTCCGCGTTCTGCTTCTTGATGTTGTAGTACTGGACCTCCACCTCGTGGGTCAGCTGCAGCCACTTCTGCAGGGCCTCGGGCGCAGCCCAGCTGCTGTGAGACTCCAGCTCCTTCTCGGCGTTCTTCAGGGCCATGCGCACCTGGGGAGAGGCAGCGGTGCCACGTTACGGGGACAGGGCCGGGGGCAATCCCACCGGGTGGCAAGTCGCAAGCGCAGGGCTTTTGGTGCAGCAGAAAAAGGGGGGAAAAAGGCCTGCCAACAGCTCAGCCTTACTCCTGACAGGAGCTGAGGTCTGTAGGAGAGGCAGCGTCCCGGTACTGAGCCAGCGGAACGGGGGAGCCCCGCGTGCTGCCTGGGCGACCACGGCAGCCCGCAGCGCTCTCCTTCCACCTCAAAGCCGAGATCTTGATTTTTTTCCTTCCAAGTTTCTCCCAAACCATCCCGCAGCCACGGTGCCGCTCCGCCTCAGCGATGCCGGGGCCTGGGACACGCAGAGCGCTCACCTCCAGCCTCTGCGAGTCTCGGCAGCTCGCTGCCTGCCTCCGGATCTGCTAAGCCCCCAGATTCCCTCCTTGCACTACAGCTACCGAGCAGAGGGAGCTTGTCAAAAGACAGTTTCGCACTGAAGCGAGCTGGCAGAAATATTTAGACAGAGAACATGTGCTACGTGGTCAGGAGGAGAAGTGCCATGTCTGGCGGCAGCCGCTCCCTCCCAGCTCCTCTCCTCCACGCTCGCCCTGCTGCAGAGCGGGGTGGTCGCAAAATTAGAAGGAAGTGGGTGACAGGCAAGATGGGAACACCACAGATCTGACACTACAGCAGCAGCTACGTGTGTGATTTAGTCCTGTCGAACACAACACGGCCTCAGTCCCTCCCAGCGGTGAGCGCACAGGCCTCGGGGCAGCCTGGTTTCTCCCCGTGGATGCACCAGGCCCTTCTCCCACTGCCCGCAGAACCTGCTCCTGGTCAGCACACCCGCGTGCAGACAGGAGAGCTGCTCCTGTGTCTGGGGTACGTCACAGCGTGCTGCGAGTCGGGGGAAGCAGCAGCCAGGGACCCGGGGCTGCGACGGGCAGGGCTCAGGCACAAGCACCGTCCCGTCTGCAGGGGGAGCAGACAGCAGGTAGGAGGCGTGCATTCTCCTGTGAGGATTCCCAAGATCCCATTTTGACACTGAGTAACAGCTCATAAGGCAAGAAACGCCTCCTGAGCCTGAGGCGTGGGTCATGGCTGGGGGGGATAGGAGCTCACGAGGAGAGAGAGGCTCAGCGTAAACAGTTCTGTAGGTGAGAGCCCAGGCCCAGAAACACGCTGGGTTTTGACCTCATGCTGGACTCCAGCAGCAGCCTCCAACCCCTCCGGTACCATTCCGTATTAAGAGTCAGCTGGTGCAACACAAGGCCTCGGTGTCAGATCCCCCGGGACCCCGACCACTCTGACACCGGGCGGGTTTCACGGTCAGTGGCAGTGACGGGTTAATCGTCCCCGAGGTGCAGGGCTCACCGGGGCGGTGCCTGTGTTACAACCACGCAGTGGGGTCAGCTGGGTAAAACCAGTACTCACGGGTCAGCGCATCCCTCACGAAGGCCTCTGAGAAACAACAGAGTGGTTAGGTCAGCTCTGGCTTTCCAGCTGCCTTAATGCATGTGAAGCGGAGGGAAGTGCCTCGGGCTCGCAGGGGGAAGGCTCTGCGCCCTCCCTGCACGGCCCCAGCGCAACGCTGCTGAGCGTCGGGGCACCCGGCTCCAGGTGCCCGAGCGCATGCTCTGCAGGGGCTCCACGGATGTGTGGGGAGGCCACGTGGTGATTCAGGAGGAACGATCTCGGGCCGAGAGAGCAAAGTTTGCCACAGGAGCCTGCGGGTGTCCGAACTCGCCTTGTTCCAAGCAGCGAGGAAGAGCAAACGCGCTGCCTGCTGCCTGCACGCTTAACCTGCACTGCCCCGAGCTCCCGGCCACCTGCGGGCTGAGGACAGATGTTCCTCCCCCGCCAGTGGAAAACCTGGGTTCTGCCTTCCCCTTCCTCCTCGCCTCGCCCCCATGGCGGCGGAACAGACCGGGCACAGCTGGGCAGGGGGGGCACGCTGGTGCCGCGGGACAGCCAAGGCCCGGCTGGCACAGTGTCAGCTCGAACTGATCCGTAAATTAAGGTCAGGTGAGACTCTTCCCCCAGGTGAAGCAGGAAGGAGTGACTGGATTTGTGTGGTGGACTCCCCCTGTAGGTTTGGCAGCAGGCAGCTTTGAGGTAAAATTCCCACCTCCTTCCTCGCTGCAGCCAGGTGCCGCCAGCCACGGCTTTCGTTTCCACCACCTCCCTACAGCTTTCCGCAGAGGACCTGGGGTTTTTAGGTGCAGGGCTGGAAGCCCTTCTCTGGCCCGTGACAAGCTGTTGTCACAATACCACGCAGATGCTCTCTACACGCCCCGTGCCTCGTTGTTTCCAGCAGCAGCACTGTACACAACATTCTCTCCAGGTCTATGTTTCAGTATAACTCAGGGGCAGATTTTCCAGCCACTCTAAATTTAGAACTAATGTTTTTAAGAACTGCGTATGGACTGTGACCTGTGCAGAGCCTGACCTAGTGTCACCTAGAATTTGGAAGGGCACTTCTTCCGTACACCTGCAGGGCCAGGAGCAACCACAGCGAGAGCAACCAGAGCCGCTCTGCCTCTCTCCTAAAACCACAAACAGGCACAAAAGGGAAAAAGGAAGAGCTCGTGGTTTGGAGAGGAGGTTCGGGGCCACCAGAGGGGAGCAGCTGGAGGCCAGGCTCAGTTCCTGCCCCCTGAGGGCCAGCTGGGAGGCATGTGGTGGCAGCACACCAAGAAGCCGCCTCTCCTGTTCCTGCTGCCCAGCACAGCTGGTGCTGCTGCTCGCTGGGGGGACGTGTGGGGACCTTCTCCTCCGCAAAGGGGAGCAGAAAAGCAAAGGCAAAAGGGCGCTGCGAGCAGATCCCCCCATGGCTGCCGAGGAGGACGCAGCAGAGCGGGGGCCCCTACCTGCTCCAGCTCCTGCTCGGCGTACTTCTGCCTGCTCAGCTCGTTCTCGGTGCCCTCCCGCAGCTCGCGGAGTCGGTGGGCCTCCTGCTTGGCCATGCTGATCTCGTCCTGAAGCTTCTTCTCCAGGTGCACCTTTTCCACCTCCACAGAGCGGTGCTCCTCCTGAGCCTTCTGCAGCCTGCGAGACAGGGAGACCAAGAGCTGTGCACGGAGCGCGCAGAGCGACTGCGGGCAGTGGCGACCCGGACCAGCCCCTGGGGCTCCTATTTGCTCTGTGGTGATGCCAGCAGAGATCACGGTTGGAAAGGCAGGGAGAAAGCTCACCGTGCCCGAGGGGAAATGCAGTCGCCAACTCCAGATTCTCACCTTCATTCCGTTTTTTGAATGCTCACTGTTTTCATTTGAATTTTCAGTGTTTTTACAAAAATCAGACCTCTGCCTTTAGTAAGAACCAGGCGGGGAGGACACGCTGAGCAGGTTCGGACACACAGACGGGACATCTCCGCGTCCCGCTTCCAAGAGCGCTCGCATTTAGACAAGCCTTAATCCTGCCTGGAAGAAGTCTCCCTGCTCCTGGCAGGATCGGGCCGGCAGGAGTTGTGCACGGCGGTGGCAGTCACCGTCCCGCCCGCGGAGCAGGCACAGCACCCAGGAAGCCCCAGCCCCTGGGGCTGCAGCTGCGGGCACGGCGACCCCCAGGTGTTTCCACCAGGTGGGAGCTGCAGCAGCAGCAGCAGCCCCATCCCAGCGCAGTTCAGGGAAATCAAACCAGCACCAGGAACGAGTCTGCCCCGAGAAGGGGCACAAAGTCCCTCGCTGTGCCACCCTGACAGATGCCACCAGCACCTCCTGCAGGTACGCTCCAGGACCTGTACGCTCCAGGACCTGTGTTTCCAGAGGCTCCCTGACCGCCAGGTTTAAGGGACAAAGCAGATTTGAAATTGAGTTGGAAAGGATGGGTGAGGTTCACTTCAGAACGTAGGCTCCCAAAAATCATGTTGAACAAGCAACTACTGAAGGGCTGCCTTCCTTGTGAAAACCAGCCCGGTGCTCCAAATGGAAACAAAGACTTCTTGAAATGGTGGCAGCATTTAAACCCTGCACCAAACTGCTGAGGGACGTGGTCCAGACAACTTCAGACACCTCCAAAAGCTGTGATGCATGCCCAGGACACCCTTCTGCCGTCGGACTGAGCACAAGAAGCGTTCCCAGGCAGCCCCTCGGCGGCACCGGGACCAGAGCAGGGCTGGGGGCTGCCCTGTGGGGAGCTCCAGACGCCCTGGGCGTGGGGCTGGGGGGCGCAGCCAGGCCTGGCTCTGTTACGACTGCGCTGCCAGGAGCCAGGCTCAGCAGTCCAGGAGTGCCTTCCACCTTCTGAACACGAGCCTCTCCTTCAAGAGGCTCTGACACAGTTTCAATGAATCGATGGAAGTTGGACAAAACCTCGCAGCGGAGGCAACCCTGGCGAGGCCCCTGTGTGCTGCTGCCGGCAGGGAGCTGCCCCCGCCCAGGCCAGGCTGTTCCACCCCTCCTGCCCTGCTCGCTCCTCCTGGGGACCGATGGGAGCGGAGATAAAACACCGAAGCCGTTGGTTAATTGTGGGGTTAGCAAGGCACAAGCTCGGCCAGCCAAACCAGCAGGGGCTGACAGAATACAGCTTTCCAGTGGCAACCCAAACAGTCCCTAAAATACACAGAAAAAACCCCCCAGAGCCACAACTGGCACCACCAGCCAGAAGCCAGCATTTTGGAATCACGGGATCTCCTCCTGCGGGGTGCAAGGCGGGGAGCACAGCAGCGGGGCAGGGCAGGGCTCTGGCTGTGCTGCACGGGTCCCGCACACCGCAGAGAACACCCGGCGGTGGCAGGGAAGGGGGCACAGCAGCCTGCGTAAGCTGGAGAGGGGGCCCTGGGCACCCAGAGCTGGAGCCTTGCCAGATGGGGACGGAGAAGTGACGGCACCCGGCGGGTGACCACGCTCTGGGAGCTGCCGGGTGCTTGCTGCTGCCCGTCCTGCACCGCTGGGCACGAACAAGAGGCAATCAGCAGTCCTCAGCTCCGCAAACCCCGCTGCGTGCAGCGCACACACAGGTGCCTGCATCCAGCGCTGCGCCTGCTGCCTGCGTGTGAACCCGGGGATCAGCAGAGCGGGGAGCCGCGACGCACAGGGCCCACGGGCAGAGCCGGGATGCTTGGCCCAGGAGCTCTCGCTCCGCAGGCTCACCCTTGGCACCCAGGCAGCAGCTTACAACGAATCTGAGCAGGACTTTCTGCAGCCTTGGTGCTGGCTCTCTTCTTGGAAAAGGTTTATTTTCAATTTATAGCTCTGTTGAGAAACTCCAGTGTTTTTCTTCCCAATTAAGAGAGATTTTTGTCACGGCGTTCCAAGTTTTCTGATAAACCCACGCTCTCTGCCCTGTGCATCATTCCTAAAGCACTTCCATACTAGGGCTGTAAGAATCCCAAACCACCAAAACATCTCTCTTTAAAGGAGAAACTTCCCTGTACCAGGATGCACAACTCCTTCTGCAGGAAGGCACACAACATTCCGCTCTCCCTTACCGCTTTTCCAGCCAGCAGAGCCCCTAGCTTCTTTTGTTCTCCCTCAGCCAACTGGAAGGAGTTGCTGCTGGGGGACGTGCTCAGAGGGCATTGCGAAGACGAGCAAAAAACGGCCCTTAACTTCTGCCTTCCCTTCCGCAGCCTCCAGGAACATACTGCAGCTGACGGACAGCAGGAAAAGGCCCCATGTCCTTTCCAGAGCCGTGCTCAGCGCTGAGTTTCCACGAGCTGGAGTTCCAGGATCCCCAGGCAGATGCCCCCCAGCACAGCCCCGAGCCCACCCAGCACTGCCCCACGGACGCAGGCTGCGCTCGCACCCTGCTGGCACAGAAAGGCACGCGGGGCCGTGCTCCTGGGGGCTGTCTGAGGCTGTGCAGCGCTGCTTCCAGAGGCTGCGCTGCAGAGCTGCACGCTGAAGCCCCTGGCACCAGCTCCGGTCACTGCTCAGGGCACTGGCAGCGGCCAGCACGGGGCCGGGCTGGCTCCGCGCTCAGAGAAGTCGCTGGGGATGCCGCCACCACCGCGCACGGCAGCCCACCACGGCTGATCCTTCAATATCACACTAAAACCAGTAAAAAGCAGCTGGAGCCCAAGCCTACCCTGCCCTGCCACTTGCTAAATCTACCCTCAGAAACCTTCTTGCCAAAACCCCACTGGTTTGTCCAACAGCCTTGGGTGCTCCTCCCTCCCCCAGAAGTCTCCTGCACACGCAGGCAGCCTGCTTTTGCAGCCTGTTCTCCAACGAGCAGCTGTACTGGAACCTCTGTCGTCACTTCTGTGCCTTGAGACTGCATTCCTCAGGCTGCAGCGTTCTGCTGGGCGCCTGCAGCTCACCTGCTCACACTTCATGCTCCAAAGAAGTACCTGGACTAGGTGCCACTGCGCGGGCAGGGGAGCCCTGACACTCACAGACAGCTCAGAAAAGCCCAGAGGGGCTGTGTAATTCCTCTCCTGGTGGCTTCCACTGCACCAGTACGGATTTTGCAGGTCAAAACCTAGGGTGAAACAGCCTGCGTGACATGCCCTAAGTGGCCGGATTACTTTACGTGCCTCTTAGAGGCTCTTTTTCCCCTCTGGGTAAGGATTTACACGGTAATTCCAAGTGCACGGGGGAAGTCCTGACAGACCTCCGGTGTGAGTTGGACGGGAGTAGAAGCCACTGTGCGTGTCACTGCTCCTCTGCACTGACGTGTGGTAGGTGAGCAGGAAGAACCTATCTGCAGCAAGGCAACACACTCAAAACGAAGCGGGGCAGGCCACTGCCGTGCCCAGAAGGATGGCTCAGGCTGGATGTCCTCGGTTCAGTGTGCTACCCTCAGAGCACTAACGCCCATGTGGAAGCAAAACCGAAGGGAGTCGGGGTGTCCCGACACCCCAACCCGATTTTTCAGAGACAGTAAAGGCGAGCAGAACAGGAACTACGCACACAGAGACAACAAAACCAGACAGGAAACAAAGCCGCACGCACGGCCGCGCCGGGCTCCACGCCACCGCGCGCTCGAGGCCACTCTCAGCTGCCTGAACCCCACTGAGGAGCCAGCTCGCGGGGAAGCCCGGCAGCTGAGTGCTCCGGCTGGGCGGGCGCGCAGGGCTTACCTCTCCTGAAGGTCGTGGAGAGACTGCTCGGCCCTGTGGAGCCCCTCGAGGTCTTTCATCATCTTCTTCATGTGCTCCTTGGAGTAGCGGTTCTGGATGTAGGCGAACCAGCAGCCGCCCACCCCGATGACGATGGACACCACCAGCATGAAGTCCTTCAGGTGGTTGTGACGCGTCACTGCAAGAGAAGCAGAGCCACCCCTGAGCGCAGGCCGGGGGGGTGACGCAGGGCTGCACCCGCACCACGGCCCGGCGCTGGAGGAACCCCGGGAGCCACGAGCGGAGAGCGTGGGCTGCCTCGGTACTTCGGGAAGGGAGAACCTGGGCAGCGCTTATCCCATCTGACAGGGGGAGGCAAAACAAATGGCGGTAAGAGTCTGAATTTCACCTTTTAATTCGCCTGGCACCACACGGGAGCCTGCACGTACGAGCCCCCAGGACAGCTGCTGTTGGGCAGGGCAATGCAGACACCACGGGGTGCAAAGCACAAGAGGGAGGAAGAAAACTTTGCTGAAAAATTCTGAGATCTCAGAGAAGAGGGAGATCAGCATCAAATCGTGTCCACCTGAATGACTACTCGGTGTCAAACCCCTCTTTTCTCTTCACCGTGCAAAACATCTGCTTAAAAAAAAAGCGTGAATGAAGCAAATAACTGTTTTCTTTGGTGCTGAAAAAAACCCACCATGTTCCAAGCAGAACTCTTTCAGGGTTTGCTATTTAGCAAAACCTCAAACAAGGGCAAAGCAGGAAAGCTGCGATGAGAACAAGCAGCTGCGGTGCTGGCGGCAGGCATGGGCGGCGCGGCCGCTGCACCCTGCACCTGCAGCCAGCCAGCACCGCCCCTCCCCAGCTCGCTGCAGCCCCCAGGCCTTGGCGTCAGCCTTCATGCAGGTGTGCCAGGGTGAGCGGGAGTGAGCGGGGAGGGCTCGTGCGAGAGCAAACCACCCCGTCACTGCTCGCCATCGCCAGGTGACCACGCTCAGACACCAGCCACAGGAGGGGGGACAGCCACCAGGTCGGGGGGGGGCTGAAAAGGGCGCTACAGGAAGGCAGCAAACCTCCGCCCTTCAGCTGAGGCAGGAGCAGGGTGTGAACGAAGCGCGGCCCGTGCCCGGCCTGCCTGCTGCCCGCCGGAGGAGCCAGCCCAGAGCAGCTCGGGTGCACTCGGGCAGCCCCGGAGGGCTCCTGCCACTTGTTTCATCTGAACGGGGCAGCGCAGACCTGGGGCGAGCCCCGAGCCGGGAAGATCCCGATCCCCGCTTGTGCTCCAGCCTCCTCCTCCCTGTGCTTCGGTGCCCACCTGGGCTGAGCTCACACAAGCACACCGCGCACAAAACCCCTCTGGGGCGCAGGTTTCTGGAGCCTCTGTCCTCAGCCGCCTGTTTTCGGGTACAAGGCCACGTTCGCTGTTTTCTCAGAACCGAGAAGGACCCGGTGACAGGGTGCTCTCACTGCAAGGAGCCCCCCAGAAGCCTCTCCTTCTTACTGGAAGTTTCGGAGACCTGCGAGATTTGTTGGTCTCACTCAGCTGGGAAGGATCCCTACCAAGAAATGCTGACACTGTCTGAAGGAGCATTAACTGGAACGCGGTCCAGGTGTTTTAAGGCAGACCGAAAAGCCCTCCAGGGCCTCAAGGCCATCTTCGCTGCCTCAAAATTCATTTTTTGGAGAGAAAAGACATCCTCTCTCCAAATGCCTACGCGCATTTCGGGCTTTCGCTTCCCTCCCTTCTCATCTGGGCAGTACTTGAGGGCTCTCGTAACGTGGGGGCCTACATCAGCGCCGTGCTGCACGGGAGAGCCGTCCCTCTGTCCCTGCCGCTGGCCGTCCGTGCCATCGCACCGAGGGCAGCCCGCCCCTGAGGTCTCCTTCTGAGAGCACTGAAGGACGGTGAAATACCCAGAGAGGAAAGGAAGGGCCTACGACGACTCTGTTCCCCAGCAATAAATTAACGCAGTAATTTCTAGTAACTCAGAGATGCCCCCCGCGGCGCGCAGACAGCATTTGTGTTCTCTGCAGGAATCCAAAGATGTTAAACATGCACAGAAAGGCACAAAAATTCGTTCTCTTTTTCCCAGGAAACCCAAGAACCAGTACATTTACAGGAGAAGCAGAGACTTGTGTCATAAGAACAGGTCTAAAGACATTCCTCAGGCCGCTGAGGATTAACTGGTGTCAGGGCTCCTGCCAGAGCCTTTAATAAAAAGCTTTGGGAAATTATTTGTCATTTAGAGCTATGACAAGGCAAGAACACTATTTACTGCACCCAAAAATCTCTCTCTGCCCTCGTGAAATCAAGCACCAGCACTCGTGGCATTGCTTTAACTCACGCCTAAACCACTGCCTCTGCCCCGGGTCGGGACCTACGGACAAAGGAAACAAACTCCGCGGGTACGCCGCAGGCCTGAAGGAGGCTGGAGCCTGGGGGAGAGCTCCAGCTGCCAGCACCCCACCAGCGACACGGCGGGTCGCGTCACCGCGCAGCCTTCTGCCTTCCGACAAACCGCTGCTGGCCCTGCAGAGCGGCGGCAGGAAGGTCTGGGAAGACAGAGCCCCAGATCCGTTCTTGTCCACGCAGCCTGAGATGAGAGGCCGAGATCACACGGAGCCAGCTTCAGCACGCAGAGGTAGAACACAGCTGTCGAATGGCAGTAAGTACACTAAATCTGCTATTAGGAAAAAAAAAGCCTTGCATTAGACCTTGGCTTTCTGCTGTTGTTCTTTTTTAAGCCAAGAACAACTGCCATGTGCCCTAAGCAGGAGAAGACGAGGCTGTTAAAGGCTGGCTTCCCTCCAGCAGCAGCTGACACGCGCAGCCCCGGCCCCCCTCTGCAGCCCGGGGGACAACGACAGGGCCTCGGTCACCAGCGACGGCCTCGGCTCTCCCTGCATGGTGTCAGGGTGTTCGCGGGGTCACCGCCTCTCCCACAGCCCCTGCTCCCTGCCAGCGGGGCCGGCTCCGGCGGCAGCGGGGAACCAGGAAGCCGGAGGGCAGCGCGAGAAATTGGGGTGAAGAGATGGAGCACCCCAGGTTTGCCGAAACAGCCTCCTGTGGCATAACGGACATCCTGCATGTAAAAATAGTGATCTTCTGGAGTAGGTAACGTGCCTGAAGGACACAGGAAGAAAACCCCGCAAACACAACCCAGAAGCCTTCAGCTGGCTTAACTTCTTTTTGTAAATCCATTTTGGGAGTAAGAGCTGCACTCAGACAAGCAGGGTGTAACCCCGGGCCGCTGCCGGCAGCGCCGCTGGGACGCCCGGAGCACGCCCCCGGGGAGCACCGCCGCCGCCCCGCGGCGTGGATGCCCTGCTCCATCCGACAAATGCTCCCCAGTGAAACGGGGCAGCAGCCCCTCCTGTGCCTTCAGCGCAAGGGACAGCTGTGACAGGGACGGGAAAGCCATGGGGAAGCCGAGGGACTGCTCGGAGCCACAGGCAGCCCGCTCGGCGCGTCCCACTTCGGCCTTTGCCAGGCACCGCGGCCTCCAGCAGAGCAGTCGGGAACCGCAGCGCCGTCTCCTGCACGAGCCTCCCACTACCTGTCCCCTGCTGGCATTTCTCTTTCTGGGTGTGGACTGACGAAAGGCAAAATCAGCTCTCATTTGTCAGAAAGAGATTAACAGAAGTTCAGCAGAAACTGGTTAAATGAAAATCAAGGCTTAGCAATTCCGAGGCAGCTCACGAAGATGAGTATAACCTTCCTCCTTGGGACAGCGACTTGGTTTCGTTTGTTTCCTTAAACAAGAGCGAAATTTACCTCTGGGATTTGACAGTTAGCCTACTGCTGAAAAACAGCCGGTGCCACCCGTGGCTTTCAGGGTTTAACCGATCAGCAGCCATGCGTGGGAGCTGCTCCCATCCTCACTGCAGCACCGACAGCTGCCACCCAGCACCGCCAACCGGGCATCCGAGCGTGGGGATGAGGGTGGCCGGGTGCCCGCCAGCACGCAAACGCTGATCGATCTCAGCAGAGGTATGAATGTGAGAACGAGGAGGAATGAAGTCCCTGTCCCAGCAGAACTGGGCTGTTTTATCCTAGCGCACGGGAGGGACGGGACCCAGCAGCATGAGGCCCATCGCCCAGCACGCTGCCCAACGCAGCCCCAACGCGCAGCCCAACGTCATCCCCAACGCACCCCCAACATCATCCCCAGTGCACCCCCAACACGCAGCCCAACTCCACCCCCAACGCACCACGGAGGAATTCAACCGCTCTCTGAAAACATTCACGTGTAAATTCAGCACTAACAAAATAAACAAGACTCATCTTGGCCCCGTTTCCCATTCCAGATGGATTACACCACAACATCCTCTTCCTAAGGACCAGCTCCTGGCAAGTCGCTGCACGAACATCATTTCGGGTCCCTTTGTTCCGCGTTCTGAGGCTCAGCCTCCTCTCCCAGCGCCAGCAGCTCCCAGCTAAGGCACACAGCCGCGTGGCAGCCCACGTCCTTGCTGCGCTGCAGCTTCCATCACGCCAAGCAGACAGGGGAACAACAGCGAGAACCCAGCTTAGATGTCGCTGCAGCCTGTTTGCTTCCCACGGCTTGGTGAGAACGCAGCTTCACCAGAACCAAACTCTTCATGGCTGGGAAGCAAGGTGTAGCTAACGAAGAGCAATGTGGCTGCTTTCAGCAGGGATTCACTTGCCTCTTCCACCAACTGCAGGCAGTGCCAGGGCTGCCAGCTCCGGTGATCGCTACCTCCGATGGGCATCCTGGTCGCTTCCTCTAGGTAACTCAGAGAATGGTAAATAAAACACAAATAACCTGACAAACGTGCCCATTCTGCCCCTGTTTGTACACTCTCCCACTCCGTGACAGCTCTCGGGGCATTTCAGACTCAGCCTTGCAGCCAGGCAGGCTGCAGCACGACGCATCCTGCGCGTTCCAAACGGGATTAGGAAGAGAAAAAAGGGAGAAAGGACAAAGCACAGCTGTTACATTTCGCACTGAAATTCACAAAGTGCAGTATTTGCCAAAAACTACCAATTATCTTTCCACAAACGGAGCTCTCAGTACTATTAACTCACTCAAAAATGAGCAGCACACAGCACGTTAATTAGCTGCCGCTAAGCGGGGTTTCCCCTGCAGGCGTCTCGTTAAGTCCCTCTCCAGCACGCACTGTTCTGCTGCACACAGTGCAACCTCTTGCCACCAAACCACCACGAAACCAACAAACCCACCCACACTCCTCAAATTTTTAACAGAACTGCGTACCATAGAATATCTCGAGTTGGAAAGGACCCACAGGGACCCCCGAGCCCAGCCCCTGGCCCACCCAGCCCCACCCAACCCCAACCCCTGGGGCTGAGAGCGGTGTCCAAACGCTCCCGCAGCTCCGGCAGCTCGGGGCCGTGCCCCCTGCCCTGGGGAGCCCGTGCCGTGCCCACCGCCCCCTGCCCTGGGGCAGAGCCTTTCCCCAGCACCCCCTGACCCTCCCCTGGGACCCAGCTCCGTGCCGTGCCCTCGGGCCCTGCCGCTGTCCCCAGGGAGCAGAGCTCAGCGCCTGCCCCTCCGCTCCCCCGGGAGGGAGCTGCAGGCCGCCGTGAGGCCTCCCCTCAGCCCCCTCTGCTCCGGGCCCTCCGCCGCCCCTCACAGCCCTTGCCCTCAG
>VXAV01000086.1:21617-60763 GCA_013399715.1 Alectura lathami
ACCCCTGCCCTCGCCCGGCAGCGCTGGGCCTGGGGCGGCCCGGGGCACGGTCGGCCCTGTGGGCCCCAGGGCTCGCTGTGACTCGTGCTCAACTCGCCACTGACCTGTCTCCTTGCTGCTCCCAGCTCACCGCACCAGGCCGTGCTGCTGCCCCAGGCCTTCAGCCCGGCCGCCAGGACAACAGCAGCTCTGCCGAAGGCCGCAGCAGGCGGGCAGGTGACTGCAGGGTGACGATCTGCCCGGTCTGCGGCACCGCCGAGCTTTTGTTTCAGAGCAGTGAGGTAAGAAGCTCTGCAATAGTCAATATTTAACAGTAACCTCAACCTCCTTTACCAAGAGAGTCCTGCCACGACTGACACAAATTCAAAGCCTCAGTTCTCACACTAGAAGCTTCACAATGTTTTACTTTAGGAATAAAACCAGGCTGGATAATAAGAAAACCAGCAATTTTAAAGCAACTCACATAAGCACTGATAAAACCAAAGAACATCAACGGGGGCAGTGAATTCCCCACCAGCTGCTCATGTTGAGGGTGGGATATCAAAAAAAAGCCAGGGCCGCCCCAGCACCAGCCACGCTCCCTGGGTGTTCCGTGGCTGTAGTTCTGCAAGAGCCCCTAAAGCCGCCGCTTATTTCACAGCTGGTTCTGGCACCCGGGCTGGGAAACCGCACCGCAGCTGACAGGGCTGCCAGCAGCAACGTCCCCCGCGCAGCGTGCTCACGGGGCAGGGCGGCCTGTCCTGGCGGGGGGCAGGCAACCCGGCCACGGCCCGCCGGACTGCGAGCGCTGACGGGGATCAACCAGCCTGCTACTTGGGTAAGAGGTTCTGCCGCCTTAAACAAACAACGTTCCAGCAGGCCCCAAAGAACGTGTTGAATACGCTGTTAATTATAACAACAGGGCTGAGCTGTTTCCTTTTGGAAGCTCCACCACAGGAAAGGGGCTTCGCCCACCCAGGGAGAGGACACCCAGGGAACGAGTGCTCAGCGACCAGCAGAACCGGCAACTGCATCCAGAAACCTTCCACGGGTTATACCGAATAGAAAAATCAATTCACCTTTCACGAAACAAACAACCCTATGGCTCTACATTTTACTGCCTGATTCCTTCAGTTCCCATCTCCTATTTTACCTGAAGTAGTGGTACTTTGTCCTGGATGAACTCCTGAACAACAGCAACAGGGCAACACAGGACCCCAGGCAGAGAAGACTCAGTCTCCTCGCCTCACTCGCGCTACAATGCCATCAGACTCCGAGGCACCTGGGCTCATTACAGGGCTGCAGCCCTGCAGGTGAGCAGACCTCTCCGAGGGGGGAAACCACCCGTCTGGAGGCTGGCACGGGCAATCAGCCTCGTGGGGTGACGGGAGCCTGCTGACGGGCAAGGAAACGGGCTGCGTGCCCCGCCAGCTGACTGCTGCTTGCTGCGCCAAATTGCAGGAGGCATCAGAGAGAAAGCTTTTTAGCCTCAGGGTGAGGAAGTTTCCAGCTTCATAATGAGAAACAATGCCTTGGAACCTGGGCTGTGATCCCCGACCAAGAGATGTCTGGTTTGTGCTCCCAGCCGCTCTGGTTTTCTTTCAGTGCAGGTGTAAGAGCATCTTTGAGAGAGGAAAAACCTCTGAGATCCTGCACGTGTGAGCCACATCCCACCGCTGGGAGCTTCACTCCCAGCAGCAAAGGTCACAGGAGACCACCTCTGACCAAACAACAACGGGAATGCACCCGAGGCCATTGAACGTGTCACGGAGCAAAAGCTGCTCCTGCAGCTCCGAAGGTCGCCGAGCGCTTCCCACAGCGCTGCTGGCTGCCGGTGGCAGCTGAGGGCTGCTGCTCTGCAGTCTGGTCCTTAAGGAATTCGTTTCGAGTTCTTGCCATAGTAATCTGGAGGCAAATCCATTCAGTTAACAACCAAGCAGCAAATATTGCCTTGAAAAAAGTGTTAAATCCCTGCTTTGGTGAAAAACGCGAAGGGTTCCCGCACCTGGTGCTCGCACAGATCACAGGATCGGCACCAAGCACTGCTCTGAGACAGCCCACAGAGCACAGCTCGCCGCAGGCTGTGACCTGCGCGGCCAGAGGCTCGTGTCACGGTGCCAGGACGGCTGCCTGAGTGCCCCAAACCCAGAGAACAGCCATTAATCCAAAGCCATTAAAAGCAATTTACTTTGCCATTACAGAGCCTGTGAGGGCTGCCAACCAAATTCCTCCCCACGTCAGTGGGAACCGAGGCAGCTTTCACCCCTGGGGAGGGCAGTGCAGGAGCAGCAACGCCCTAAATGAGTAAGAGTGTTAATGACTGGAGGCAGGAAGGGCTGCTCGTACGGCCCAGCCCTGTAACTGGGTCAGCTCAGGCCTCCTCCAAGCCCCACGGCTTCCCCTCGGCTTCCTCTGAGCAGCCACCGTGCCCAGCACTCGCTGCAGCTCTTCTCAGGGAGCTGGGGACTGAGAGCACAGAGCGAGGCCAGCGCAGCGCCTCGTCCCTCCCCTCCGGCACAGGGGGAGCGGAATGGGAGGACTGGAAAAGAGCCAACGCCCTCAACTTCTCTGCTAGGCTGCTGGCACTTCCACGCTGTGCAGGGCCAAGGCACATCCCCCGCTAGTTCAGCAGCGGGCAGGAGCAGATGCTTAAAAAGCCAAGGAGCAGAGGAAGCACAAAGCGGTGTTTGCGATGGCACACGCTTCCAGCTGCCAGCAGTCAAACCCAGGGCAGCTCTTGACCCAGAATTCGCATCCCGGCTGTTGTGTTTGTACTGCATCGAGGGAAGGCCTCTCCGTGTCCATTTTAAACCGCCCGCACAGCGGGCACGAGGAGAAGCCGAGCGCTGGGTAAGAGGGCTGACGCGTGCAGGCGACGCAGCCTGCCCTACAAATCCACCCCACCTGCACGGTGCCAGGCAGAACCGGCCCCCAGCCAAGCGAGCCTTCAGCTCACCTCGCAAACACATCAAAAGCTAACGAGGAAAACATGATTAATTGGGGAGAAACAAGAATTATACGCAATAAAGAGACAGCAGACATGAGCCAGACAGAACGGATGCAAAAGGAGCACCCCAAGCTGCAGGGATAAACATCAGAGTACCTCTAGATCCTCAGCAGAGCCCACAATCAGCACCAGAGGAACTCTCTCCCTCGCTCTCACTCACCCCCACTGCCCTGGGGGGACCTGCGGCGTGACGTGGCCGCCCCCAGTTCCCCCTGCAGGCAGCTCCGCGGGCACGCAGGGCGGCGGTTCCCCTCCCAGGCGTGCTCAGGGCCCAGCGCAAACCCCCGAGCTGGGCCACAGCTAACGGCAAGGTCTGCCCCACAGACGCAGGATCCCAGCAGGAGGACGCAGCCCACGCCTGCAGGACGCCCTCGGACCAGCGCAGGGGGCTCCCACGCTGCGCAGCTGCTTGGCTATGCCCACAGGCAACCTGTTGCTCTTTCTGGCTAACTACCCCAGCAACAATTTACCCAGGGGACATTACGAGCTCTGGATCACGTAGGTCTACCTACTCAGCACGGACCAGCAAAGACACAGCTCCTCTCACCCGACTTAACGAGTTGTGCAGCACTACTTACAGAGAGGAGGCCCAAAGAGCACCGTGTCGAGGGCTTTCAGCTGCAGCTTCTGCCTGTGGCTCCGGTCTGTCATTTTCAGAACAGTTCCCATCATGGTAGCGTTGTTCACTGCTAGCCTGTGAAAAACAAGTGGGCATGGTCATGTCCATCTGAATTAAAAACTGAGCAAGAATTAGGAGCACGGAAACTACAGGAGAAGTGTCATGAGCAGGACCAGAAGGCTGCCTGCTTAGGCCACCAGGACAAAACAAAACCTTTATAAAACGCTGTTCTCATTTAAAAAAGTTTAAACCCACTCCCCCTGTCCTGTCCCTTCTGCCTGTGTCACAAGTCGCTCTCCTCCTGGCTCTCAGCTCCCCGCAGGCACTGAAGGCCGCAGCGAGGTCTCCCCGGAGCCTTCCCCTCCGCAGGCTGAGCCCCCCCAGCCTGTCCCCACAGCAGAGGGGCTGCAGCCCCGAGCATCCCCGTGGCCTCCTCTGGACATCACCTGGGTTTACTTTGCTCCAAGCTCAGGGTTCTAGCTCCGAGCGCTCAGCTTCAGGGGTACACAGGCTGATGAAGTCTGGCACGCAACCCAGCAGGGGCAGCATTCACAGCCCCGCAGTGCGGCCTGCGGCCTTCCACCCACGGCAGACACCCGCTCACTTACAGCTACACCAGTCCCTGCAGCAAGGCCAGACCCTCAGGGCGTCTGAGGCCCAGCAGGGCCCACATGTGGCTCTGCACACGCACACCAGCTGCACAGGACGCTACGGGCCACCCCAGACCCGTGGCCCTCCCTGGGGTGCACCCCACAGGACGACGCAGGGCACCAACCTGGGCATGGCGTGCCCGCTCAGCTGCAGCTTCCTGAAGGTCTCCTCGTACTGCGGCAGCTCCACGTAGGTGATGAGCCACTGAACCACCTCGTCCACCGTCCAGTTATACACTGTGGGCAGAAAACACGCGAGCAGCTTCGTATTTTTACCAAGCACCTGAAATCATGGAGTCAGCAACACCAGCACAGCCTGTAAGCTCACCAGACACACCTCCTCCTATTGCCTTCAGCAGAGGAAAAACACCTGCAGAGTTTGACCAGTTATCACACGACAGCCCCACTGGGGCAGCCCTGGCACAGCCTCTGCCTGGCTGTGGTTACTGTGGCCTGTCTCACAACAGCGCACAGCGGGCAGCCCGCTTTGCGAGGGGGCTGGCTCACACCGTGCCTACGGCCCACGGAGGAGCAGCGGGCACCGAGGCTGCAGGTAAGGAGCGGCCTCAGGGGCCGGCACAGGCAACGCTGCACCAGCTCCTGCGAGCGGGGAGCGCCAGGCGGGCGTTTGCGGTGCCGGCAGCAGGGTCCGTGCTGAGACCCTCGGGGCCACCCACCCAGGCAGCACGCAGACGGTACGGGCAGTCACGGGGCTCTGGGTCATCCAGGCAGCGTTGCTGCTGCCTCCTGACTGCCAGCAACGTGCGCTCACCCTGACACACCGCCGTCAGGCACCAAACCCGGCACCGTGCTCTGGAAGCCTCGCTGCCTCCTCCAGACCCGCGGACCACACGAGAACCAGCCAAAGGAATTAAAAGTGCACACGGAGAAACGCTGGGAGAAAGCGGCTGGGGGAGGGAGATTTGTGATAGGATTTCTCCAAGGACACGGGGGCTGGTTTCTGCAGTGCTGCAGCTCATCGACTTCTGCCTCTGTTTAGCATGGGGTGAGTTCCTGGGGCTGCCCCAAGCCCTGGGCAGCCACTTGCCTCTGGCCCAGCATCATCTGGTCTGTCTCGCTGCAGTTTCTGGCAGCCAGGAGGAGAAACGGCCCTTTTACTGCTGGCTAACGGGATGTATCAGCAGCGAGCTCAAGGCTGCACCGTCACTTCTTAAATGTCAACAATGAGTTGCCCCACAAATATGAGAAACATCTCCCCGCTCCCCGCAATGAGCTCAGTGCCTGCAGCAGAAGGAAGGCAGAACCCACGAGAGCCAAGGGTTAAGCAAAAGACAGCAAGGCTTCAAAGAAAGATGGAATCTCCACGCACACTTGCAGGATGACTCACCGACGGATATCGGCACACACAAAGCCAGCGACTGCCCGAGCCGAGGGAAACTCCCTGCAGCCACAGCCCCTGGCCCACAAGCTGAGGACGCTCACTGCTGTGGCCAGAAGCAGGGTGTTCGGACAGCAGCTGACCGCAGCCAGCTGTGTGCTGCGGTGGGACCGACCCTGCTGAGGAAGCTCTGAAGGACCTGGGGCGAGATGACAGAGCCTCTGCTCCCTGCTGGGAGCACCACGAGGTCTGGAAGCAGTTATCAGAGACCTCCTCAAAAAGTGTTTTCTGGAAACCTCAAGTTGTAAGAATTGCTGCTGGTCTGGTACAGCTCCTCCAGCCCGGGAGCAAAGGCAGGGGGTCCTCTGCGCTCAGGGCCAGACTCCTGGCCGGGGGAGGAGGCAGCCAGCCTGACACAGCACTGGGGGACCAGGGGCAGCTGCTGGAGCTCCAGGCTGGTGACGGGCACCCTCAGGCCCTGGGCACCGTGCTTCTGCCTTGCTCCAGCCCTGGGCACCCCGCTCCCTCTTACAGCTCAGCTTCAGAGTGGCTCCACTTGAGAGCAGTAACTGGAAGCAGCCATCTGTGTCACAGCCAGACACACAGAGCAGGGAGGAAGGAAAACCAGCGCGCTGCCTGAGCTGAGAACAGCAAGCAGGGAAGCTGAACACAGGAGCCATGCACGGAGATGTGCCACTTCCTGCACGTGTCACCGACAGGAAGAGAGCACAGGGGACCCAGGGAGTGTCACGGGATGGCCCCTTCCATCCCCTAACGACTTCTGCGCTTACCCAGCTGGCACTGAAACCTGCTTCAGGCACAGTGCTCTGTAAGCAGCCATGCAGCAGGACAGGGCCTTCCCTGAGCAGGGCTGCAGGAGGCCAGGGCAGGACCGTAAGCACGTGGCTGCCCCTCTCTGGGGACACGTGGGGCTGCTCCGAGCCCTGCAGACCCTGGGTTTGTCCTCCTGGGGCCGGGGGGGAGGACAGCACAGGCCCAGCCGCACCGGGCTCTGAGAGCAGCGCCAGGGCTAAGGCTGGTGGGCCAGGAGCAACCACACAGGGCGGCACAAAGACGTGGAAAACTGCTGAGCCGGTGGCTTCATCAAAAGGCTCCTTTAGCTTTTCAAGCAGTGAGTGCTCAAAGGATTATCAGATCTTGGAGGACAGAGGGAAGGGAAAAGACAATAGGGAAGGGAACAGCAGCAATTAAGGCTATGGGAAGGGAAGATGCCTGGAGCCCTGGGAGCAGCGGCAGCTGACTGAAGGGAGGTGGGACAGAAGGAGCGGTGAGGCGCAGCCGCTGGCAGCAGCGCTCCGTGCCACAGATCACAAGAAAACCCCGATGCGCCAACTGAGTATGCGCACACCCCACGCACGGCCAGCACGGCAGCTGCACCCATGCTCCGCAGGAGTCTGACCTCGCTCCGCCCACACCTTCCCCAGCAGCTCCATTCTCAAGGTGTCACAGGTTTTCTTACTCTTACTACAGGTCCTAACTCTAAAAATCCCTCCTGTGACAAAGCGCAAATTTTGAGAACGAAAGTTTCTAAAGCAGAAAGAAGGGGCCGGGGGCGGGGGGCAGCCCGAAGATTTCTCAGAACAGGGATTGTGAATTCTGGTTCGGTGGAAAGGCAAAGTGCAGGTGTGTCACGGAGCAGCAGCAAACCTCAGCGCTTCTTCAGAAGTTTCAGCAAGTTTCCCACCAGGGACTGAACTTCACCACCTCCCCGGGCCAAGCTGCTGCGACGAGCAGTAACGCTCCTGAAAGCTTCTGCACCGCTGCCCCGTGCACACTCACAGCTTTAGGGCTTCACCTTCTTCTCACCAGCTCAAGGAGCACCCCAGGCTCCGCACAGTTCTGCTATGGGAAATGCTGTCTGCAGGAAAACTCCCACGTAGCTCTGCTTAATGCGCAGGATGCCGCTGCCCCACAAAATACATCTGAAACCGGGTGTCCAGAGGGGAACCTGGGACAGGGCAGCACGGGGCTCTGTTGTAACATGCATTTACCGGGCCAGAGAAATGAAATAACAATTTATACTTCGTGGCTATACTCAGATGCCAGCATTAACAGCTGGAAAGCACCAAGAGCAACAAACTGCAGAAATGCCCAAAAACAAGGAAGCTGGAAAAACAACTTATAAGAGGGAGCCCAAGCAGAAGAGAGGATTTCCTGGGACGCACACGCACACCACTGGCGAGGTGCTGTGAAATTCCAAGTGCTTATCACTTGCTCCATTGTGCCTGTTTGTTGTTTTGTTGTTTGTTTGGTCTTGTTGTTTTTTAATGTTTTATTCTGTTAGGTTTTGGTGGTTTTCTAAATTGGTTTGTTTCTACCTTCAGATGTCTTCCAGGCCTTCCAAAGATCTTCCACACTGATGAGCTTGTCCTCTCCATGGAAAGTGCTGTGCTTGACCGTGGGGTCATGGTAGTTCAAGTCTTCTCTCAGGAACTAGGGGAAGAGGAAAGAGCAGGATTATTTTCATGTATCAGCAGCAGCTTTAGAAACGTTCCACCTGTCCTCCTTACCGGTACATCCACTCGGATTAAAACTGCAGCATCCCCCCAGCTGCTGCCACCTGCCAGAAGCCTGCACCTCCCTGGAGCTGCACGCAGCCACCTCCGCTTCCAGGCTCAGGGCTGCATGTGGCTCCTGTTTGCTCACGTAGCCCTCTGTCAGCAGAGGCTGCTGGCCAGACACCAAACCATTCTGCCCCTTATTTTCCAATTTATTTATTTATTCATTTAAGTTCTCTACCAACACATCAGCATAAGAAGAGGCCACAGCGTCCCAGCCAGCCCTACTCGTGCTGCATGTGGCAGTAAGGGCCCCTCTCTCCGGGCAGAGCACAGCTGTGAGATCACCTGGTGGTGGCGGAGCAACTCCAGCTGTACAGCCAGAAATAACGTCGTTTGGGCCCAAAGGCAGGATGCCTCCAAGCAGGGGGGCAGCCACCTCCAGCAAGGAAACCTGCACCTGGGGCTGGGGCCGCGCTGCAGCCAGCCAGCATCTACACCCTGAGGGGCACAAGGTGGGCGGGTTTCAGCGACCCATCAGGCTGAACAGGAACATTCTCTGCAGCACCTCTGACGCGTTCTGCTCCTGGGCAGACAAGCCAGGAGACGTACCCAAGCAAGCACTTCTGTTACGCTGGTATCTCACTGCCTGTAATACGGGCAAACACAGGGCACGGTGACACAGCCTGGGCTCGGGGGCCTGCAGGCCTCTCTCTGGGTCACATTCCCCCCAAAACCAAACTACACAGCGCAGCGGAACCAACTGTACGTCAACGGGGCAAAAAGAAAAATAAATGATTATTATTGTTAGACTGGAGCTGTGCTTTCAAACCAAAGCTGAGGCCAGCGCTGCCTGCAGGAGGCGAGGTGTGCTCCCCTGGAAGCTGCAGGGAGCACTGCAGCGAGCAGACGCTGGTCCTCTGATAGACCTCCAGCACATCTGGGGTCAACAGCTTAAAAGAAAAATTAAGCAGCAAACAGAGACCGCGGTGACACAAAGGAGAGCCCACAGCTCGCTGTGCTGACGCCTGCAGCCCGCTCCTCCCTGTCCCAAAACGCTCCAGATCGATTTGCTGCGTCAGCGTTCACCACGTGCTCGCACCACGCTCTGCGCCCATTTCCCCCTCCCATGCATTATCACAGACCAGTCACGCCACAGGCAACGCAGCCCGCAGCCATGCCAAAACGAGGAGGCGAGGGCTGGAGCTGGCTGAGGCAGGGCAGGAAACCCAAAACCTCGCGAGCACCGTCTGCAGGGTCCAGGGAGCCCTGGGCACGTCCCTCGTAGGGATGCCTTTGCCTTTCTCCCATCCTTCTCCATCTCAGGGGAAGACAGAGCAGAAGCAGCAGGCAGCAAGGAGAAGGGAGGGAAATTGTATGGGAAAAATGGAGAAGTGCAGGGCAGACCAACAAGGTGTGAGACCACACGTGGGTGGGAGGGGCTCAGGAGACACGAGGCAAGCAGGGGACGGGAGCATCAAACAGAAAGGATGGCTCAGATTGCAGTTCCTTGTATATCCAACAAAATTCCAGGATAACTTCCACTGAAATCCCTACCTGCATGACTCAGCGTGTGATTAGCAAGCAGACTTCTTTATCGCAGGAGAAGACATAACAGAAAATTTAACATCGCCCACGCACAGAGCACAGCCTCTAGCAGAAGCTCCTCAGGGCCCCAGGCCCATCACACACCAACAGCACAGCATCTGCGGGTCCACAGGGCAGGCACGAGCACCAGGTGCAGGCAGACCTGCCCACAGCCAAGAGGTGGGTGGGCTGCCTGCCCTGAAGCCCCTCAGAGTCACGTCAGACAGTCTGCAAGCTCAAACAGCCTCGCCAAGTGTCAGATGTCAAGAAAATAATGGAGTTGGTTTTCAGTGAGAGTTAAATCCCAGTGTGCATTTATCACAGAACCACAGCGTGGCTGGGTGGGAAGGGACCCAGCCCGAAATCCACTGGGGGCTGGCGGCCACCCCCCAGATCAGGCTGCCCAGGGCCCACCCAGCCTGGCCCTGAGCACCCCCAGGGAGGGGGATGCATTTTGTTGGTATGCTTTTGCTGTAAGAGCCGCAAGGCTGCGCCAGGCAGCGTGCTCCAAGATGGTGGGAGCTGAACTTGTTGGAGTTGCACTAACTCCCGCTGTGCTCGCTGGATACCGAGCTGAGCAGAGCATTCCAGAGCCCGAAAAACAACCTGGGGGAAGTCAGAGAGACCTTGCATCAAGGAGTTCTGAAGTGAGCCTTCAGTCCACAGCGGTTCTGAATTTCATGGGCATTTCAGGGCTGCAGACACGGGGGACCTGGGGCAGCTCCTGCTGCAGAGGAGAAGGCTGGCAGGGGTCAGCGGGCACCGGCTGGCCCCCAGGGAGCTCCCCCTGGGCAGGAGCAGCAGCTGCTGTGCTGGGAGGGGGCAGAGCCCTGCACACCTGCCCAGGGCCGGGGGGGGGTCTCCTCCTCTGCAGAGCCCCAGCCCCGCCTGGGTGCTGCCCTGTGCCCTGCTCCGGGGTGGCGCTGGGGGGCTCCGGGAGGCCCTGCCAGCTCCTGAGGCTCTGGGGTTCTGGGATTTAGGACAGGAGTAGATGCTTACCCACCCCATAAAGAGATAATAGCAGTCAGGGTATTCGGAATATCTGTGACGACTTTCTGAACTCCTGGCAGCGCTCCCCATGGAGACACCGGCAGGCACCCCGCGCTGGAGCCACCCGCCCGCCCGCCCTCCTGCTCCCCAGCCTGCACCAAGCTTTCCCCCTCCAACCAGCACCAACCAGCCAGCAAGCAGAGCACCGTGGGACCAGCAGCAGCCCCACGCAGCGCAGCACACAGCCGCACCGCGGTCTGCGTCCCGCGGCCGGAGCTGGTGACCTACAGGGAGGCGGCAATGTCACCCGACGTCACGCAGCGGGCCGGGGACCAGCTGCCGCTCGGTATATTTAGCTCGGGCAGCGCGGAGGGAAAGTGATCTCTCACCGCTTCCCCATGGCACCGGCACCCAGGGGAGGGCTGTTGGGGGCCACGCTGCGCTGGAAGGGAGCTCACGGACCACCCAGAGACCCCCTGCCGTGGGCACAGGATGTGGCCGTCACCTCCTGGGATGGGGCCTGGGGGAGCTGGGGCAGCAGGGAAACACCAAAGCCCAGGCGAGCGCCAAAAGCAGTTTTTTGCTTGGTGCTTTCAGTGGAAAGGCAAGAAGAAGTGCAAACAGGGCGAGCCGGCCAACGCCTGCCATGGGTGGGCTCTGCAGAGCCGGTCCTGCCTGGCGGGGGGCTCTGAAGGGAGCCTGCTGCGCATGGATGTGCCAGCCTGCTGCCCCCAGACTGCTAGGAAACAGGGAAAGCGTGGGCTGGGGCGGGTACAACGGCCTGCTAACTGCCCTCTAGCAACATCAGCCCCGCGCTGAGCGGGGCTCCTCTGCCCAGCACCTCTCACATGAACAATTTTTGCTCTCTAAGCAGTATATTTCTCACTTTTCCCCATTGGGAAAATGAGATTTCATACAGATGCTGACTGTCCTGAGCACATACCTGACGTGCATGTTGGCACACAAATATAAAAGAGCCACAGGCCGCCCAGATGCCAAAAACACCCAGCAAAAGAACCCCCAGGGTGCCGCCAGCCACAGGCAAACCGGGGAGGCCCTCACCATGCTCAGCCGCAGCCACGGCCCCGAGCATCCTCCCTGATAACACCGCTGCACGAAACCACGGCGGGAGCAGAGACCACCTGGGCAGGATCAGTCCCTGAGCCCTGCTCACTGGTACAACGCAACCCGACTGTGCACCTAACGGGAAGCAGCGGCACCCACGCTCGGACGCTGCACAGCCTCAGGGATCCCCCCCTCACCTCGTAACGAAGGCAGCGCGGTAACGAGGAGCGCAGCGCTGCCCTGAGGAGCGCAGCAGGCCCCTGTGCAGACAGCCAGGGGAACTGCGACGCTCTGGGGCAGGGAACACACCTACATCCCCGCTGAAGCCATTTCCACCTCTAACCTCCACAGCCTCCTCAGCAGTCCTTCCTTCTGCACCCTCAGGGGGCAGGGACCTGGGGTTGCACGTGCTCGTCGGTCATCCAGCCCCCTCATCTCAGCGGCTCCAAGTCCCTCCAGAATTCACGCCCTCCCGGGGATCTCTGCCCCGTGCTCTCCAACCTGCAGAACTGCCCTAGGCCCTCTGTGTCCCCCTGCAGGCACCCAGCTCCCTCCATGCCCCAGGCAACCTCCCCCTGGATGCCAGCAGCCCCCCTGCTGCTGCGCAGGGCGGCGGTGCCCCTCGAGCACCAGCGCAGTGCCAGCACCAGGCACCTTGCTTCCTCAGGAAACCAGGCTAAGAGCACCCGAGGTCTGTCAGTCTAAACCTCAGAGTAGCCCCAAACAGCTGGAGCTGCCTTCTGAGCGAGCGTGCGGAGCAGAAATAGATCGCTAATTAGAAGATCTCCCACGAGGGACAGTTCTTTCGCTTTAATTGAGGTCACTGATGTCATCTCAAAACTCCATTGAAAATCCACTTCCAGAAAGGAAGCAGGCAGCGATGGTCTAAGGACAGCATGAAGCCAGACAGAACCTCCCCTGCCCTGCCTGTAACTAGCGTGCTTTATAGGTGCTCTCAGCTGTCTCTCTCCCCTGCTGCCCAATCTGGCCTTGTAACACAAACAAAGCCCACCCAGACCTGACCCAGGGGGTGGCAGCCAGCCCAGGGCAGGGTTGGGGGGCTCTGAGGGCCCTTCCCACCCAACCACGCTGGAATCCCATGACAACTCACTCCCAAAGGGATAGGGACACAGTAATAAAAGCAGGCACGAAGCTCTCCGCTACCCAGCTTCTGGAGAAGTGGCAGCTAAACCCCAGCTTCACGATCACCCCAGACCATCCTCAGCAGGGGAAACTTGTTCTAATTAAAGGGATTAACGTGAGATGGGCAGAAGGAGAACTGTGGCTCACCAGGCAGCTCATCCAGCTGGACTCACGGTATCTGCGCAGGAACCAGCAGCACGCTGCTCCGCACCAACATCTCCAACCCACCCACTAAAAACCAAACCCCGAGCACATAAACCTGCGGCCAGGGGAGGCAGCCCCAGCCCCGAGGGACTGCGGGCGGCAGGGCACATTCTTCCAAACAATGTCCCGGCAGCTGTCCCGCAGGCAGCAGGGCGTTAAGACACAGCTCTGGGGCACACAGGGGACACCCGATAGCCTTGTGAAGAGGGAAGCGGCTGCCCCAGGAGCTGGCTGGCCACAGAACCCTCTCAAAATATGCCCTGCAGGGCTTCCGAGCCCTCACTGCAAGTTTAACGCGGTGCAGTTTTAACGTGGAGATGAGTTTCAAGCTCAGCAGAGGTAAAGCAGAGGTACCCGTGCGTAACGTGGGTCAGGGCCTCCCCACACGGGGAGCACCGCCCTGCCGTGGGCTGCCCGCACGAGGGCTTCCCGTGGCCAGAACGAGTCACAAGCTGGTCAGCTCTGAAAGGGAAACCCAGGAAAAGCCGCCCTCAGCCCTCAGAGGAGGCACACACACAGCACCGGCTGGGTCACGCCCCGAGCCGTGTTTTATTCTGCAAATCTTCCTCCACGCCAGTGGCACAGGCCGGCCGGGAGCACGGCCCCGCTGCGGCAGTGACGGGATTCTCGTTCTCTCGTGTACCCCGGCTGCTCCTGTCTCCTCCAAGCTGCCCGCATCCAACCATCAGCAGCACAAGCAGCAGGGAAAAGCCTTCTCATTCAACAGAAACACCGCCACCTCCTCCCCTTCTAAAGAGAGCCACCACGCTGCCACGAGGGGGTCTGAGGCAACTGCAGAATTCCCAGAAACACCATTCAGACAATTCCCACCCCAAACGCTCAGAAACCACAGACCAGCTGAGGCTGGAAGGGACCTGGGTCCATCTGATCCAGTCCCCCTGCTCCAGCAGGACACCCAGAGCCAGGTGCCCAGCACCATGCCCAGGCACCTTTGGGAGATCTCCAAGGAGGAGCCTCCACAAACTAAAACAAATAGTTTAACATAAATCATGGAAAAGCACAAATCCAACGAGACACGACAGAAGGGGTGAGCAGACCAGGGGCCACGAGCCCTCCCCGCAGGGGCACCCCGCAGCCTGGTGGCTGGGCTGAGCTGTGCGTCCTCAAGATTTTTAGGCAAATAAATGTTACCACTCGTAGAGCTGTAACGCCCATGCTGCAGGGTGAGCTGGCAGTGGTTTTACTGCTGGCGTTTACACAACGAGCTACAGTCCAGCCCAGCGAGGCAGAGGCAAGATGGGCTCACAGTGAACAAAGCTGATGCTCAATTTAACGCCGGTTTGCCCGGGGCTGCTCCAGGAGCCAGCGAGGAGGCAGAGGCAGAGCTGCACCGCGGCGCTGAGCGCGGAGCCGCCGCGAGGGAGAACAGCAAATTTCAGGAAATGCAATTGAAAGCTCTTCATCTCACAGCAGCGCAGCTTTTCATCCGTTCGTGAAAGCTTTTCATTTGTTTTAATTACTCCACAAAGCGGGATTGGAGCAGAGGGAACAGCACGGCAACGCGGGCACCAGCAGCCGAGCACGCCCCGCAGCAGTGCTGCGGGAACCCATAAGCACCGCTCCCAGCCTTGGGCTGCTGAGCTGGCCTGGGGGCAGTGACCCTGCCGGGGACAGCAGGGGCCTTGTGACGGGTGCTCTGCCCCACGAACCGGGGCTGTGTGTTATTCAGATTTATAGGCTTATAGGACAGAACTCCTCACCCTGAGCCTTTCCAAAGAGCAGCCACTGTAATTGAGGAGACATGACACGTGATAGAAAGCTTTCTCTTTTCTAGCAGTTGCTATTTCTCTTGGCACTTATGCAGGAAAATAAGTTTTATTTCTCTGTAATAAAGCTATCAGCTAAAATTTCAAAGACAACAGAAATGGTTCCTTTTTTTCTGCAGTATGCACAGACGTACTGCAACAGTTTCAGGTGGAAGAATGCAGTAAATACTGCAATGGGAACAGACAGCAGCCAGAGCATTTCCTCAGCAAGATGGCAACGAGAGGCTCGATCAGAACCGGAGGGGCTTCCCAGCTCCACAGTTAAAGCAAGCAATGAAATGCTAACCACCACGTCAACAGATCTACGCGTCTGCTGGCCTTGGAACAGATCGGTCATGGCTTGGGTGCAGAAAACCACTGAGGGGCAGAAACCCCCAGAGCAGGACCCTGGCACAGCACCACCACCCGCAGCAGGGCGGCCCGGGCCCCCGCAGGAGCGTAAGGGAAGGACGGGAGCGCTGAGCACCGACCTCGTCGCTCTCCTCCACGTCCACGTTGCCGTTGGCGTCGTCGTCCATCTGCTTGTGTATGTTGCGCACGGCCTCGAAGCTGAGCTGCTCGTCCTCATCGTGGCACAAGGGCTTGTCGATGCGGCAGAACTCTGCTGGGGGAGAAAACAGCGACGTCAGGCGGCCTGCACCACAACACTGACCCCAAAACACACAGCATCCCGGTGCTCAGATGCTGCCAGGTCCCAGGAGATCCCTAGCCCTAACAGGAGCGCGCTGGGCACAGCCCGTGGCTGCTCTCCTCCAGGCTGTGCTCCTCTCACCTCCCCGTGCCCTCAGCACCCGAACCGAGGGCTCAGGAGCTGGGCTGGCAGCCAGCTCCACTGCTGGCACCAGCAAGGCCCCAGGGGCAGATGGCCCCTGCTGCTTCACCAGCTCCGTTTCCCAGTTGGAGATGTTGGTGTCCATAGGATCACAGAAGCACTGAGGTGGGAACGGGCCCCTGAGGTCACCACGTCCAACCGCCAGCCCCCACCGTGTCCCCCAGTGCCACATCCACCTGGCTCCTGAGCACCCCAGGGACGGGGACCCCACGCCCCCTGGGCAGCCTGTCCCAGCGCCTGGCTGCTCCTCCGGGGAAGGAATTTCTCCCAGTATCCAACCACAACCTCCCCGGCGCAGCCTGAGGCCATCCCCTCTGTCCTGCCGCTGTCACCCGGGGGNCCCTTCCCCAGCCTGAGCAGCCCCAACCCCCCCACCAGCCCTCTGCTCCCAGCCCGCCACCAGCTCCGCTGCAGGACCCGACACTCGGTCCTGTTGGACCCCGTGCAGCTGGCCTCAGCCCATCGACCCAGCCCGAGCTGGCGCAGCGCTCAAGAGCGCTGTGTTTACGCAGCACACCAATTAAAAGATGTTAGCTTTCTTCCTGATTGTGAAATACATTTTTCTGGCTGGTTGTCGCATAGTTTTCTACGCTCCAAGACTAACACTGTAAATCCTGCTGTGTGCCTGAGTGCCTGCAAGCACCAGCCCGGCCTGGCTCGCCCGTCCCACCTGCGGTGCTGCGTGGACGCGTGGCTGCTCACCGTGCCTGCAGGCCGCAGCACGACGCCGTGCAGGGGCACGGGCAGCACCCCGGGGCGAGGCCCCTCTGCCCCGCAGAGACACGTCAGGCTCCCTCGGAGCAGACAGGATCGAGAGCTGCCGGCGCTGAGACCCGCGGGAAGCGAGCGGAACGGCTCCTGGCCCCGCGCCCACGGCGGGGTGCGACGTTCGGAAAGGCGAAGAGCTCAGGCTGAGCTCTGAGGAAATCGGGCAGGGAAGCCCAGGTTACTGGAGAGCTCCAACCTCATTCCAGCTCTGAGATGATCTTTTCAGACAAGACAAGGCTATTTCAGGGAAAAGCAGCGTTTGCTGCTGCTGCTGGACACCCTGCACGCGCTGTGAGCGCACCCACAGCCAGCCTGCTCCCAGGGACGGCGACTGGGACCCCCGCCTGCGCGCGACACCTGCACACAACCTGCACGCGGTTAGACTGGCCGCCAGCAGGAAAGGCTTTTAAAACTTCAGTGAATTCAGTGCTCCAAACAATACTTTAATTACCTTAGCACCTTCCACACGATCCCTAAAGAGAAAAAAATCCTCGTGGAAGCCCCGAGGACTCTATTTAATACAGAGGTACCGGCGCAACGCGTGCTACCTGTGACACTCTGAAGTGCACCCAGCCCGTTTGCTCACGAACCGAAGCGTTCCCGTGCAGTAACAGCCCTGCCCCGGGGGGAGCAACCCCAGCTGCAGGCTGTGCTGCCACCAGCTAGGGGCAGCCGGGCTGGAGGGGCCCTGGGGACCCAGTGGGGGCCCTGGGGTGCCCCAGCCTCTCCGGGCTGCAGTTCCTGCTCCATTCCCCACGTAAGCACAGGGCCTCCCATCGTGGGGGCAGCAGGCTGATACCAGGTCGCCCACCTGTGTTTCCAGAGAAACCCCAACCCTCATCCTTCCTGCACCGGTTTAGAAAGCAAACCCACACTAAAGCAGCGACACAAACATCGTTCTGCCACTGCTTCGCTAGAAGTGTGTCAGACTAAGCCAAACACCTCGCGTTTTATTCTAAATCAGCTACCAAAGCTCCTAAACACAGTGCAAGTTCAGCCATAAGCCTACTCATGCCTAAGAATTCCTAAGAATTCATTAAAACAAACAAACCAACCCCTAGAAGCAGAATGCCACCTCAATCAAGGCTGTTTTCCTGCTCGTTGATTTTCCACATCTGATGTCCCTGCATTAGGTATGTGGCTCACAGCCAGCTTCATTAGAAACGTGTGTCCCTAATCAGGAGGCCGAATACAACACTGTGGCTTTAAGTGGGAGGAACACAAACCGAGGATCACTAGTTAAATTTAAACTTATTTACAGCAGATTGAGTTATCTACTTCAAATCCATACGCTGCCTGAACCAAAAGCACTCAAGAAGCACTCAGAGGGATGTCAGAGCATTGCTCAGAACAGTGCAAGCTCTTACATTACGCCTGTAGCCCTTAATTCTGCTGCCTAAATACGCTCACAAATGTATTCAAGATCTGAGCGATAGCTGCACTAGCACGTTTCCAATGCTGAACTAATTCAACATGCAAGTGCATAATACAACCACACACTGTAAAATGATTTTGTTTTTAATTAAGGTATCCTCATTATAGTATCAACCTCAGACAAAATCAGATTCGTGTGTAATGTTCAGATCTTCCCAGACCCTCACTCGGTGCTCTGCAGGAAAGTGATGTCCCCAGTGCCATCCAGATGCATTTGTGCACGATGCACAACTTCACCCCGTGCAGGCGACAGCTGCGGCCGTTCCGCACCCAAACCTTTCACGGCTTTGCTGACAGCTGCGCTAACTGTGGACACCGTCGTCCCCACGCACCCCCTGCGCCCTGCCACCACTCCCCAAGCACCGGGGCTCGGAGCGCTGCACGGGGACGGGTGGCAGCTCGGCGTCGCAGACCACAGCACCCCAAAGCTCAGCTGCCCTGGAGTTGCTGCCCTGGTGCAGCCCTCTCGGTCCGATGTTACTTCTGTGGGTTACAGCTGTTGCCAGGCCTAGAACTGGCACCATTTGGGCTGTATTTATAGGAGTGCTTTATTATCTAGAAAGATAAATATTTTTTAGCACAAGCTCCTTCTTCTGCTTTGCACAGCTGAGAAAAAAAAAAAATAGGAGTAAATGCAGAATGGTTCAGCTTCAGAAAAACCAGGCATGCCGTGCCCCAATGCAGCTGACACGTGGAGGCTGCATCTGCCTGCTCCCCCACGCAAAGGCTCCTCCGCTCCTAACGAACCAATCTGCTTGGACAGCCATTCCCACCCCCCCAGTCCAGGTTACCTCACAGAAGCACTTTGCTGATTTATCTAAAAAAAAAAATAATAATAATAATCAAAAAAATTCCAGAGGGAGAGGACCCCGCTCCTCCTCAGGTGTGTGGGCAGCTGACAGCCCTGCAGGGCTGCCATGGGGTCTTCAGGAGGCTTCACAGCAACCGGGGCGAAATCATTCTTTGTCTGGGGAATTTTTCTTGGTATCAATTGGAAAGGGAGAGGAACCTGGCAGAGTTATGTTAAATATTATTGGATGCCTTAACACTGATTTGCACAGATTTGGTTTTCCTCTCTTACCCTGTAAGAATTTGTTCACTCCATGCTTTCTTCATAGTTATTGCAAAATTAGCTCGGATCTTTGGGCTGGGTCTGTTCTGCAGCGATTTGTCAAATTGATCCCAATGAAAGAGAACAAGAAAACAGGATGGCTCTTGTATTTATACTGCCCCGGGCTTGGCTTCAGCAGGAAAAACGAAATCGGACTGAAAGATAACTCCCAAAATATTATGTGATCATCTTGTTCTGAACCTGTGCTTATTATGACAGCAATGAACACAGTGACCTCGTGGCAAAGTTCAATTTATAAGAAGAAAAGGTCACTTTACTGGAAAACAAACGCTCTCATAAGCACTTAATCCTTAGCCCCAAGCCATGTCTCTCCAAGTCCTCTGCCCAGCCCTCATGCAATTGAAGCGACCCTGCCCAGATTCCCTGCAGCCACAAGGATGATGAGCTGGTAACTGCAGCCCAGAGGTTCAGAAGGAAGCCCGAGTGGCGAGGCTTTTCTTCGGAAGTACCAAATAACAGAACAACTCGGCAGCTGTCGCAAGGCCTGCGTGTGTTGACAGCACAATCAACAGCGAGCACTCAGCAAATACTGAGGAACTCATTGCATCAGTAAGAGCCTGACTAAGCCGCAGGTGACCCGACCAGCACAAGACCCTGCCCTGATGAAGAGCGGCCAGGAGGGCTCCCCCCGGGCACGGCCCTTCCCGTCCCGCTGCCCCAGTGGGACGGCTGTAAAAACACCCCGCAGGGAGACGCAAGGACGCGGGCAAGCAGCCCTGCCTAAGATTTATGGAAGGTTAAGCAACATTTGGAATAACCTGGTCGTAATAACCCTTGTCCCCCAGAGGCAGGTCGTCCCCCGGGTGCCTCTTGACTAGACGAAGCGCAGTGAGGGGCCAGCCCCCGCCGCCAAACGGTCACCCACCACGCCACGCAAAATGGCACTGCGTGGCACCCTCAGAGAAGGCTGAGCGCGATCCCGGCTTTGCTCCAGCAGCACCTTCCCTTCCAAAAGCTCTGCACTGGGTTTTGCCACCCCCGTTACTCCACAGACCCCCTCCCAGCCCCGAGGCACCAGGGTGGCCACCACAGTCCTGAAGAGCCCACACCACCACATTCACCTCACCCTCCCACTCCACCTCTTCGAGCCTTTTGTCTCTACATCCTGTCTTTACCTCCCTGCTAGCACCTCGAACCGCCCACAGCCCGCCTTGCCTTTCACAAAAAAGCCCCTTCCCCTGCCCTGCCCCCCGGCAGGCCATTGAGGCCTGCTCACCTGCGGCCTCCAGGCCTGGGCCCTGCCCTCAGCCACAGCAGCGCTCCTGCCACCCCCAGGAGCTCAGAAGCCATCAGGGGGCACTTGTGCCTGAGTGCTTGGGTGACATCCGGCGTGAAAAGGCGCTTTAACGACAGATTAGAAAGACATGTCTCATGACAGCCCTGAGGAGAATCACACCACCGATAAGATCCGGCCTGGTCACCTCCGCCAGCGCCAGAGGCAACAGCACCGACCGGAATGCGGAAAGCTGCGGGAGCACACCAAGATCTTGAGACGTTTTCGCTTCGGGGGTGACCAAGCACTGCCACAGGAGGGGCTGGATCCTGCCCCTGGAGATCTCCAGAAGCCGCCTGGACACGGTGCTGGGTGGCTCTGGGCGGCCCCACTGGGGCGGGGGGACAGGACGGCCCCCGGGGCCCAGCGCGCCTCAGCAGCTCGGCCCCTCCGCAGCAGGGGAATATTTTATAACAGATCTTCGATTTCTCGTGGGAAATCCTCTCTAAGGAGAATTCTTTATGCTTAATTTCAGGTTCTCTCAGTTTTCTTCCTCAAGGTCCCCTTCTCCTTAACCATGCTGAGGAGCCACGCTGGTACCGCCGCTGACGGCCCCCGGCAGCACAGGGGGCTAGAACAAGGGCAGCCATCGGGATGGGATTAAACAGCAGTTTAACTACAACAATTCTGATTTACATAACTCGCTTTCATAAACACTGGAATGGCAGCCAAAAAAAATCTTCTAATATTTGTGGAAAACGCATTGTTTACATACTTTTCCTAATACAAACAAGGACAACACAACTTTCTTGCTCAGGGTTCTTCCCACAAAACTCCCCATAAAACATAGTTTTCAATTAAAAAATGCCATGTACAACTTTATAAAGTTTAACAACCGCATTAAACAGTTTTGTAAGGAATGTACAGAGAATGAAAACGAAAGGGAGCTGATGTTTCCTTCAAAGCCACAGAGCAGCAAAACGGCAAGCAAGGCAAAAGAAGAGCAGAGCAATCCAGCTTTCCAGCTCTAATAACCAGACAACAGAGCCTGGCAAAGTCACCGCGTGTAAAGCCATCTCCCCCATCTGAGCAACACTCCAAGTACTCCTACGCAAGCTCACACCCCACAGCTGGATGTTATTCCCTGCACAAAGACCTGTCAGCCACTACACAACGATTACACACGTACTGCCTGCACACAAAATGCACGTGAAAATTCACACCGAAAGCCGTTTTGTTTTCAAAAGGTGAGTCTGTCCAACAGCACTGGGATTTCGGCACACGCCCGCTCCGTTTGGCAACCCCCATCCATCCCAGCCCTGGGCTGTGAAACCCCTTCCTCGGAGGTGCTGAAGCAGGGCACAGAAAGCCTTTTGTGTGCAGCTTGTACCGAGAATCACACGCAATTTGCTGCCAAAGACACGGACCTCATCCTCTCCCCATCTCCTCTACAGCCAAGAAGCTCCAAGCAGTTCTTTTTATTGTGCATTTAGTAGGAGCTTCATCTTCAGCAAAGACAAGCATCCAAGCTACAGCTTTTCGCTCAACACTACTGAATTATTCATGTTCTCTTGCTGCTGTATTAAATTATCATCACCTCTGAAGCGCTGCTGTCTGCACAGACAGTTGAATAGGAATTCACTGAGGCCCTTGAGTTTTCCACTTTACTTTCACACAAAGCGCTGCAAATGGCTTCTGCAGTACAGATCCCTGGTTCCTCGCCTGAGCAGAGTGACCCGACCTGCAATTCTGAGTAAAAACCTTTATCTGAGTTCAAATATTTACATCCTTCTTTAATGAAACAGTTTGCACCATGAAAAAGAAAAAAAAAAAAAAAAAAAAAAAAAAAACAGCCATACCCAACTCAAGCTACATAGTACTGAAAAAAATGTAAATACAACCAGAGATTAGACTGTTTGATCCTTGGTACACTTTCAACAACACCCTTGGGTGCCTCTGCAAGGAGGTGCACTAAAAATGTCAGCAAACCACCTCTGCGTAGCTCGCAGAGACACGCCGTGAGAATTCACAGCTGCCCCATCCCTTCTGAGGGCAGAGCTGGGGCTTGCTGGCCCCCCAGTCTTCGAGGACCTACACGGGGGAACCGCGCCTGCTGAAGGGTGCAGAAGCCCCCAGCGAAGCACCAGTGCCCCCAGCACCACCGGCACCACCAGCACCAGCCCGGCAAGGAGCCGAGCAGCAGAGTGGCATCGCTGTGCAGCTGCTAGCTCTAAAGCAATTAAAAAGTCAAGGCTTCTCCCACAAACGGGCTGCTCTCCCTGGCACAGGCCCAGCGTTGATTTACTGCAGTTAATTCCCTCGTCACTCACGGCAGTCAGGCTCCTCCATCTTCTCTGTGCAGCACTCCACAGGCTTACTATCAAAGCTCCATCCCATTTCTCCCAAACACCCCGCTCCTTCCAGCTACCAGAGGCACAGCCCCTTCCAGCCGCTGCTTCCACCCGGGCCCCTCCAACGCAGACCTGTCACCCCACTCCTCCTCTTCCCGTGTTTTGCTCTTTCCCCTTAAGAAACAACACTCCTCTTCCAAATTTAAAACTCCCACAAAACAAAACAAACAAAGCTTGTTGATGCTTGCGGTGGGAAGCAGGACACCAGCGCTACCCCAGGCCTTGGGCCCACACACCTCCCTCCCCCGACGTTGCCCAACACACAGGTTACTCCACCAACACTCAGTTGCCAAATTTCCTTTTCACATCACCAGCAGAGGACTGGGGCATGACCCTGCCCTCCCCGCTGCTCTCGGACCTCTCCAGAACAAACCTCAGCAACCTGCCTCGGGTGCTGCGGCCGCAGATTGCCAGCACTGCCTTCCCAGGATGGTTCTGTTCGTTTCCCTCAGGCCCAAGCTCTGCGCAGTATTTCTGTTGGGCCGCCTAAATAAGATCACACCAGTTGTTTCAGAAGAACCCTGCAAAGCAAAGCGCTCTTGCATAGAAGCTGCCAGAAAAGAACACAACATATCATTCTGCAAGACGAGGAGCAAAAGGCAGGAAAAAGTTCTAATGAGCTTAAATTGGGATTTGGGTTTCTGCCTGCCAACAAACTCAATAATCTAACTGCTTGTGCATTCCTTCCCCCTCGTGCTGACCGAAATCGAATGGTCACAACTGCAGCAGGCAGGGCAGGCCCTTCAGGTGCCAGGAAGCAGCTGTGCTCCCGCAGCTGATGTCCTTCAGAACACCCGAGGCAGGCAAAGATTCCCGAATTATTTTAAACCTAATATTGTTGATAATTTGAAAACTGGAGCAATTCAGCCGACTGCAGATAGAAGAGCTGGTACCTTCAGACGGGTGCTGCAAGCACCAACAGCAGAAAGCCCAGCCGCTGGCCACGTGACACCCTCTGCCCCCTCCTCTGCAGGGTCCCGGCTCCGTGGCCGCACGGGGGAAAAACCTAAGAGCGGAGCCAAATATTTCAACAGGTTTCTCAAGGGACAGGCAGAAAGGAGCAGCGGTTACTGTGGCAAGGGACTGGGACAGATGACCCCTGCTGCTGGCCTGCGCCTCTCAGAAGGGCTGGGGAGGGGCAGCTGCAGCCAGCGACCAAGGAGAGGACAGGCACCGGACAGGCACCGCCACCACGGCACGCGCGTGTGCGCCTGCGGGCACCCTCTGCAGCAAGAGAGCCGGCCTGTTGTCGCTTTTGTTAATTGGGAATCCCGCTTTGAGCGGCTCGTGTGGCTGCAGCATGCCCCAGACACGTGCGATGGAGCCCTGAGCAGCCCAGCAAGAACAAGAGGGGGTGTTCCCAACGTATTTTCAGCATTACGAGTCTGTAATGCACCCCACAGCGCTCAGACCCCCGTGCCTGAGGGCAGCACCAGGAGCCTGCGCACAGCCCCGCGCTCGCGGCCTCAGCCGGGCACTGTGTGGGCACGCGGCCTGGGGAGCGCCCTGCACGCTGGCCACGGCCATCCCAGGGGGCAGAAGCTCCCGCAGGGGTGGGAAGGAGCCACTCCAGCCTGAGGGCACGTGCCAGACATGAGTCAGAGCCACGGCCAGCCCCGGCCCGCAGCGCGCTGTGCGAACGCCGCTGGCTGCTGCGCACCGTGATGCACAGCTAACGATTATTTTTTTTTAAAGTGAAAGAAAAATTGCTAAAAGTCAGGAAACCACACAGCGGAGGTTGGTGAGTCACTCTGCCCTGAAAAATTTGAGATGCCAAAGAAAGCTGAGAAGAAATCAAATAAAAACCACAACCACTCTGCCCGGTCTGCCTTGAGCCGCCGCGGCAGGGCTGGCCCGAGGACAGGGGTCCCCAGAGCCCCCCTCTTGGTAAACGCACGCAGGCTGCAAACAGACACTGGGAGCAAGAAGAACAAGATGCATCGATAATTGCATACCGCAAACAGGAGCAAGCTTCCGGAGCTTTCTCAAGGCAGGGAGGAATGCATGCTTTCCTTCTTGCTCTCACGGAGCAGTTACTGATAAAAACCCAAAACAAAGGCACGTTGTGATCTTGGGATTTGGGCAAAACCAGCTCAGAACAGCACCTGCTTCCAGTTAAAGTTCTAAAGTTACCCCCGGAACAGCGCATTGCACAACGCAGATTTCAGTTCAGATTACAGAACTGTGACAGTCCCCAGGTAACTGGGGTTGGAAGGCACCTCTGGAGAACACCCGGGCTCAGCCTCCTGCCCAAAGCCGCTCCGATCGGGTCAGGCTGCTCAGCAGCCTNGTATTACAGCAGCAGTCTGTTGGTGCTGGGGGCCCCAGCAGCACCGCCAGCACCCACGCAGCAGGGCCGGGACCCCAAGCCCTTCCCCAGCCCCGCAGCCCACAGCGGCTGCTCCGCGCCGCTGCCCAAAGGCGCGGAGCCGGTGCCAGCGCCAGGGCCGGACGCAGCGAGGAGGCTCCAGCGGCAGAACGCGGTGGCTCCGGCCCGAGCCCGGGATCAAAGGGGAGGGACGGGGTGCTTCAAAGAGCTGGAGGAATCCCAGCGCTGCCACGTGTCCGCAGCGCCCCGCGGGTCAGGCAGGCTCCCAGCCAGCGCTGGGGCTGCTCCTCCAGAGCCACGGAACGCGCCGTGGCAGCGCTCCTTGGCATGCACGGCCTCAGCTTCCTCACCCACCTCTGATTATTCTACTCAAAGCGTGTGCTTTGGGGGCCGTGGGCACCCAGCGGGGCCGGGACTTGCAGCTGGCACCGCAGAGCGCCCAGCACGCTCCTGCAGCCAGCAGCTTGGGGTTTGTTCCCCCAAGGTGACCGTGGGGGGTGACGCACCTGGCTGACTGCATCCGCTGATGCTGAAGCACAAAAATGCCCCATGATTCTTGGCCTTAGCTGTAGCAGTGGATTCTTTGTTTTGTTTTGATGCAGCTCGTGTTGCTTAGTGCCTCCAACAGTTAGCTTTACAGCATAGCGGCCGCTTACTCATTCTGATGGGTTTCACAGCAGAACGTGTTCACTTCCTTGTAGACATGCATCAGCCCTGCTGGAAAAAGCGGCCACAAGCAGCAGCAAGCTTCGGCCCACGAAGCAGCTCTTGCGCTGCAGCTACTCGCGCTGCTGACGCCGGGATCATCCACCCGAGCGCCGCAGGGCGTGCTCCCTTCCAGCCCATGCACACAGCTCCTGCTGCTCCCCGTCCCTCGCTCGCAGCGCGAGGCGCTGAGACCAGGCAGGGAGCGCGGCCTGAGCAGGGCTGAAAGGAGCAAAGCAGCCAGCGAGCAGGGCAGGATACGGGCACGACGGTGTGAGCAGCACTGGCACCGTGCAGGAAACGAGCTCTGCGGCTGCGTGCTCCACGCCAGCCTCGGGGAACTCTGCAGAATGAGACCTCCGCAGCCGACCTGCTCCAGCCAGCCCCCAGGGCAGCCTCGGCCTGCTCATGGCCGCGTCTCGCCCAGCTCTGCTGCGTGCAGGGGTGGAGGAAGGCGTCTCTGGCTGCCTGTTCTGGAAGCGCAGCCCCAACACCGAACGTGCCCACCGCCGCCCAGCCGCGCTTGGCTCTGAGCCCTGCTCCACCTCTCTGCCCCCTCCCATTGCGTGCACTGGGAAGCTGCTCCTGTGATTTCAAGCATTTTGTCCTGACTTGCCAGAATGAAAGTCACACTTCACAGCAAAAGGACCATCTTTTTTTTTTGCAAGGGCTTTCTGTGAAGCAGTTGCATTTCAAGGCTAAATTGCTTTCTTGCTTCTTGGCCCTTCTCCCAGCACAGCGTGACCAGACAGCTCCGGCTTACAGCACAGCCACATCCACAGCGCCGGGAGGAAGCAGTCAAACCTCCCCCGCCATAGAAACCATCTTTCTGTTCTTCCTCTCTTGCCTCTCCCCTATTTACAGGACTCGGAGAGATAAGAGAAGTAAGAGAGGCAGCACCTCGCTGGGTGCTCCTGAGGCACCCGTTTCCCCCAGCTGCCACCGAGCCGCTGTAACTGCTGGGCTCTCCTCCGCGGTGCAAGGCTGTGTCTCCAGGCTGAGCAAAGAGCCACAAGCTGCTCCCAGACGTAGGGGATTTAAAGCCCTTCCAAGGGACACGTCTGCTTCAGGGCCAAGCCAACCCCTCGTGGGTGAAACCCTCCACGCACGGCCCACATCTGCCCCGGAACGGGGGGCA
This sequence comes from Alectura lathami, assembly GCA_013399715.1. Classification (NCBI taxonomy): domain Eukaryota; kingdom Metazoa; phylum Chordata; class Aves; order Galliformes; family Megapodiidae; genus Alectura; species Alectura lathami. The sequence goes on from VXAV01000086.1 coordinate 48,469, forward strand.
CACCCAGTGCTGCTGCCAGCCAAGGCTCCGCTCCCTGCGGAGAAGGGAAAGGGCTGGAGCAGGTGAGCCTGCTCCTTACTGCAGCGGGATGAGAGAAGCCTTCACTCCAGGCTGTCCTGGGGAAGGCCGGCAGGCAGGGCTCAGCTCTCCAACCTCGGAATGCTCCGCTCCTGCAGGGAGCAACGCCTCAGTGGCGGAGACTGGGAGCTGAGCGGCCCCTCCGGCCAGGGATGGGCTCAGGCCAGCGCATCCCCATGGCCTCTTCCCTCAGTCATCAGTTCAGAACCATCAATTCATGCCCTCGGGGAGCTTCCTCAGGAATCTGAAAGGAGATACTCAGAAGTGTCTCTGAGATCACCCTCACACCTTTGTGAGCTGCACCGCGAGCACGGGCAGCGCCCCAAGGGCAGGGCTCCTGCTCAGCTCTGTACGCCTGCACTAAACCTCAGCGCACCGACCAAAGCTTCCAGAACTCTTGCTTTCTGGGGGCTTTTCCATCAGCATCCTTTTCTTTCCAGACTCTATTCCCCGTATCAGCTGCAACTACGGGCAAGGGTCTGGAGCTGCCTCAGGGGATGGTTGGGGGGGTGCTGGGAAAAGGCTCTGTCGCAGGGGATGGTGGGCACGGCACAGGCTCCCCAGGGCAGGGGGCACGGCCCCGAGCGACACCGCTCTCAGCCCCAGGGGCTGGGGTTGGGTGGTGCTGGGTGGGGCCAGGGGCTGGGCTCTGATCCCCGTGGGTCCCTTCCAGCTTGGGGTGTTCTGCGGTTCTGTGATTCCATCCTGCCTTGCACAGACCCAGGGCAGCTGAAGGAGCACACAGCTCAAGGAACAAGCCTTGCACGTGCTGCCTGTCCTCACCGACATCCTTCTCCTCCTCTTCTTGCAGCCACCCAGGAACAGGGAACACTCCAGAGCCCCTTTGCAGCCAAGCCTCAGCATAATTAATCCAAGGAAGCAGCACCATCCCGCGCTGCCATACAAGGACAGCTTCTCCTCATTTTAGCCTTATTTATCCCTCGTCTCTTAGGAAGAACTGCTGATTTTAATTTCACAGAAGCTCCAGAGAGCAGAAGGCACGGTGACACTGCTGCTGCCCCCCAGCAGGGCCATATGCTCCTCGTGCACAGCGCGGAGGCACCCACCGCCGCCTGGAAGCGGACCCAGTGCGGGAGCGCACCGCAGGGACAGCTCGCACCGCGCGGGCCCAGCTGAAAGTACCCCTGCAGCTTCGAGATTTCCTCATTTAAAGGACACGATGTTTTATTCCAAAACCAAAGCAACTCTGCCATTAACCAACACAGCTCCAGCAGAGCGATGTTGTGCTGAAGGCAGCGCGCAGCTCCGGGAACCAGCACCCAGCAGCACGGGCACCACGCGTCACCCGGCAGGAGGCGTCACCTCGCTCGCTTCTGGGCAGCCCACGCTCTTCAAAAACACATTCAGCATCAGATCACAGATGTACCGAAAGGAGAAATGAGACCCCAAACTCAACCCAAGAAATGTCCCCAAAGCCAACGTTTTCCATGAGGACTGGGAGGCGGGTGAGGATGGCAGTCGTGGAGGAACCCAGGTCACAGCGTCACCCTGGGCGGCGAGGAGAGCCAGCAGGGAGGGAAGGGGAGGAGGGCGGAGAGAGGAAAGCAGCAGGAGGAGGAAGCAGCTCCTGCACGAAAGACACGACCCCGCAGAAGACCCAGGTTTCATCGCATTGGTGTCTGCAGACCGGCTGGGTTTCACCTGCGTGCTCAGAAACCATCGCGTGGTGCGGGAACGAGGCCCTCGGTGCCTGAAGCACCCCCTAGGAGCCCTCTGAGCAAAGGGAGCGTGCTTGCCTTGAGAGCAGCGCAGCCCCACCGCATCTGGTGCTTACTGCGCTCAGTGGCATCAAAGGGGCAGAGGATACAAGGGAAGGGGGCAGGGAAGCAAAAGCACTGAGGAGAGCTGCAGGAGCGCTCAGCAGCCGGCAGCCTGGGGAGGGAGGCTCTTCTGGGGCAGCTCAGCACCTCTCGTTCCCGCTAACTGCGGTCATAAGAGGTTCCCCTAACCCCCACGCCTTCACTTGCCCTGTGACCGGCTCCTTCCAGGATGCAGCACACACACGGCCATCCATCACGAGCAGGAGTAACAATGGCAAAACTCAAAATAAATCTCTCCGTTAGCAGGGACGAGCTTCTCCTTTCCTTGCCAACCCAGCGTGCCGCCGGAGCCAAGCAGCACCGCGGGTGACGTCAGCCCGCGGACGGCTGCCCCGCGGCCCCACGCCTCGCGGCGGAAGCGACTCGGACGGCAGGAAGCGGGCGGCCGTGACCCGCTGTCACCCACCGCGGGGACACCAGAGCCCGCGGGCAGAGCGCTGCTGTCCCGGCACGCGGCCAGAGCGCCCAGGAAGGCAGCTCGAGGCCGAGCCCACGCTGCCTCGCTAACGAAGGTTGTTCCTAAAACAGGCCAAGCCCATTCCAGCCAAAAAGCAAGCCCTGGAAGGACTAACCGTGAATGCGGGTTAAATCGAGGACTTTGCGCCCCGTGTTCCTGCCTTGGAAGGTGGCAGCATTCCTCTCGGAGCACAGTGGGGAGATCTGCACCCCCAAACGCTTCGACAAACAACACCCATAAGGAGGTGACTTTCACTGCAGGTGAGCGGTGAAAGCGAGCTGCAAATTGCAGGACACCAGGATACCGCCTGACCAAGGACCTAGAAATTCGGAGCGTCCCAGTGCCAGCAGTGCCTCATGTCACCTGTGAGACAGCAGGAGGCAGGGGGGGCCCTGCACAGTGCCGTGCCGCGAGGCTGCGCGACCTGCTTTCAGCGGGACCCCAGGCCTCCTTCGTTCCTTCCCCCAGGGCTGTCTTCAAGTCCTTGCGGCTCTCTGCGGTGATAAAACCACTTCAGAAGGCAAGCTGGCAACCCGCAGGACAACGCGGTCCATGTCCGCTGCGCGCAGGGAGCGGCTTCCACGTGGTGCGAGCCCTGCTCGCACCCGGTGCTTTGAAGCAACGCTGCTGCGTGAGGGAAAGACGCAGGGGAGAGCGGCATGCGCCGACCCTTCCCTAGCGCAGCCCCGCTCCCTCCGCAGCCGCTGCTACATCCCACTGGTTAGTCCTTCCTGGCCCTACCCAGTCCTGCCTCTCCGGGATGTCCTCACGGCAGCCTGGCAATGCAGCACACCTGGGCTCCATCCTCCTGCGTTCAGCCACACCTGGGGGCTCGCTCACCTGTCGGCCGTCACCTCAAGCCGCTGCCTGCTCTGCTCCTGCCCCCAAGCAGGCTTGGCAGCGGCGATCACAGTGTCGCCACACGCTGCTGCGTGAAGCGCTGTCGGGTTGCGGTGGAGGCGTTTGGTAAGACCATGTGTCAAGATGCGTTACCGCAGAACAGACAGGCAGCGCCCCAGCCCCCAGCAGAGCACAACGGATCGCGCCGGCAGCGCCGCACGCTCACGCTCCTGACCCACATCGGGGCTCCCCTCGGCTCACGGGGCACAGCGCAGCCCCGCAGCCACACGTGACCCAGCGGCAGCGGCCGGGAGAGGATACACAAATTAAGGAAGCGGCAGGGGAAGGAAGAGGCTCCGGGCCAGCGCCTGGCCCGAGCTTCTGCAGCGCAGAGCGTGTGCGCCCCGAGGAGCTGCCGCACACGCACGGAGGCTTTATGCCTGCGCGCTAGGGGCTGCCCTGCTCCCTCCTGCTCTCTCCTGCTCCCTCGCTGCTTTCCAGGGCCCAGCTGCAGCTCCGTGCACGCCCCAGGACCCTCAGCTGCCTGCACCAAACCTAGCGCTGCAGTTGTAATCCCTGGGCACCCCAGCAATACGAAACCTCGCAGCGCTGGGTTTCACCTTTGCCTTGTCCCCTCCTCGCTGGGGCTCGAAGGCTGCCAGAGTGAGCACGCTGCAGAGAATTCCCCTCCTTGCAGTGCCTGGGGACTGAGCACTCCCAGCAAATTTTCTCCCCGGGACACCCTGCAGTTCATGCATGCACCCACCTCGCTGCACTTCGGCAAAGCGAACACCCACTGCACCGCGTGATGTGCATTAGTTGTGCCACTGCAGCCTGCGCAGCCGTTACTTCCATCACCAGCTCCTGCTGTCCCAGCTCGCGCTCGCAGCAGAGGCAATGGCTCCATCTCCATTAATTTCTAAGTGCCAAAGACAGAAAGTACTGTTCAGAGTCACCCAGGGCAAGACTGGAGCCGAGCCTGGCCCCGTCCATCGTGATTTCAGCTGCACGAACAATACCTTCCCCAGAGCCACGGATCCGGCGAGGCCCCACAGAGCCGCGGTGAGGAGCACAAACCGTGCAGGCACGGGGCAAGGAGCTCGGCACACCGGGCACCTGGTGGGCACGGCAGCACAGGGCAGGGAAATGAATGAGGCAGCTCGTTCCTGGCACCCCGTAAATCCTCCAGGAGCACAGGTTTACAGCTCAGGTATGAAACGCCGCGCAGAAAGCAATCCTGAGCGCTGCCCCGCCCCCGGTTCCCAACGGCTCCAGCAGCACCCTGCATTGTGTTTGGGATTACAGCAATCACACCCCTGCCCTGCCAGCACCCCGCACAGCCCCTGCACACCTGGCCACAGGTGGTGACAGTGACACGGCTGGCAGCTGGCACGTGCTGAGCCCGGGTCAGAAGTGGGGGATCAATTACAGGCCACCGGCGTGGAAAACGTCCACGTCCCAGAGATCCTGCGAGAGGGATGTGCCCACGAGGCACTCAGGTGTTGAAAAGAGACATCACGGGCGAACGTCGAGCTCCATGGGATCCTGCAGCAGCTTATAATAGTTGATTAAAGCATGAGTAATCAACTTAGAGTGCCCATTAGCTCTATTTAGAACCAGACCGCTTAATTTACATCTAAGTTAATTACGGACCACCAGAGCTCCCGGCAGCAGCTGAGCCTATGTAGGCGCACACTTCCAGATACGAAAAAGCACTCCTGACTTCCCCTAAAACCCACCAAAATGCCACCGGAAGGGATTTTCTGCATCACGCGCAACACCACGCGCCAGAAGAGCGACGCTTTGAGTCCCTCCAAGAAAGGCCCCAACCCCGACCGCCGCACCCACACAAAGCTGCCGCGAGGGCAGAGCGCTGTTGTAGCTGGCTTCCAGGTACTTAAACCCCGGCAGCAAGGTGCCAGCTGGGCTCTTCTTGGATAAGGACATCGCGTTTCTTCCTGTGGTCTTGGTCCTGCCAACGCCCCGACGGGCCTCCCCTGCGTCCCTGCCACCTCCCGGAGCTGTACCCCGAAGGCAGCAGACTGTTGGCTGGGGAGAGGGTGCAGGCCCGGCGCAGCTGCTGCGGCTGCTGCTCCCCTGCTGCTCAGCAGCGGCTGCAGCACCCACGGAAGCAGAGAAGTTTCAGCGCTGGCCTCCAGGCTACGCACGCACTCGCTCCACCAATAAAACCCTCTGCCAAACCCTAACACAGAAACGTAGGTATTTCGGGAATACAAGTCTGGACTCAATTAAATCTTCTTCAATTACTCATTAAATAGAAAAAATAAATAAAGAAAGAAAAAGATAGCCCAGTCTCTAACTCCTCAGGCAGGAATTACTACTCGCAGCACTAGCACGCTCCCCCGCCGTCCCCCGGTCCCACGTCAGCGCTGTCAGCATTCCCCTCCCGCCCCTGCTCCCTGCCCTCGAGCCGCCGTGCGCGGGGTGCTGCCACCACCACTGCCGCCAGGCCGGGTCCCGCTGCAAGAGGCGAAGGCGTGCTTCAGACGGCCTTGTCCTCACGGCTCATCTCTCCTGGGACGAGCTTCCAGCAAGTCAACGGTGAACAGGACCGCTGGTTAGCAGAGAGCTTTCCTCCTCAGCAACAGAGAAACACACAAGGAGAACAGCTTCTGAGGTGCGGAAAGGGTTATCTCGGCAGTATTTACACGAAGCCTCTACTGAGCAATACAACCTCTCTCTTCTTTGTAATGCAAATTTTCACTTTGCATCGCGGCTGTCATGTTCCGCAGCGATGCCCAAGGAACCACCCAGTGGCCCTGGCAGTTCATACCCGGTTTGCCACAACTAAGCGAACCTTCACCAGGAGCTCGGTAACTTCACAAGAGCTCAGCCGACGCCAAGACCCCGGTCCTCGCCCACAGCTTCCCTCGCACGCGCCGGCCGCGTCCTGCGCCGCTCCGCACGGATGGCTGCCGTGCTGCTGGAAGAGAACGGCACCGCCGCCGCGGTCAGACAGGGCCGGGGGGTCCCAGCGGAGGCAGCAGCAGGGCCGCTGCTCCACGGGGTGCCGCTGGCCAAAGGCACGGCCAGCCGGGCGCTGACAGCCGGGGCTGCGAGGCTGCCTCCTCTGCAAACCCATTTCCAAGACGCCCTCTGCCCCTAGATAAAAGTGCAGGAAGGGAGGTGTGGAAAGGCTCCTGGGGAGAAGGGAAACCCCGCAGGGCTGGCGTGGGGAAAAGTGGAATGAGCAACTGGCTGCTCCTCCCCCCGCGAGGGCTTGGGGGGCTCGGCAGGACCCGGCGGGCGGGCAGACCCACGCCAAGCAGCCGGATGCACTGCACAAAGCAACCAGGCGTCCGTGACCCCCCCGGGAGGGATCACATCTCAGCCCCCGGCGGTGACGGATGTCCCAGGCTGGGCCACCGGGCTGACATCTGTCAGAGGGGTCGCGGCCCCGCAGCGCCGGGTGACTTCCTGCAGCGGTGACACCGCGGCACATCAGCCCGCTGGGAGCAGGAGGAGGGTTACGGGGCTCGGTGTATCAGAGCCGCGAGGAGCGGGAAGGGATGACTCCAGCTCCAGCACAGCCCCGCCTCACCCGCAGCTGTGGAGCGCCGGGATCCGGCTCGCCGTGCTCAGGGCTCCGTGCCGCTGTTCTCATGGCAGACGGGGCCAGCAGGGACCACCCCGGGCAAGCAGCCCAAGCTGGCAGCTGGCCACGGGCTCCTGAAGCCAGGAGAGGCTGGGGTGAGCTGCTGGCAGGAGCGCCCTGCCCCTCCCGGCACCCACAGGGAGCAGCAAAGCGTCTCAGACATTTCACCTTGCTCGGCCGAGTGGCTGAAAATAGCCACGGGACGGAAACCAAACCCGCGGGACAACGGCCCCAAACGGCACCGCGGGGCCGGGACTGCCCTACGGGGAGCTCTGTGCGGCCCTTGGGTGCCTGCAGGACGCGGTGACACCCGTCACCCAGCGGGGACCCGCCGTGGACCAGGCACCTCCGGGAGCGGCGGCAGCGTGCCGCGGGCAGGTGAAGCCAGCTGAGGACAGCACCCCGCAGCGATGGCACGGAGCACCCCGAGAGCTCCAGCTCATGGAGTCTCAGCCTTCCTGAGGCACACGGGCACCAGGAGAAGAAAAAGCAGGGGAGAAATCTCGCAGGTGAGATCCCACCTCCCACGTCCACGCCAGCATCACACTGGCTGCAGCGCGCGGGGGCGCGCCGGGTGCCCGCGTCTCCTCCCCGCGCTACCCGTGCTCAGGATGCAACGAGCTGGAACAGGAACAGGCGATTATCTGCAGAACACAGACCGCGAGCCCTCAGGAAGCGGCGTGGCCCAAGCGCAGCCATCCTGAGCCCCGGTCCCGGTGCCAGCCCGGGCAGGACCAGCAGCACCCAGCAGCACCCGACCACCCTGCAGCCCTCAGCAGGCTCCTGCGCCCTCCTGCAGGCCCTCAGCTACCAGCACGAGTTCCGCGCCCAGCGCGAGGCAACGCTTCGATTTCTGCCCTAAGCCGCAGGGCAGCGAGAACGGCGAACGCTCAGGCAGCATTAACACCAGCAGCTGCTTGGGCAGCAATGTTTTCAGAAATTATTTCTGGCCCCTGAACCATGTTTTATCCTGCATCTGTCTATAGCAAGGAAAAAACAACTTTTTTTTCTGCTTAGTCACAGATTAATTACGTGCTGGCAGCCTCACAGACCTAAACACATGCATTGCTTAGCAGCTCTAAGCTTGAATTATTCCCCCTGCCCGCAGCACAAAGCTTCGCTGGGCAGGCGGAGGGGCAGGCGGCGCGAACAAGCAGGCTGTTCATTTATAGCTCACACGCGGAACATTCTTAAAGTTCTCGTGTTTGTTATGTTCCTGTCCTCCGAGAACTGCGAAAATTCAGGCACCAGCGCCCAGAAATCTGAAGTAATGAATTAAACTGACCATAAAACTCATCCTTTCGGGGAAAGAAAAAAAAAAAAAAAGGAAGCTCTTAGCTATAAAACCAGCACCCTTTGCTGCACAGCACATGGCACAACGCGGGCCTGTGCGCGCACAGCGGGTCCCCACCCGGTGCTGGAGGCGGCAGCGAGACCTCCTGCAGCCCCGCAGCCCCGGGGCAGCCCCGTGGCGAGGCAGAGCTCCCTGCCCGGGGCACGGAGCACCCAGAGCAGCGCTGCTCCCAGCCTGCAGCGCCCGGGGCACGCACCGAGCCCGCGTGCTTTCCCCAGTGGAAAAAGTAGGTTGCTTAAAAATAGGTCCGTAACCCAAACAAACAAGCGTCCCACGCTATTTCATAAAGATAAACAAGCGGAGACCAAGCACACCCCTTTACTGTCTTCCTGCTGCTCCTCTGATGATTTTCATACCTGTTGGGTGACGGGTGCCAGCGGAAGCAAACCCCACACCTGGGCACGGCCCTGACGCCAGGCACCAGCCGCAGCTCTGCAGCGGAACCGCTCGCCCCCGGCCACAGCTGAGCGGCCCCACTCCGGCAGCTGGGAGCCCCGGGTCTGTTTCACCGTAAGAAGCGAACGGGTGAGCTCAGCAGAACGGCTCCCACCCGGCACCCAGCGCCCACACCGGGAGAGCGCTGGTGTTCGGCACCGGGGCTCACAGTGCCCAAGGAGCTGCAAAGCCATGGCTCAGTTAACGAGCATCCTCTCATCAGCCCCCAGAGCGAGCTGGAGGTGCCAGATGATCAGGCAGGACCGTGGGGCTGATGACCACGAGCACAGGGTAAAAGGCTGCCAGAGAGCCGCCTGGAGCGGTCCGGGCAGCCACGGGCACCGACCGAGCACCTCCCGGCCTGGAAGCAGCTGGGCTCGGAACCAAAGCCAGCGCTGGTTCCAACCCAGCAGCTGGGAGCAGCGGGGCAGCCAGCCCCAGCGCTCGGGCCGCTGCCTCTCCGCAGTCAGCGCAGCCTCCGCGCGCAGTGAGCGGCAGCGGGGGTTCCAGAAGCAGGGGGACAGCCTCACGGAAGGCCGCTGCGTTGACAGCCACCTGCTCGCACAGCCTCCCTTCCGCACACGAATCCTGCGCTCGGATCCCTTTCAACCCCCTGCCTCCTCCAGGAACCAGGCAGCTCTTGAACTGGAGCCGGTAACACCGCCACCCCCGAAGCCGAATCCCGGGCTGTGCTCTGTCGACGCAGCGTCCCTCGGCCTGCGCCTTCCACGCGGCTGAACTCAGATTTCTCTCTCCCGCTGCTGTACGCACCCCAGGAAGCTTTACACACAACCTGCATGCGCTGACAGCAGCACGAGCGCTCAGAAAGCAAACGCTCCGCGAATCGCACGGCCAGCACCACCGCAGCCCCGTTACCATCTGGAAATACCACCCGGGGGGCACAAAAAGCTGCAAACCAACCCAGCCAGCGCCGCCCCAGCCCCGTCCTGCTCTGCACGGGGCCGCGGCACGGTGCCAAAGGTGGGAATGCCTCCAGCTCTCAGAAGGCCGACTGCTGGGGGTGCATTTCTTCCTGAAAAAAGCAAGGGCTGGTTTCCAGCCAAGATGGCAAGGAGCACTTTCTGCTTCCCGGTAGCGTTTTGTTCAAGCGCTCTCAGAAGTAGGGTCAGCCTGCTCCCCGAGCACGGCACGGGCACTGCCCGCGGACCGCACCCGCCCAGCGGCAGGAGCCAGCTCCCAGCAGCAGCTAGAACAAAAGGCACGGCCACAAAACCCTGACAGCCCCGCCGCGGCGCTCCGGGGGCTCGGGCAGGCAGGGCGTTTTCCACCCGCAGCTCGCCGAGGCACCTCACGTGCTGCAGCGGATGAGATCAGAGGTTCTGGCGCAGGAACAGAGGGCAGGTGTGGGTCCTGGCGTCAGGGTGGGTGAGGTAAACCTGGAACACCGTGAAACAGACGCACTAACGCAATAGATCCAACTAGGCGGCCAGCAGGCAGAATATTTAATATTTGAATTGGCACGGAGGCAGCCGTCCGCTTCACGCTCCCACCCACCACGCCTCTCAGGGCACCGTCGGCGCGCTGCCCGCGCCCAAGCGCTCACTTCTCAAGCTGCAGGCCTTGCAGCGAGGGATGACTGCCCCTCAAAACCCGCACCGTAGGACAGCGGGCTCAGGAGCCCCCAGCTGCGGCACCTCGGACGCAGCACAATCACCCAGAAGTTAGCTAGGTCTGGGGGATTCTTCCTGATCAATGGCAAGACAAAAGCTTGTGGCGTAGCCCCGTTACTCTGCCCAGCACTGATACTGGGGCGCAGCTCTTGCTCACAGCGCTGCAGGTAATGCCGACCTGCGTTATTTCCTCATTGCTGTAACAGAGCGGGCAGGAACCCAACGGAGCTGCAGGTGAGAGCTTCTCCTCGGCCCCCCCAGGCACCCCCGGGGCAGCCAGCCACAGTGGCGTGCAGCTGCACGGGTGACCAAGCGGCAAAGGAAGAGCAGCAGCCCTGCTGCCGCCACGTGACCGACGGCCAGCGGACACCGAGCGAGCTTCCTGCTTCTCCGAGGTGAAGCCTCAAGGCTCCTGGCCAAACTGGCAGTGCACGGAAAACGCCTGCGAAGCATCTGACAGGACCACGATCACAGGACCACGGCACCTGGGTCGGAGGGACCGTGAAGACCACGCCGCCCCCAGCCCAGCTGCGGGCAGGGCGGAACGATGCTCTGGCGAAGAGCACTGCTGGCAGGAAACGAGCAGGTCTGTGTGACATGGGTCAGACACCACGAGGTGACAGATGACAGCCAGCAACAGGAAGGGAAACCACCGCCCCACTGCGCTGCTCGTGCGCCCCCGCAGGGCCCACCCCTGCCCCCTTCCGAGGGGCTCTGCTCAGGTACAAGGAGAGCCGGGGCCGGCCGCTGCACCAGGCAGCCCGGGCTAAAAATATCGGCGTGGGTGACAACAGCAGCGACGGGGGGTGACAACAGCGGCCATGGGGGTGACAACAAGGGCGGGCGGCCATCAGCACACCCCCCGCGGAGCTGCAGGGCTCTGCGGGACCTGGTGCCACTGCCCGCCCGGCTGCACGGTGCCAGCTCCCCTTTCCCCCTCTGCCAAACCACTCTTCTCAAACTCTTACTTGCAAATCTTCGGACCAAAACGTGCTAACGCTCGGTAGGGCGCATCGACGCGCTCCTTGCGTGCGCAAGGACATCAGCGCAACCAGCAGGCGCTGCTCGAAGCCACCTTCCTGCTTCCCGCACACGGCCTCCCTGAAAACTCCCACTGCCCGGTCCAGGGAAAAGCCATCAGTGCTGTCACTGCTTTCATCATCAGAAGCGTGGCATGTGGAATAAACAGAGATCCCTTTCACTGTTAAAAACCCATCAAGCACCTGCCCCTGCCCCCCGGAGTCGGCACTGCCATCGGTGCAGCTCCCATGCTGCTGCTGGAGGACGCTCCTCGTGCTGGACGGTGGCTCTGGAAGTTGAAAAGCAAACGGCCAAGGGATCTCGGAGGATGCGTTCGCAGCAGCGACCTCCCAGCGCCCCAGGACGACGCACGGAGCTGCGGGCCGAGGTGTTCACCTGCAGCGCTGCGAGCCCAGACGGAACCAGAGCGTGCCAGCAGTGCAAACGCAACAGCAAGGAAAGGAGCCCCTTCTGCAGGAGAGCCACGCCGGAGGGGGCTTGGAGCAGGGCCCTGGGTCTGCTCCCAGGGAGCAGCAACCAGCAGCTGAATCACCAGGGCTGCCATGCCGCCCGGCCTCCAAAAATAGCCCGCCCGAAAATTCCTTGCAGGCACAAACCTTGCTTCATCAAAAGGGCTGCAGAGATCCAGTTTCCTTAATGGAGCAGGCTGGATGTGAACCGGCTTAAGGACTTGGGGTCCCACAGACGGAACAGAAAAATCACTCCCGGCGGAGCAGCTGGCGCGGGGCAGAAAGCAGCCCCGAAAATCAGCGTCCCCGCGGGATGGGACCACCTCCCGGCCGCGGCTCAGACGCGGAGCTCCTGATTGCTGCCCCGACAGCTCGGCTCCAGGGACCTGCCCTGCTGCCTGCCCTGCTGCCTGCCCTGCTGCTGCCCCGCGGCCAGGAGCCAGCGCGGAGCCTCCCTGGCAGCCCCGCCACGGCTCGCTGCGCCCGCACGCACCTTCCACTCGGTGGAACCAAAAACCCTCTGCGAGCTGCAGCGCCGAGGCCCTGGCTCATC
>VXAV01000087.1:40177-51236 GCA_013399715.1 Alectura lathami
AGGCTTATAGTGTGAGAGTGGCTTGGGAACTTACCAGTGAAATTATCATGACAAATCACATGATAAAATGATCTTGTAAGAAAATATTTACAGTCCAAAGAGACTACATCAGACAGATTGGAGAGAGAGAAGGCTACAAAGCAGAATTTACTGGAGAGGGTGAGACGTGAAAGAGGAAGTTATTTTGCCTTCCTGTATCTTGTATTTCTGCCATACACTCGCCCTTCCTGGTGCAATCTTACCTTCTGCTTATTCTGTGTGGAGAGTTTTATGTGCAGTTAATTCTGAGGACTAGCAGCTAGGATATTTTTGCTGTCTGCATGTATTTCCCAGAAGTGCTGGTATATGAAGATCTGGGAATAAGCCATTAAGATTTGTGAGAGCTTTGTTGTTTCCTACAGGGTGTTGTAAATAACTTACAATAATTTGGACTTAAGCAAAAAGGAATTAAGAAGTTGACTGGTGCTAATGAATACTAATGACTGCTGGAAACATGATCAATGTGAGGCACATATTATTAGTGAAGGTGCCCTTCTTAAACTTCATTAATCACCAAGATACCTAGCAAGCAACAAATAGTACCTTGTTACTTGACAACAGCTAAAAGAGGTGTTGGTTTGTAGTAGATGTTAAATTCTGCATTCCTGACTCAGGCTGATGTGAAACAAGTTTTCTGTAAGTGTTCATTCTGGCATAAGTAGATGTTCAGTGCCCTATTGGTGCTTCAGCATGTGAGTGTATCTGTATAAGTGACTAATCCTGTTCAAGTCAACCAGGCAACATGTGAGTTTATAGGTAGCCATGTATTTAAATACGGGTCTCTGAGGGCTGGCATGTGAGCAGAGCAAGGCTGTGACAGCGTATAGTCATTGGGACCGTACTCTTTTCTGAAATCCCATATCATACAAAGATACATCCTCCTACTTTTCCCTAAACACAATCAACGTAACAAAAGAGTCTCTGAAGTTAAATGCTATTTAAACATGTCTTCTCATTTTAGCTGCTTTAATGACCATAGAGGTGTTACTTGTTGTCATATGCCAATTTTAGTATTTTCATATAATCTACAGAGAACTTTAAAGTATAAGCTTTGCTACTTCCATGTTTGTTTCTCCTGCATGAATGAGACCATTTATTATTCAACTTATGTTTGGGCATCATTGTCCTTAATTTTTTCCTTCTCAAAAGCATAATGTGAAAAATAAAAATGTATGGAATTTTTAAAATCCAAATCATTTGGGAAATGACTTCCACCAAAACATGTATTTTATAGAAAAGATTGTAAAACTGTTACAAATGACAAGTGGAGAAAAGTTCTATTTCAGACCCAAAGAAGGGGTTTTTGCAGCTGACAACTTGTCCACATTTTCTGACAATGTCAATTTGTCAAATGAAAATGCAATGTCTTCCTACCAGCATTGCAACACATTAGTGTAAGTGATCTTTTTAATAATGGAAATAGCAAGAAAGTTTTTGTGTTTCTTCTTCATAGGGCCACGTGTTTATCTTCTCTCTGGGTATGTATTGTGTTTGTGAGAACAAGATTGGAGTTAATAGATTTAAAAACAAAACACAATGGTTTACTGATAATTTGGGGCTACTATACAGGTATGTCTGTGTAATGAACAGTAATAAGACTATAGGTATTGGAGTTTGTGATTGATCTTTTGCCAGAACGGATAGTAATAAATGTACAGACATTATTTTCCTTTTTCTGTTTGCAGACATTTCCCTACAGATACTGTAACAGTATTAAAATCTTGGGCAAAAAACAATTGTAGTTGAGGATTACATACTTTTAATAAAATGATTTGTTTTAGTGGACTATTCTCTCTTACTAATGGTATTAATGAGGAGGTATGAATGTGGAGGGGTTAGCTGCTTTAAGCTCATTGCTGTGTAGCAGTGGTTAAGCCTAACAAAGTAGGGATGTGTTATTTCTTTCTCAGAATCTCTACATGAAAGTTTAATTATTTCAGTTCAGAATTTTTTTATATTCCTCTGTAGAGGAACCCTCTAGCACAGTCAAATCAGTTGCTGCCTTTGACAATCTACGATTTACAGGTAGCCCAGGCTTGATTTTCCTTTTCTCCTTTGCATTGTTCTCTTGCATTTCATTTCGAGAAACCACATTCTTGCACACCTCTTTGCCCTTCTGTTTGCTTGAAGTTTCCTACTTAGTTTGTTCATTTATGTAACAAGCAGATTAACTGTATCAAGCCTATGGTGGTTTGTTGTTGTTGTTGTTGTTTTGTAACTAGCTCCTTGAGCAATCCAGTTGCATTAGATCTGATTGATAATAACCTACTGAGAAGAATTCTTTGAAGAAGTTTACCTTTCCCAAGCATTGTTCTTCTTTCTCCTGAGACTGTTATTTTTGTTTCTTCAGGGCTTTCTTGTGCTCATTTAAACTCCTCACAGTACAGGTGTATCTTACAGGAATGCAAAAATTCTTAGCTTGGAAATGTAAACTCTTTAACAGAATTAGCTTTTTGTCATTTTGTAGAGATGCTATTTTGGTAATTTTCCTGATTTTCACAAGTAAACTTGATTTGGTGTTGATAGAAGGAAGAGGAAAGCAGGCAAAGCAAAGGTTTGCATGAGTCCACATTTAAAGGCAAGCTTCACAGCAGGGATTTGCTGGGATACCTGCCTTTGCCACAAGGGTTTGGTGTAGGCAGGCAGTAAAGCAGACTTGTGATGTGGCCCCACGTGTGTTCTCCTGTGTGGCCCCACTGGTGCTGTCAGCTTCAGACACAGCTTTGCTGCTAGGGCTATGGCAGCTGGGTGAAGTGATTTTAGCTCCATCCCTTGGATCGTGGATTAGACTTGTGGTAAATTTGTTCACTGTCTGAGCTGAGCATCTTCTTTCTGTAGCTTATTTTTCTACCACATGTAAAGTGAGGATACTGCAGTGATTAACATGTGAATGTCATACCCTAGGGATCATGATTTTCCCCTAGGAGATAAGGCAGTGAAAGTTTCAAGGATAGCTGTTTTATCAGAGATGTAACATACTTGCTTCCTCACTGTCTGTTTTTGTCTCAGTTTCCAAAAGTAGCAGCTTTTAGGAGAAAACTTCCTTGTGAAAACCTCTGTGTTTGTTCCTGCTGGGTGGTGCAGAGGTGCTGCTGACCTTGGACCCACATCTGTAGGTCAAAAGAAGTATTGTGCGTATGGAAATGTTTGTACCTCAGGCTGGTGTCTGTGGATGAGGGAGACAGAAGCAGTTATGTCCTTTGCAAGTCTGTCGGTGCAGCTGTGAGCATTTGTGCAGCATTATTTTTCACTATATGTGTTCAATATAAAAAGGTTTTTGGGAGAGGTGTTACCTGAGCACAAAATTGTTCATGTCTCACTACTTGGAATGTATCAGAAATATTCAGGCATCTGCTTTGCATCTATTTATACAAGTGTACTTGAGGAAATAGACCATTTGTAAATTGTAGTATTCTTAGTGAGCAGTTCTAAAAGTTAACTCAATTACTCTTACTGAGTGAATAATGTCATTTTATATTAATAATTGCGTATTTACTGATCTGATTTTATCTATATGAGTATAATCCTGTGGTACTCTTACCAGAAGATGATGATCCATTTCTTGAAAAAGAAATGGATTGATTGTGGTTTACAACACTGCTTTGGACAAGATTCTCAGCGTATTTTGGTCACATATTGTCACTCATTTGTTTCAATGCTAAATATTTAATTATCCTACAATAATTCTGTAATTCCTTCTTACCTTTTATAAAACACAGTATTAATAACATGATTATGCTTGTGTTGTAGCAGAGAATTAACACTGAGTTCATTATGAAATATTTCAGATGAAATAGTTTATATACTTACATCTCACTTTTCCCAAACAAAATGTAACAGGAATTGTATTCAGAATGTACTCCAGAATAATAAAATGTGATAATCTCATCCATTAATTATGATAGACTTGTAGGGTATAAGGTAATTCATTGGCATTTATAAGTAAAGGAATAATTTTAGCTTTAACCCACAATACGTTAGCAGAGACTAATAACTCTTAGGCTGTTATTGACACTTACTAGAAATTAAAATTTGAATATTCTCATGTGTTTAAGTTGCTGATCTCCATATGCATTGCAACTGCCCAGGAAACACATTGTGATGGAGTTATACGGGACTAAAAACTACATTCAAAGGCATTCTGTGAATGTTTACAGGATACTAAATAGATTTGGTGTTTTGATTACTAAGCGAGTCCTGTCAGTGTCAAATGAGTTCTTGAACAAGAAGACATGAGTAACTAGGTAAATATTAAAATCAACAACAGCAGCAAAACTTTGTTTTTGCTTTGTTGCTCTTACAGAAGTGAGTGACTTTATTCATCTTTGTTTATCCTGGTGAATTTCTGATATCCTTTTCAACAGTTCATCATATCACCAAATTCAACCACATAACCTCAGTGTTTGCGATATATTAACAGGAACATTTTACATCACAGTGTCTGAAATAGAGGATAGCATTCTGTAATCTGTTTTCCTCCCTTCACATTGCCATTGTTCCTTATCAATCTGTTCCAGTTGCAGAGTGTAAGTCACAGTATTGGAAGCTATTTGTAGTGCGCTTTGTGAAAGGTCAAATACCTTAGGCTGTTTAGATGTTTTCATTAGCAATATTATTTTCTGTTTTCATTCTGTTTGAAAATATGCCAAAACAATATTTTTTATAGAATAATATTTAGAAAAGAAATAGAGAACTGTTTTTGATCTTTGCTTGATAAAGTTTTTCATCACAGAAAAAACAGTCAACAAAACTAATTATTATTCCTTTTTACATCCTTTATCTGATTTTGTATTGAACAGTCCACACATGATAAATTTAGTCAACATTATTCATAAGTGCCAAATTGATTAGTTGAGTTTGCACCTGGAATATCCACAGGGTACTCACATGAACTTGAAATTATTTGCATTAATGCAGAAACATGTCTTTCTGTGGTGTAAGTTGTCTGGATTATATAAAGCCTTAACTATGCTGGGATTAGAGCCTTGCTGGTTAGCATTATCATTTCCAGCATGTGCCTGTTCATGTGGAGCTTCATCTGCTTCACCAAATGGATATGGAGAAGCACGTCTTCTTCTGAGAATTATAACAGCTACATTATGTTGTGAGTGAAATCCACGTAACTTGCTTGCACCTCCAAGAGGTCTTTTACATAGGTTGATCACTGAAATGGAAACCATTACGTGGTGAGGGGCTGGAACAGGCTGCCCAGAGAAGCTGTGGATGCCCCATCCCTGGATGTGTTCAAGGACAGGCTGGATGGGTTCCTGGGCAGTTAGTGGCTGGCAGCCCTGTCCACAGCAGGGGGGTTGGAACTAGATGATCTTTGAGGTCTCTTCCAACCCAAGCCATTCTATGATTCTACGATTCTATGGTAAAGAAGAAACCTGAGAAGCTGGTATCAGAAGCTTAATAAAAGCACAGAAGAGAACTTAATATTGCACGCTTGATTTCATCATTAACAGAAATATCAAAATACTCTTTTGAGCTCATGTGATAGCTCTCTGAGGTGTTTACTGCCTGCCTTTGGGGCAGAAAGCACCTGTCTCCACGCTGAGATTCACATACCAGAAATCACACTTGTGATAGGTCCCAAACATTTTCATTCAAACCAGCTATGGTCTCCTTTCCATTAGAACACATCTTCCAAAAGGGAAGGTAGTGAGGAACCCTGTACTTCATTACAGCAGTTCTGCACCCAGCTGTGTGGTCACTTGTGTCAGTGGGAAGTCTGGCACTTTTCTGGCCATTTATTAAGCCCATTAAATGTACTGATCCAGCAACAAATGAGCCAATACCCACCCCCAAACAAGACAAAATACAAACAAGCAAACTAAGAGTTATTCTGGTTTAGCGTGTTGAATTATTTCTTTGAGGGATCAGATAAGCTCCAGCCTGTCCCAGTGAAGACAAAGGCCAGAAGCAAGGTTGAATAGAAAGAAGGAGTTGGGAGACAGAAGATGAGCTCCACAGCAGCATGTGAACTGTTCATTTATTCAGGTGCTGCAGAACTGGGCCAATATGAGACAAATTGACGAGGCCAGAAGGAGAAAATGAACCTGTTTCTCTAGTTTTAATCATGAAAACAAATGCTGGCAAGGCCAAGCCAGAGGGTATGCTTGTTCTAGTCTCGCCACATTCTGCTCTCACCAGCTAATGGATAAATGTAGAGCACTGTTCTGCAATGCCTCTTTCCACTCCCAGCTGTGTTTTTGAATGAAAGTAGCATCTGGTGCTGTGTTTTATGCTCTCATACCTTTCCAAATGTTCCCTTTGAGGAGCATAGCAGGAGAGCACCTACGCTGAAGATTCTGCAGGGAGTCCTTGTGAGATGGTACCAACCTGCTCAGTTCTGATAAGACTGTGATCCTTCTGGGCATGTGCAGAAGCGTGTCTGTAACACTTGAAACATTACTGGAGAAAATGTATGTGTTTGAAGGGAGTAGATGATAATTTTGAGCATTATTCTCAAGAATTTAAGCACGTAAATTCCACTTAAATCTTGTTCCTGGTGAGTATATCTCATTTTGAATCTGTATAGTCTCTTCTCTGCTGAGACTTAGAATGGCATGTTCAGTGCTTCCAATTAAGGCATTGCAAATGTGAAAATTCAGACTGTGTTCCCAAAAGAAGTAGTGGTAGGGATCTCATGAGGATGAGTTAATAAATTGTACGTAGTGGTGGAGGAGCTGCTTAGAACTGGCTGGTGTGGCAGGAAATATGGTCTGCTGTCACCCGTTCAAATGCCAGAGCTCTTTGGACTCTGAATCACCTGACTCAAACATCGAGATGCCCAATTTTCTAAGGAATTGTCTTCCCAGAGATTCTTGTTCTTCATTGTACTTTGGTAGTGTTGTATTCTAAATATATTTGGAAGAATAGACTCTCCTATTATTTTTCAAGAAATTTTCCTGAGTACTTAGTGAAATATCATTTTTCATCCTGGGGAGGTATTCACCACAGCTTCTTTTCTAGCTGATGGAGAGCTGCTTGTCCTCAAAAGCAAACAGAATTATGCACTATTTAGGCAAGTTGTTCATACAGTTTTAATGTGTTGCCCATCTCTGTTTAACATCTGAAAAGTAGATTTCACTTCAATCAACTAAAGGAAAGAAAAACAGAAAATTCACGCACTGAAACGAACCTGAGGTTTGTCTGGGCTTCCTGTAGGTTTTATGTGGTTCTTCCAGTTAGGAGAGTGGCAGTCCTGACTCTTGAAGCAGTGGCTTATAGTTTGCTTAAAAAAAAATGTTCTGATAGAAACATTTTTCAAAAGGAGGAAACATCAAAGCAAGTTACTTTGGTTTAGTATGGGGTTGAATACATGAATACATATTTTATTGAGTCTCTGAACATACTCAATGTGAGCTAAATGCTTTTAGGAGCATGAATAGAATTAGAGTCATACTGATCTGCACTTCCTAAAAGGCTCTGAGACCTCTTCTGGCCAGCCTAACTCCTCAGGTCTCAATTAATGTGCAGCCATCTTCTGCCTCTTTTATGTGAGTTAAGCTGTGATCATTGTGCTTGTTTAGAAACTTTATTTTTCACTTACCTATTCCTTTGCATTTGTTTAATTAAAAGATCTCTCAAGCAAGCGCATTGCTACTACAGTGCCACATTGCACTGCTTTTGTCAAGATATATGGAAGTGCTTTTGTGAGAATTGTCCTGGGATTTAGGAGAATTCTGCAAACAGGTCATCTGCCTGCCTTTGAATGTTTACCATATTAAATAGATTGCCCTTCAGCCTACAATAGGTTAAAAGTCTGGTTTGTAACACCATAAACAGTAACATAAAAGAAGTAAATCTCACTAAAGGTGCAATTTATATCAATTGTTACTGTTAGTTTATTATCAGGCTTTAATAAATCCATTTAGTTTTATAAAAGGCATGTAAATTGATTCTGTGATTTGGGAACACACTGAAGTTATTACTGCACAGCACCTTATTAAAACATTGGAACATTTCTTGCCTGAACAAATACATTGCGATGGTCTGATAGTCTCACTGGTTTTTAACTGTGTACTACTGCAACGGTATAATGATTTTCCTTAGTATAAGAGAAAACTCATGTGATTGTACATCTGATCTTTAATTATATGCTGTATTTGCATAGCTACGCTGAGCCCCTTTTTGTTTGTTATTCATAGTGCTTAAGGGAATCCTTTCTTGACAGTCTCAAGGCATTTATGTGTGACATCCATTACTGCTTGCCATTCCTCTTCAAACAAGCAGCAGTGTCTATAGACACTTTGTTACAAAGTACAAGAAAAATCTTAGTTAAATCCTGTCAGATTGCAGGGGGCAACAAGAAGTGCTCCAACTTTGGCATTGTTTTTCTTATAAAATCATTTGAATCTTTTCTGGGGAAAAAAGAAACAGTCTGTAAAATCATTAAATACAAATTTGGAAAAAAAAAAAAAAAAGTGTTAGCATTATATTCATGAAGGCAACAGTTTTATTTCATTGTATGTTGAAATGTCATCGCTGGTGTAAAACTCAGGATGATAATGAGGTGGGAGCAAATACTTTGCACAGTAGAGATGTGATAAGGTAAATTTAACACCTAACAGGTGTTAAGAATCATAAATAAGGAATTTCTCAGGATTAATTTTATCCTTTGTCAATCAAATTATTCACTATTGAGAAAACATATTGCTGAGAATGCTACATTTAATGGAAATTCTTGTTAGTTTGAGAGGCAAAGTGTAATTTTACTAGCATGGTACATGCTAGCGTGCATGGTGCATTTTCAAACTTCCTGTGAACTCTCAGATATCAAAAAGGTTTGAGTTTTATTGCTGGTAGTCATAATATTTTATTGTTATTAAAAAGTGCTATACAAATAAAACATTGGCAAATAGGAAAAAATGCTTTCGTTTCATTGTCTATATAACATTTGTATGTGGACTAGTTTGGTCTTCCGGTATGATTCTCCAAAAAGTATTAAGTCCTTGTTGTGGGCTTGTTGCAGTCTGATGTCCACATGGGCAGACTCAGGGGAAAACATTGAGGTTTTGGGTAGATGTGGGACAGGAAGCGACACGTGTCACATGCCTGCGTGGCTGCGTTGGCTGCAGTGGGTGACCCTGGTAATCTCAGCCTCCAGTCAGCTGTGTTTGTGCTTCACTTGGAGCTCATGAGCAGTCACAGGCTAGCGACAGATGTCCTCTTCTGCATCTCGTTTTGCCTATGGAAGCAATTATCAGTAAGCGATGCCTGCTCCCTGCTGCTTGCCCTGTAGGGTCCTCTCCCCTACCAGCACAATTGCTCTTTTGCAAGCTCTCTGACCCATTTCAGTCAGAAAGCAGGATTCAAAGAGATTTGCTCCAAAAATTGGCTGAAATGGCCCTGCTCATTCTGAATGAAAGCAAGTAAGAATGGCATTGACAAAAGTAGCTTTGTGAGGAGAAAGCAGGAACAGTCACAAGAAACTCAGCAACAGCTTTTTGTCTGGCACATCTAGGTCTGAAAGAAAACTTGTGCCCTTGTCCCCCTGACAGATCAGTCTGTGCTGCCGCTGACAGCCCGTGGAGCTGCCTCTGCCTCCTGATGAAGTCGCTGGTGTGGCCGGGCCACCCTGCTGACATCTGGCCCCTGCGAGCTCTGCAGCGTGGCTCCTGGCACAGGGTGCCAGCGGTGTCTGGAGGACAGGCCTTGAGCTGCCCTTTTCCTCCAGTGGATGCAATTAAGTACAGTTCAGCAGGTTAATTCCCATGCTTAAGTGCATTTGTGTTGAAGATTAGGCAAAATATATGCAGGCACATTGGTTTTTTTGTAAATGACTGCCATGAAGTGAGGTTATATAGATAACCACGGTAATTGTGAACATATTTAAAGTGGAAATCATGTTTCAGAAAACTCTAAATACAGTTTTCTATTTCAATAAGGAGAATCAGGTTTTTTTTTTTTTTTTTTTTCCTGACTTAGATGCTCAGCATCCCAAATGGAAGCAAATTAACAAAACAGCACAATATAGTTCATTTATGTTTCAGGCTGAGAGACAAGTGTTAAAAATTCAAAGAATCTGTGTCCATAATGTAGCAGAAAGACACAAAGATTTTTATCATTTACTTCTTAGTATTTCAGAGAACAGAACAAATAAAAATTGCATATTGCATACATGTTTTAGGCTCTCAATGCCAGTGTTACAGTTTTGGGTCCCAAGTTTGCCAGGGGAGATCTATTTATTATCTAACTATAGTGTCACTCAGTAGATATCCTACTGGCTTCATTTACGGTAAGTGGTTCAGCAAAAGCAGACAACTTTTTTCCTTTCCATCTGCTGTTCAGTTAGATTCATATTACATTCAGTTGGTATTTATATAAATTGCAGCTAAGATCTTTATCATTGCTTCTGATGGTAACTGTTCAGTTTTTCTAGATCCCTTTCCCAAAATTAGCAGTGAGTGCTCATGCTGTTTTCAATTATTACAGTCCATTCTGTTTGCTTTGTAAATAATACTTTTCTGTGCACCAAAAATAGGTTTTCCTTAATACCCGTGGATTCCCAGTGGAAGAGTGTTTGCCTGATACTGCCTGTTGTGTGGGCACCTTTTGGGCTTGCTCCTTTTCTTTGAAACCAGCCCCTACTGAGTTCAACGGGAGCAGGGTCGGAGCTCCGGTGGACCAGAGAATTGCCCTACTTAGAACAGCCCACACTGGGAGCCCCTGCCTCCCAGTTACTGCTGCAATTGCAGAATAAGTGGATTTGAGCACATCTGGTGTTGTGCCGCTAAAGAGATGTAGAATAGTGACTGCTGAGATTTCTGGTGGGTCACTGTATTGATTGCAGAACTTGATTGCCTGAGCTGTTCTCTTTGCATATCGACTAGGGGAAAAGGTATTCTGTGGCAGCACGTTGTGAGCATGGTAGCATCTTGATAGTAAGGTGGTTGAGAACTTGCTTATTGTGTTTAATATCCTAGCGTATGCATCAGATTTTGAGTGCCAAGGACAGAAGTGTATATTGTTTCCTATTTACTTTGTGTTTCTGTGTTCTGTGTGTGTGTTTTTT
>VXAV01000091.1:6484-35542 GCA_013399715.1 Alectura lathami
AGAGGGCTGGAGCACCTCTCCTGTGAGGAAAGGTTGAGGGAGTTGGGACTGTTCAGCTTGGAAAAGAGAAGGCTCCGGGGAGACCTCATTGCGGCCTTCCAATACTTGAAAGGAGCTTACAGGCAGGAGGGGGACCGACTTTTTGCATGGGTGGATAATGGCAGGACAAGGGGGAATGGGCTACAACTGAAAGAGGGGAGGTTTAGGCTGGACATCAGGAAGAAATTCTTGACTGAGAGAGTGGTGAGGCGCTGGCACAGGCTGCCCAGAGAAGCTGTGGCTGCCCCATCCCTGGCTGTGTTCAAGGCCAGGCTGGATGGGTTCCTGGGCAGTTTGATCCAGTGAGCTAGTGGCTGGCAGCCCTGTCCACGGCAGGGGGGTTGGAACTAGATGATCTCTGAGGTCCCTTCCAACCCAAGCCATTCTATGATTCTATGATTTTATTCTTCTGTCCTTTTGAACTGATAGCAAGATTGCCTACAGATTGAAATTGACATTTTATTGCTTTTATTTATTTAAACTTAATTTGGCATAACTGAAAAAAATCGATTTGGGCTCATGAAAATTAGTTACCAGATTGTGCCCTGGTGTTGAATATACATGCAGAATAGACTCAACAGTCTTCTGCAGGTATTCAGTGAGAATCAATGTAATGCAACTCAAAAATAGTAGAAGTTAAAAAACAAACTCAGAGTGCAACCCACAAATAACTCGCAGGACTGGGCAGAAAAGGAGAAAGTACATGCAGATTGTAGCACAGGCAGCAGGTGTCTTTGTAACACATCCTTTGACATCCAGGAGTCTCCAGAATAATTAGAGACTCTGTGCAGGACATCAGAGATGGCCCAGAAGCCCATCATCTTTGTGGATGTCTTCAGCCGTCACTCAAGTGGTCAGGTATGCCAGGGGCATCAGCAGCTTCCCAGCAATGTGATCAAGTGACAGCTCATGGCAAGGACTCCTATGCTGTTAGCTGTCAGTGCGAACAAAGTGGCTTTGGGGTCAGTGTAGCCTGGTGCTTGACTCATTTGCCCCAGGTATAAAATAGCTCATGAGCACTGGAAACACTTTGAGTTTCAAGACTGAAAAGCATGAACTGCTACTGCCTGATCTACTGCACCTGTGCCCTGGAGAGGAAAAGACAGCAGCAGCATAAATGTCTCCAGTAAACAAGCTGTTGGAGGAGGTCTGAGCGCCCTCACTTGCTGTATTGTGGCAACATTTCTGTAATGATTTCTGCCTTCCAAGGAAAGAAGAGGAAATCTCTGTTTTCCCCCCATTTGGGTGGGCTAAGGTTTCAAGGCGGCTGGAGTAATACATGTAAGATGAAATTTGATGCAATGTCAACTTGTCTTCTCTTTGAAACCTGTACATATGGATAAGAAATGACAGAAAAGAAAATGAATAATTTATTATTCATTAATTTAAAAAGAAGCTGTTGGCAATGGCTTAGTCAGATGTAGTGCATTTGGCCAGTAAAGATAATAAAGGACAAAAGGATTAGTCATCAGTATTGCACTGGAAAAAAAAAGGTCAAATTTGTCACCGGTCTAAATCCAGAAGGCCAATTTTTGATCTGTTATTTTAAAATGTTGGCCTCTGATCCTCATTTCATTTGCACACTGCAAAATAATCTCAGTAGATATGCAGAGTCTTCCATGTACTACTTAATCCTATCAAATTTCCTCACCTTATTTCAGTTGCTTTATCAAAACACATCAGGAATAGTTTGTGCACCCTCAAGCAGCTGTGTGGTTCAAGCTGACAAGTGTTGTGTTAAAACAAAGACTTTCGGCATTGTTCAGGTACAGAGAACTGAATATTGCTCTGGATTTACTCAAGCAGATTTCCTCAGAAAAGTTGCTCTACAACATGGATTCTTGTATGAAATCCTGACTTGGATTTTCAGAAGTGCTATGAGACAGGATTTCAGTGATGCCAGGATTTCATTTCCTCTAAAAAAAAAAAAAAAAAGTTGGCATCTCCTGGCTCCTGAGGTTGTGCATACATTGCACATGCAGTTTCCTTCTGTCATGCACCCACGGCATCCACGTTACATAGCTTCATGTCTGATTTTTCCCTCCCGTTACTGCTGGACGAGCCATCTCTCAGGGTCCTGTAGCCTTTGTACTGCCACAGCAGGTTCAGTAAATGCTGTGGCGAGCATCAGCTTCACCAGGAGCTGAGAAAAGCCTCCTCATGCTGGGGATGGGGGAAGCTGGGGAAGGAATTTCTGTCCACATCAACCAATTGAGGGGAACTCGAGCATACCTGTTTTTGGCAAAGAGTCTCACTCCAATCCACGGTTTATATTACCCACCAAAACTCACATTGCATGGTTGGTGTTTGCTCTCTCTTCTGTACAATTTGTGAGTGTCCCACTTCTCATGGCTGCCCAGGTCCCGTTTGCCAATATTATTTCAGCAGGCAGGTCTGATTGCTGAAGCTGGCCTCGCCTACTCCAGCACCTCCTTCCTGAAGGGCAGAACCAACAGCTGGTAATAGGACTCCAAAGAGCATTCCCTTCTGTGCTGTAGTAAATATAAGAAATGTGATTGCACTGCCTGAAGAATATTTTCTGTACCTCTTAGGTTTCACTGTATTTAGAAACATTTAGTACTTCTGCATCACAGCTGTCTTAATTGTCAGAAATTAGGCTTATTTTGCTCTGGAAAGCAGTGAGTACATCAACATGCTGTTGATTGTACTCAGCTTCCTCACTTTTAGACTCACTTCATAAGATTTAAGCTGGGTTTATAGTGTTATGACATTTTATGCCTCAGCTTACTGAGATTGACATTGGTAACAGAGGCTGTGGATTACCTGTCAATAGAGCTTATACACTGCTATGATGAGCACCACCCACAGCCCAGGAGGGCAAAAGAAGTAGTGTAGATTTTACCACGTACAGAACTTCATTGGCCAGGTAAGAAAATATGTAAAAGCTATGAATATAATGTCTCTACTCTCCCAAGGATGATACGGGAGAGGCTGGGAAAAGAGATTTTCCCTCAGGCTACATAATGCAGGGGATGGGAGAACCAGAGGGGTCTCAGTGTTCCCTTAAACTCCACTCTCTCCACCAAGGGCTAAAGCCCTCAGGGATCAGTCCTGGTGGTGGGATCAGGAACATCTCCTGCGTAAGGAAACTTCTCCGTAGTTCTTGTGGCTTTTCTGGGAAATGCATATTGCAGTTGGCAATGCCCCTCCCTGCTTTGAACATCAGTGTGCCTGTGTGCACCCACAGCACCCATTGCTCAGCCCTCTGCAGCACTGCCGCAAAGGGCAGGCAAGCTCTTGGTATGAAAGTGCCGTTTGTGGTTTGTGTTCCTCATGTTACCAAAAAGGGAGAAGGAAGGCAGAGACATTCTTGAGGCCACAGTGACACTGGATGAGATTTTCAGCTTCCTGTGCTCTGTCCTGAGGGACCAGAAAAATGTGGGTATCGGCGGCAGTATTTTCTGTTCCCATTTGTTGTTGGTGTTGCTTTGTTACAGTTGTTTTCCATTTCTTAATGTTTACTGACCTTTTTATATTTTGAGTTTTGTAAGCTTTTTCTTCCTGCATCAGAGAAATTGCAAATACAATGTTATCATGTAATGTGCTGACTTTGTTTTCTTATCTACCTTAGGACGTTTGTTTACCCCTTCCTCACTAGAGGCAGACCTTTCCCACTGCAATTGCTTTTCTTTGGCACATTATTCTGTATCTATAATGGCTTCCTCCAGGGGTACTACCTGATTTACTGCGCTGAATATCCAAACGATTGGTGCACTGACATCAGATTTACATCAGGTAATTACAGCTGCGGGATTCCCAAGATCTAATCTCCAAGCAACTTGTCAGCATTTTGAACTACATCCTAATCTTCACTGAACACGTGAGTCAGATCAGTTGTGATGGAAACCAGTGTAAAACCTGCCAGCTGGCCCAGATAAAACAACTGAGTGTGCAGTGACATTTATTTTTGCTAGGCAGCTACCTCTGAAGGCATATGACGTAGGGTGTTGGAGCAAAATCTCAGGTCACCAGCCCTGTTTTACTGATGCTTCTTGAGTAGCGATATGCTCTTGCTCAGCCAGAGATGTCCACCAAGCAGTGGCCCTGTGCAAGGGCAAACTGTGGTTTTCTCTCCCTGCCAGGGAGGTTGCACTTGATGCACACATTCTGGCTGACAGAGGGCAAAGCCCCAGCACAAACAAGGCTTTAGAGACAAAAGGGCCTTTTTTTCTCATGACGGGCACATGGGAAGATTAGAGATCATGCACAGTCTGGTTGTATGTTAGTAAGGTTCCTTTATGTTCTGTAACTTAGTAGCTTAGCTGAATTTCACCCTGTAAAACCCAGAGAGAATAACTAAGCAAGAGCAGCTAGGTGTCATTACACATTTGGTGCTGCAAAGAGGACGCACACCTGGAAACAAAAATCAACATGGAGGTCAGAAGAAATGTTTTGGATATGACAAGTACAAAGTTACCAAGGCAATCTCCATACTCAGACAGTGGATAAAAGTTCAGTCTTCTCTCACAGCACCACATGTTAAAAATCCTGAATGTTGTTTAGCAACAGCTCCCATACCCATCAAAGAGAACACCACAGTACTTAATTTGGGTAATAAATAAAACCATATGTAAGGAGAAAAATAGAACAGTAGGAGCAGTTCTTAACATATCACATAAACCCAATGTATTCTTCCTCAACAGATTCTTACCAACTTTCTGTTGCTACTGGAAGTGCTGAGGTTTTACCAGCACTTAGTCTTTTTGCTATGCTTCTTAGCACACACCACCTCTGACTGATTCCTGTCTTCCTGATCGTTGTCAGATGCAGTTTTCTCAATGTCTAATGTGGAAAGAAATGTAGGGCATGTCACCTGCAGAGTGCCTCAGTCTAGTTTTTCAGCTAAATGGAGTCTGGTCAATGAATCACCCTGGTCAGAAGCTGTCAGCAGCCTTCAGCGAGTGAGCAACTGCTCTGTGCTCTTGCCCGTAGCTCTGCCCAAATGGCCTCACTGGTGGTGGACTGAGCTGGGATGTAGGTTCACTTTGTTGCTCCAGTGATGTGCTGGATAAGTCTGCGGTCTCTGGGCTCCTCTTTTCCAGCTGTAAAATGAGAATAATGAAACTTGCCTAGAGCTCACTGGTTGCCCTGCAGTAATGTCCACAGCAGTGCCTGGCTACTATCTGCATGGATGTAGTATAAAGATTGCTGGCCTGCTCTTTTTCACTTTTCTCTGCTGTAAAAGATGCCTCAGGAAGAAGAGCAAGCAGCAGCTGACAAAGAAGCTGAGGGAAGAGTTCTCCTAGAGTAGCAGGCAGAGGGCCCTTCTTTGCATCAAGATGACCTTTCTGGCTACCTTGTCCCTCAGCAACCCCATATCAGCCTCTGTCTCAGCTCCTGTGCCCAATGCCTTAACTTTCTGTAAAGCTGCTGTCAGGATCCTGTCAGTTACTGCATTTTCTCTCCAGCACCCACCTCTCTCTCCTTCTCCCACCCTACCTGGCCCATCCCAGGACTGGCTACCTGGTATCCCTGGAGGCTGTCAATATGTAGGCGCTGCTCAGGAGGAAGACAGACTTTTTACATGGTCTGATAATGATTGGACAAGGGGGAACAGTTTTCAAATAAAAGGGGGGATATTTAGGTTAGATATTAGGAGGAAGTTCTTTACTCAGAGGGTGGTGAAGCCCTGGCACAGGCTGCCCAGAGAAGCTGTGGGTGCCCCATCCCTGGAGGCGTTCAAGGCCAGGCTGGATGGGCCCTGGGCAGCCTGATCCAGTGGGTGGCAACCAGCCCACGGCAGGGGGTTGGGACTGGATGGGCTTTAAGGTCCCTTCCAACCAAACCATTCTGTGATTCCATGATTCTGTGCTGTTTGGCAACTATGGCCAGCTGGGTTTAGCTGTTTCTCACACTAGCTGAAATTGTTCTGGTCAGCCTGACAGAACAGTCTGCTCAGGATGGTCATCCTTCTGTGCAGAGTTGCTCTCCTCACTGAAGCTATCCAGTGCAGGTAATTCCAGATGACTGTGATCCCATAGCTGACACAGAAATACATGGCTATTTTGTCATCAGTCACTAATGATGCTTCTCCAGTTCCACAGCCTTCTCAGCAGCAGCGTATCTTTTGACTTGATAAAAAAATCCACCACATCACATTAGGCCTCATATCTCTGCCAGCTCCAAAGACAAACCTCACAAATGTTCTTGAACCCCTTGGGCAGGGATAATGGGTCAGACCAGGAACTGTCTTTCTAACCCATTTCTCTTTTCTTTCTAAGGCCTCCTCTTATTTCTTCTGGGAATGGGAATCAACATTCACAGTGATCTCCTGCTCCGCCAGCTGAGGAAGCCTGGGGAAGTGACTTACAAGATTCCTCAAGGTGTGTTATTGTCATCAGAGACAGTAGTACAGCAGACACCAAGGATGCGAAGTGCAGAGTTTCCTTTCTATCTCCTTGAGGTGGGACTTGGTGAGAAAGACTGGATGCAGGCCAGAGCTGTGAACAAGGAAACACACAGTTTTATAGAGAAACACAGATGGAGATGCTGGTTTTAGTGCTGATTCCTTCCTCTGGCTTGCTTTGGATGCTCCTATCTCTCTGACCACCTTCACCTCCACCCCATTTCTCAACTCCAGTACTCACCTGCCTCTTGGTGTGGTTAGCTAAAATGCAAAACTGAGAGCCAGATTTTGCATTCTGCAAAGGTAGTGGAGTTGAAAAATATCTTTAGGGCCAGAAAAGGATTCACTAAATGTCAATAACTGAAATGTGTATAATTATTATAATGGGCTTTCTCAAGCCCTTCCATTTCCAAATGGAAATAAATGATTGTGAAAGTGCTGGAAACCTCTGGGTTAGAATCACCTCTGATTCTTGTACTTGTACAAGATCCCCCATTGTAGTCTGTAATGGCGGCACTGGCTTCAGGGAAGTCATTTTCAGTTTCTGATATGGGTTCTGAAAAAGAACGGTAGAATTTAGTTGCTGGCTTTAAGGGAATGAACTTTCCATGTGCATAAAATGACCATAAAAAATGCATATTTTGTCTTTCAATGCAGGGGGGCTGTTCACCTATGTTTCTGGAGCCAACTACTTTGGAGAAATCATGGAGTGGTTTGGTTTCGCCATTGCAACCTGGTCCCTGCCAGCCTTCGCCTTTGCCTTTTTCACTCTTTGCTGCATTGGGCCACGTGCTTATCACCATCACAGGTAACAAAACCCGAACTGCTTCCTGCAGTGTGCTGCTGCTTGCTCTTGGAATGCACTTTGCAAAATGCCAGGGAAGGGCAGGGGAGCAGGGCGAGAATCCTAGATTGCTACATTAAGGCATCTTGTCACCGAGCCTGGTAAATGCAAACCTTTCTGAGGGTTTCTTGCAGCCTCTGCAGCCCTTTAGAGCAGACATGCTCCTGTGCACTGAATTCCTGAAGTTTCTACTGTAGGTCTGCTATAAACTTAGCACTATTGCCAGCTTTCACTTCAATAATCGAGTGTAAATCTTCGGAAATGTTCTTTTGCTGGAAAGCAAGGTAGTTTGGAGGCTTTTTAAGGTTCTTCAGCAGAGCTGTTTTGAAACTGTGAGGTTTTCTTGCTTGTATACAGTTTCACTCTCTTGCTTGTTTTCTTTCAGGTACTATCTCAAGACATTCATGGACTATCCAAAATCAAGGAAAGCCTTGATTCCTTTTGTTTTTTAATTATTGGAATAATATGGACTCTGTGTTCTTTTTTTTTTTTTTTTTTTTTTATAGGGCTTTTTTTCAATTCCTAGTTTTAAAGTATACTTAAAACTATAAATAATTGTACAAATGGTAATCTGGGGTTGTAACAGGCAAGAAGGTCATTTGGAAATGAAATTATTTTTTTAACCACAGGGGAAATTGCAGGTGGTTGTGGGCAGAGGGACTTCCCAAGCAACACTCTTGCTAGTCAGTGGAGTTCTGCCTGTGGGAAATGGGTATGACTACACTGACATCAGAGAAAATGCATTGGCTAAAAACCAGTGCAGGAAGGTAGAAAGTAAACCCATGACTTCAAGAGAAAGTCTTCAGCAGCCACTCCAATCTGCAGCCCTTCTGCAGCTGCTTCTTCCTGCCCCCACGCCATAGCACACGTGTCCTCATGCTGCCAGCACTGCCCTCCATGTTCCCACGCGTTACACTGGAGCAGGGGTCTCCTTTGCCAAGAAAATAACTCTGCCCATTATTTTGCATCTAGAAGTGAGGTTAGCTCCCAGAGCCACAATGCAACAAGAGGACACTTGCGCGGGCACGCGGCTGGGAGCGGCGTGCCACGGCACAAAGGCAGCGTGAAGTATGCAGAGATGCAGGCACCTTAAGCTGGCACTCATAAGCACAATGTCTGTGTTACTTCCTTGAGCAATACCCTCCTCTTCTCTGCCAGATGATTAAACTTTACCTACCAGGATTTTTTTTTTTTTTTTTAATGTACTTTGCTAAAGTAATTGCAGCTCCATTAGAACTTCTTTTCCTCTGGCAAATTCAGAGGTCTTTTCAGAATAAAAATTTGTCCACTCAAAACCCCTCCATTTTTATTCATAAAAGAGATGGTGATACATGACAAAAAAATACAATGAATAGAAAGTACTGGGTTGAAGAAAACATTCTCTGACACTGGCAGTACATTTTGTCTAAGAGGAGCATTTTCAGATACTCCTGTGAGGAAATGATGCACAGATATTATTGAATTTCCACAAAGACACAGTATGTCTTCTCATAATTTCAGAATATAGTTAGGAATTTTCCAAAAAAAAAGTCATTAACCTCCAAGAGGATGCTGATAGTTTTAGTTAGTCTTTAGAGCAGAAAATCCTGCTAAGAATTATGTGGAGTAGCTGGGAAAAAAAAAAAAAAAAGACCAGACCACACATACTAAACATATTACTTGCTGCTGGAGTACCCTGACTGACTGTATGCATTTTTCTCCAAAACACAATAAAACTTACGTAAAACACAGAGCTGCTCTAGTCTATTATTTACTGTTTACAGAAACACGCCTCTGTGACATTGCTTACACGGTCCTGCTCACATGGGCTTCCTTCTTCTAGGCAAACCCTCCTGCTTTGCTGGTGTTATTAATTGCCCTCATCGCCATGGAGCAGAGAGGCCATCAGAGGCTGGGTCCCGCTGCACTGGTCCCCGTACAGCACACGGCAGAGCTGGACCCTCTGCCAAAGAGCTGCGCAGGCAAAAGTGAGGGCCAGATGAAATAAAGTTCCAGCAAAATGCTGCTGGGGGGCACAGGTGGGGAACAATGCTCCCCACGTATTTCTTTCATTTGATATATTTATGAAGTAAAATATGTTCTGCTTGTCTCTGGAAGAGAAACACTGTGGACATTTAACATCCCCCTGCTCCAGCCTCTGGAGGCTATGTGTACATGTTGTGATTTCAAGTTGGCTGTAAAGTATTTTGAAAACCGGCACTTTCTGACTGTCATTGCAAAGCCCTTTTGTTCTGCCAAAAGCTGACACAAGTGTCCTCTGCTGGTAACCATTTCAAATAATACCTCATTCCTTTCCTTCCCATTTTGCAATAACATTTTTCCATTTGGTTTCCTCCCGTCGTTCACATTTAAGTTTTCATTTATATTTGAGGAACAATTACATTTCAGTGTTGTTCCCCTGGAGAGGGCCTTCCTGAGAACACCTCTGAGTGCTTCAGAGCAGGGCTGCCTCATGTGGAGCAGATCACCAGCCTTCATCCATGCTGGCAGACTGTGGGAAAACTAATCCTTTGTCCCCAGGACTCTTGTTAATTTAATTATCTTTGTATTGTTCAAATGCTGTCTTCAAAATCTGACTTCCGGTAAACATGCACTATACCACTGTGGTAATACACAAGTGGCTTCACACGTATCTGGCAGTTTCCTCTGTGAAACACATTTTCTGCATCCAAGTGATCAGACTGACCTCTCACTGATACCAGAATTTAGATATCTAATCGCTCCTGACAACTGAACACAGAGTGAAATGCTGCTCATGGGGAGGCAAAGAGGAGAACAATGGCAGTTGCCATTTCTTATTCCCATCTCTCTGTGCCACACACACTTCAGCCTTTGCCTGGCTTTAGTCCACGCTTCAGATGAGTGGGCACTGAAGACGATAGGAAACTGGCTCCAGGCAACACAGAGCATTTGCTGCCATTGTTTTAAAATGCATATTTTACATAACACATTTACTCAAAAGGCAAAACCCTTAATTTTGGCCCTTGAATGATTTTCTTTAGGAAAAGAACTCCTGGGAGCTTCACTCCTGCTCCGGGTACTCTCCCAGAACACGAAGCCTCTTTCTTAAGCTTGGCCAGAAGCTCTGCATGTTTCTGCAGAAATGTTAAACCACGGTGTGCCCTGGAATCACAAGTACCAAGGGGCTCACAGATAGCTATAGTGCCCTACAGGCTTGAGCTCGAGGTATATGTACTTTTGGTGGTGTCACTGATCCACTGATGAACTTAAGGAAGTTATTCACCACTTTTTGGGCTGTTTTATTGCTTGTCTCTGAAAATGATCTTGAAGGCCAGGGTTGATTCCTGTTTTATAAGTTTTATGGTACTTGACAGAATAGGGCCACACTCAGCCGAGGCCAGAAGATACTGATGTAACACAAGTAAGATACAGCCTGCTGCATATTCCTAAGAGACAGGGTTATTACAGTATTGTAAACTTTTCTGAAGATGTATGTCCAAATGGTGTGCTGAGATGTTTCTTAAGGAGATATGCTAACAAGGAAAAAGGCTAATACATGTCACCCATGCAACCTTAGGATCATTTGATGACAGCAGAGTGATTGCCTACTTGCATTTGAATCGACTGTCTAATGAACAAAATCCTTTTTAATGCAAATCACCATAGGGTCTCTTTTAAATCTGAGCATAGTTCTGGAAGGCTCATGTCCTCTCTTCTGCCACCTTGGGCATCCTCCTGAATAGACCTCATTTCTCAGAGCCAGCTTCTAGACATCTCTCCTCTCAAACCCAAACATTGCTGTCCCTGCAGGAGTAACGTGATCCAGGAAACACAAATATCTGATGTTAATTCAGGACAGAGCCTGCCAGATATGTTCCTCATGAGTTGTACCATACTCTGTGAGTAAAGGCACTGATGGCCACTGTGCTGCTCCTAGAAGTATCCCTCAGTGAGCCCGCATCCATCTGTTCATGACATTTGCACTGTTCACAGCCAGGTGGGACACAGATGTGTCTGGGCAGTGCGACCAGCACTGTCATTCCCAGAACCGAAGTTATCCTGTCTGAACCGTCCTCACATCCCCTCCAGCACCACAGACACCTGCCAGGCTGCTTCCCAGTTTGCTTGCCTACTTTTCCCAAGTTTTCCGTGTGAGATCACGCACACCACAGAGTGAATGGAGAGACAGATATCGCAGTGTACCTTCCACCATTTATATTTAGCACAGAAAAACAATGCTCTGATGAATTACTAAGATTTCATTATCTTATTTTTTGCAAGCACTTGCTACACTCTAGTTGCAGGAGGCTGGCAGAGGACCGGGGTGGGCAATATGTGACACATGGCCTTTCAGAGCACCAGACTGTACCTGCCTTACGTGTGGATAAATGAGGTACGCATGATGGAGAGCACACTGAGCTTGTGACCTATTCCCCCCACAGAGTTCATCAGCTTCCACCGCCGTGACCATCAAACTCCCTGCCCTGTAGGTAATTCTCCTCTCCCAGTTATTTACATCATACTGTCATAGCCACATTTCCCTACCATACCAATCACATTGTGTCTGTTTGGGCTGAATTTTCTTTTGTCCTGTAGTGCTGCTGCCATGAGGAAAAGCCTGTGATGATACAGGGACACATTACATGCTGCATGGTAAAAAATGGAGAGGTTGCAGAGGGCTTAACTTAATGGGTCCGCAACAGCCTCACTCAGGCCTGAGCCAAATCTGGGACGATTTCTTCATCCTCGTTCTCATCCTCCCTAGTATGAGACTGCCACAGCTCATGATGCTGCACCAGAGTAAAGTCCCCTTCCTCTTGCCTAGCATGGCCAGGCTGCACCTGTGTGCAGCCCCAAGAGCACCTGTTTCCTCTGATGGAAATTCCAGAAACAACTCCAGTCTCCCAGGCAAGACAGCAGCTCGCAGATGATTTGGGAACTGCCCAGGCCCAAAGAGCACCTCTGCCATTTGACCAGGAAACCTGTGTTTCAGATCTCTGCAGGAATGGAAAACCTGTCCTTTTACCAGTCACAAACTTGGAAGTTGTTAAAATAGAGAAAATCAAGAAAGCATTCACATTGGATTTCTAGAGATGTGGGAAGCTGTCTCCGGCAGCTGTACAGAACAGATAATTTTAAAATACCAGCAAGTACCACTCAGGATAAAAAGCTAGTTTAAAATATATTGCCATCAATGGATCCTCCTAATCTAAATCCTCTGCTTCCTCAGCTGGGAATTCCGAGCTAGCCCTTTGGTAGTAGGTAAGGAAGTGTGCATTTTGGCACTGAACATACTAATCCTGTCTTCTGTGTGAAGGGGTGAAACCTTATCCTCATGGGTCCTGGCAGCCTTGCACACTGAGAAATGTTTCTAGGGGTGTTAACTGAGCTATGTCAGGCAGGCAGCCCTCTGATGTGTGATACAACTTCAACTTCACAGCCAGCGAGCTACAGACGGAGCCCCAGTGGTTATAAACATATCAGAGACATAGTCATAAACAGCTAAACGCGGTGACTATCTCAAAACAGAGATGGATGCCCTGGAGCTGCGGTAATGACACTGGATTGAAATCAGGCTTGGCAACTGGTGCTTCACGATACGTCAAATGGCAAAATTCTCCCTGATTTCAGCAAGGCTCTGGTTTCACCCATATTTTCTCTATTCAAATATATCAGTGGCCTTCATCCAGTGATTTTTCAACACCGTTCCTGTCCAGCATCCAGCCAAGTGTTAGCCACAACAATTCAGGCAAGCTTTCTTTGCATAAAGCAGTATTTCTGTTTTCCTGAGACGCCATTTCACAGGTATTTTCAGAATTTCTTCTCTCCCTAGGTCTTGGTGTCTCCATGAGTTATCTAAAAGAGGGAGTAGCATAAACTAACCTCGCATCTTTTACACTTCTCCCT
The DNA here is from genome assembly GCA_013399715.1 of Alectura lathami. Taxonomy (NCBI): domain Eukaryota; kingdom Metazoa; phylum Chordata; class Aves; order Galliformes; family Megapodiidae; genus Alectura; species Alectura lathami. The sequence continues at coordinate 19,603 of VXAV01000091.1, forward strand.
TCTTTTTGTTATCACAGTAATGTGTTCCTGTCTGTTTTAGCCACCTACTCAAGCAGAGATGACTGTTCTTGCAGCCCAGTTGAAAGTCTCTCTCCTGACACACCTTGTGCCATTTCATCTGCTTTGATAAACTTACGGTTTGCACTGGTTGTCTGTTGTTCATGGACCAGGAACAACCTCCCTGAAGAGCTTCCTCCCTCAGCACCCTGCAAGGCTTCTGAAGTCTTCTGAAATTCATGGTGTGCTCTCTAGGTCTGTTCCAGAAAGTCCACTTTCCCTGCTGCAGACCCCACCTGGACTGTGGCTTGGCTCTGTGGGATCAATGCCATATTGTCCCTTGCCACCCTTCTCGGGGTTTCCCACTGCTGCCTGTAAACTGGACCTCAGCATTTGCTGCCCATTTGGAGGAACTGAGCTTCAGCCCCTCTGGGATGCCAGCACTGGAGTTTTTTCATCCTGGGAGATGCAAGTTTGCAACCTGCTTACTTCCACTATGAACCTAGTCAGCATGCAGCCCATGATCTCAAGTGACTGATATAATCCAGGGGGGAAAAGAAGCCCAATATTTCCTGCTGAAGGAACCAGAAGAAAACTGAATTCCAACCCTCCAGCAGATCATGGAGGAGGTGAGCACAAGGACAACATCCTTGTACCCCTTGTTGTGGGGCCAGCCATTCATCTCTTCGAAAGACTGTTCTCACAATCTAAACATGATCTGGTTGCACCCAACTAATCAGTCATTAATATGTAACCAATGTTCAGAGAATCTGACCCACAGCTTCTGGCCAAGCCCTAGCTTTACAGTGCAGCTGGTGCTGTAGCACTGTGTTTCCTCAGGTTTTCTTGCTCTGAGCCCATCTTGCCTGAGGCCTACTGACCCTGCGTCACTGCAGTTGCGCAGAGGGTGCGGCGAGCGCTGCTCCAGCGTCAGCCATCCCTGCTTCCCTGGGCAAAGGAAGGATTGGGAACTGAGCCAATGGGAATTACTGAGTAAATCAAAGGAATGGTTTTCATTATGCCAGATGCCCTGGGTAATTACTGTTATAGAGAGGGACAGACGTTAAGGGTAGCTGCAGGCCTGCCGGGGCGTCTTTTACATAAATGTTTAAATGGATTAAAATGTTTAAAAGGATGGCGTCTTTTACATAAATGTTTCTGATGAGATCAGCACACTTCCCTACCCAACACTTTTTTTTTTTTCCTTCCTGCCGTTCGGAAACTCTTAGAGGAAAATCATTGAAGGAGGGATGATTCAGGGCTATGCTGGAGGCCAGGTGATGACTCAGAGGTGGAGCTGGCTCACAGGCCCCGTGCAGTCTGCTCAGGCAGCACTGGGGCTGGAGGGTGTCCCAGCAAGCCCTCCTCACAAGCAACTGCAAAAAAGGATTTACTGACTTCTTCTTGGCATCTTTTAGCACCTTCTCTGACAAAAAAAAAAAAAAAAAAAAAAAAGTCCTGAATGTTCACCTGTTGCAATCTGACTTAATCGTCCCTGAACATGAGTGGCCAGGCTTCTTCGCAGGATCACAGACAAGGGCTTAACCTCTGCCTTTATGAGATGGCACCAAAGTCTGCCTGGCCTGACACATCCTACAACTATATTCACCTTGCCTGCATCATGCTGGGGACTCATCATAGTCCTGTGATTGATTAATGCACCCAAGTTTTTCCTTAAAAAAAATCAAATTTCAGTGCCAGGTATGGACATCTGGTGGCAAGCAGGATGGTAAGTTAGAGGCCAGAAGATGAGGTGTGAGTGGGTAGGTACAGCTAATGATGCACAGCCCTGCCTACAAGCTGGGCAGATAGCTAATGAGCATGGATGCAGTGGTGGCCAACTATAATGCATGCTCAGGGTGGGACTGGGGAGTTGTGGAGGTTTCATCCAGTCTGAAGAACTGTTCAGCTTTAGCAATTCATCCTTGAGAAAAGCAGATCTCAATCCTCCCTTGAGCCAGAGCTGTCCTAGGGAAGCTGTTGTAAGAGCCAGGTGCATGCCTACTCTCCTGAGACCGGTGAAATGTCCTCCCTGTCCTACTGGAGATGGTCCTTCTGTATGAAAACCTGCCACCCAGCTGTTACCAGGGTAAATGCGGGAGGTGCCAAGAAACATACTGAAGTTTGGATCATAGAATCATAGAATGGCTTGGGTTGGAAGGAACCTCAGAGATCATCTAGTTCCAACCCCCCTGCCGTGGACAGGGCTGCCAGCCACTAGCTCACTAGATCAAACTGCCCAGGAACCCATCCAGCCTGGCCCTGAACACAGCCAGGGATGGGGCAGCCACAGCTTCTCTGGGCAGCCTGTGCCAGCGCCTCACCACTCTCTCAGTCAAGAATTTCTTCCTGATGTCCAGCCTAAACCTCCCCTCTTTCAGTTTTAGCCCATTCCCCCTTGTCCTACCATTATCCACCCGTGTAAAAAGTCGGTCCCCCTCCTGCCTGTAAGCTCCTTTCAAGTATTGGAAGGCCGCAATGAGGTCTCCCCGGAGCCTTCTCTTTTCCAAGCTAAACAATCTCAGCTCCCTCAGCCTTTCCTCATAGGAGAGGTGCTCCAGCCCTCTGAGCATTTTGGTGGCCCTCCTCTGGACCCGCTCCAATAGCTCCACATCCCCTCTGTACTGGGGGCCCCAGGCCTGGACACAGCACTCCAGGTGAGGCCTCACAAGGGCAGAGTAGAGGGGGACGATCACCTCCCTCTCCCTGCTGGTTTGCAAAGACTCCTTCTTGCACCTGATACATGCAGCCAAGACACGACATGGATTTGCTTCCCTGCTCTTCCTTGAGTTGAGGGCAGGTAACAGCAGTAATGACACTATTCTGGGTAGGAAAGGTGAAAGCAAAGTTGTTTTGAGCCTGTTGCTCTCTGAGGAGCAAGGGGTAACTATGGCAGCCAGCCTGAGGAACACCTCACCTAGCACATTTTCTGATTCAGGCTAGCCAAGCGGCATGAAGTGCTGCGTGTTGCCTGCTCTTGATGCTGGCTTTGAATCCCTTTGGTATTGTCTTTTATTTCCCTTCATTGGGAGGATTTCTCAATCACGGCAAAGTGTTTGGTGACGTTTTTGTCCTTCAGTCTGAGGAGATGTTGACAGTCTCGTTTCCTACCGATTGCAATTCTGCAATTGCTTAATGCAAAGTATTGTCACAAGTTTCTCATACCGAACATTACGAGCTTCTAACCTCTCATCCAAATGATTTGATGAAAATATTGTGATTGTTTTATTGCTAAAAGCCACAAAAATTAAACGCTGCACAAGTTTTAGGCCAAAAAGACTAAAAAAAAAACATTTTCTTCAATGAAATTACCATGTCTAAATTGTGTCTTTCCATTTGAGAATGTTTTCACAAATGTAAGGAATCAGCTCCTTCCAGATAAAATTACTTATTTTCAGTAAATGACTATTATTCTGGCTTGTGCTAACAGTTGCTTATAATACAAGGGACAGAGGGAGAGGAGCATGTGTCTCTCTACCAGCTGTTGCTTCACTTCTTCCAAAAAGCATGAAGAAGTTGTTGGCAGCCATTGCAAAAAGATTTTCTTTCTTCCTTTTCAAGCACAAGTATAACAGCTGTTGCCTCTGGCAAGTGTAATTTTTGCCTTGTTAATGCTCATCCCATCCAGAATCTTATTAAAAAAAAAAAAAAAGAAATAGAAAAAAGAAAAAAATTGTGAAAATTGTGCAATTAATCAAACTTGGTTCATAAGTTTGGAACACTCCAACCTTAAAAGAAACCAACATCCAAGAAAAATAGCAATCTGGCCACTTGAAGACAAAACACCCCATCTCTCTAACCTAGAATGAAGAGCAAAAGCAAAAGAAATTATCACTGCTGGTCACTCTGAAGAATGCTGATCCTACATGATCCTTTCTGTTCCTTTATCAATAAACACACTTCTTTTCCCCCTTGGCTGCATATCATTTTCTTGATAGAAATTTTATTTATTTGTTCCACACTGAGATTCAAAAAAATCATAGAATCATAGAATCATTAAGGTTGGAAAAGACCTCTAAGATCACCCAGTCCAACTATCAACCTACCACTATGCCCACTAAACCATGTCCCTAAGTGCCACATCTACACATTTCTTGAACACCTCCAGGAAAGGAGACTCTGCCACCTCCCTGGGCAGCCTGTTCCAATGCCTGACCACTTGCTCAGAGAAGAAGTTTTTCCTAACATCCAACCTGAACCTCCCCTGGTGCAGCTTGAGGCCATTACCTCTCACCCTATCACTGTTACCTGGGAGAAGAGGCCGACCCCCACCTATCTACAACCTCCTTTCAGGTAGCTGTAGAGAGCAGTGAGGTCTCCCCTGAGCCTCCTCTTCTCCAGACTGAACAGCCCCTGTTCCCCCAGCTGCTCCCCATCAGCCTTGTGCTCCAGGCCCTTCACCAGCTTCGTTGCCCTTCTTTGGACACGCTCCAGGGCCTCAGTGTCTCTCTCGTAAGTAAGTAAGTGTCTCTCTTGTAGTAAGCGGCCCAAAGATGCCCATCTTGTGACAACTAAACTGTGTGGCAGGGCTCCCCTGCATGACTGCTGGTGGCAGATACCTGAAAGCTCAGTTCAGTTCAGAAATATATCTCCTCATCTGAGCTGAAGAAGTAGATGAAAACTTAACATTTTGGTGGTTTGCACAGTTTTTTTCTTATAATTATCCAATGTCATGGCCAGAAGCGTAGTTTTCTCACTGGAAGCTCTGCCAAGGCAGTCTGGGTGATACAGCAACCAGGAACCCCTACAGTTTTAGTCCCACCGGGCAGCCAAACCTTCACTGGGCAAACAGCCCCCATCACTATCTATCACAGGAAAAAGCCATCTTCTTTCTACAGGGAACCCCCTCAGCACTGACTTTTCTCCATTATTTGCAGCCAAGCTGCTCAGGTGTCTTCCTCAGCACTGTCTCTGGCTTCCCTCAGTTGATTGTGGGATTTTAACAATGTATGTAACCTCTGCACTTTGGTTCCTTGTTTCTCTCCTCCTCCTTCTGAGGACCTCACCTTTGTCCCTGGATTTGCCCCACCGGGACATTGCATTGTAGCTTGGCACCGCCCAAAAATGCTGTGGGTTGTGGTGAAACAATTTGGATCGTCTCATTGCAAAAGAGTCTTAAAGGAGATCGACTACGATAAAGGGCTTTGAATTCCCTCATTAAAAATGCAGCAGGTTAACCACAACAGAAATCCTAAGCACATATGTCTAAGTACATGCACAGGATCAAGTTTATAATTCCCCAGGGTTATGTTTCTTGATTACAATGGTATTTATTTATTTATTTATTTATTTATTTATTCTGGCAGACCTAACAGGAAACACAGTCAAAAGCAAATTCTAGACCTAACCCTCCTTTATGGGGAGCTGATTTTGATACACAATGAGGAAGCTGCAGAGCAGCAAGGATCTATCACATGTGCAAGGAACTACAATAATCTGTGCCATTTTGGGACAGATCACGTTCATTCAGAAAGGCAGGATTAGGAGGAGGGCTCCACTCCCATGGTTTAATTCCAGGTGAAGTGAGAGGAACTCTGCTAGCATGCATACTGTAGCAGTGTTGTTTGTCATTCCACCAAAAGTCATGATCTTGATGTGAAAATGACCAGGTAAAATCCAGTGATCTGTTCTCGTGCAGAAAGGGGCATTAGGATACTGAATTAGTCTCTTAGAGCTTGCAAATCTATGCATCCTTATTCTTCAAACCAGGGCCAAGTCACAATGCTTATTTTTAGGTAGAATTCTCTGTTGCAATCAATGGCAAATTTGGACTAGAAGTCAATTATGCCATCTGGCCCTTAGATAGAGCCTTGTACGTTGTTAGCTTTGCAAAATTAAAGGAAGATAATGTTAATCATTCAGAAAAAGCAGCTGCTGCTGGAGCTGTTCCTTGGGTAGAGTGCTAGTCAGCCAGGGGCTAGCAATTCCTCCAAAGTGCGTTTGATTTAGCAGTATAAAGTTTGAGCACATTTCTTAAGAGGCATTAGCAACTGCTATGAATAAATACACAGACCCACCTGCCACCTACCTTTGAGCAAGTTTACTTGAACACGTGATGGCAGGGACTGGGATACTTCTGGCTCAGCGCTTGCTTAAGTTGTTGGGTGAATTTTGGCAAGGCATTTCTTACTGTAGCTGTTTCCTTTCCAGTCTGTCCAGTCACAAGCACGTTACGAGACAGACTGAGTATAGTCCTGTCTTTGTATGGAGCCTCACGGAACAGGACTCTGATCTCAGCTTGCACATCTAGATCAAACTCGTTGACCCTGATTTTTCAGCTGTGTACATCCAGAAGTAAGCAGGCCTCAACATTCCATCCCACAGCAGCAGAGGAAGGGGGACGCCAAAGGGATCGGGAGCACAGAAAGCTGGGCTCAGGTTTATTTTAGACCCAGTGCTACACACAAGCCCCTTCCTCATGCAGCCCCTGGGATCTCCAAGTGAAGAAACAAAGCCCAGCACAGGTGACGCAGCACTGCCATCCCTGCCAGCACCAAGAGCTGCCCTGGCTGTGCCCAGGGCATGGCAACAGCACAAACCAACCCATGCGTGCAAGCAGGAGGGTGAAACATGGGGGCTGATCTCTGCAGCCTCCCTCGGAGCCCAGCTGGGCTTTGCCCCACTCCTGAGGGCTACCTGGGGAGACCCTCGAGCTGGTGGCACACAGATAATTTCCGTGTAGCCACTTCCAGAAATACATTTTCTGTCTTTGAAATGGTGGAGTGAAAGAAGCTGAAAGGACAATTTTTTCACAGTAAATCTTTGTTCCAGCAGCTAATGAGCAGATTCAGCAGTCTGAGTGATGTCTCCTCCTCCAAATTGCTCACACCAGAGGTCACAGTGGCTCTCTCAAGGGCAGAGGCTTTGTGTTTGCTGTCCGTGTTTGCAAGAGGATGGATAGCCTTTATTTTTCAGCACTCGTCGGCTGGATCCAACAAGGTGCTGATCACTTTCTGCTCGGAGCTAAGCACCCACTGACAAACGAGGTGCCTTAGCACCTCTCTGGAGGTGATCAGCATCTGGCAGAACAAAAGGCTGCAGGGCTGAGCTACCCAGACAGCCCACACAGCAATAAATTAGACACTGTAATTGCTGTGCTGGCAAATGTATTCGTTGCTCTCACTCAGCAGTGCTGCTCACGCAGCTGGGCACATTGACGTTAAAGCTTACCTGCCTGGGGAAAATACTTGTACTCTCAGACGTTTTCAGGAACCAGTCTACTGCAGATGGGTTGAGGAAACACGGATATCCTGTGCTCCCCTGTGTGCTGCTGTGAGGAACTTCCATTATTTGCTTTGTCTGCTGAGAAAGGAACTGCTGGATGTTGAAGGCTTTTTAAAAATCTCTACTTGATTGTTGTTAAATGCTTGAACATGTTCACTACGAAAAGAAGCCAGTCAGTTTTCTTTTTCAGGTTGTATTTTCCAGCATTCAGGTTTCTACGACACGAATTTGGATTTGATTTCTTTTAAGTTTTCTAATTTACATCTTTTAGTATTTTGGCTTGACCTCACACATGGAGACAGTAACCACCAAAGAAAATACCTAACATCAACTATTTCAAATCAATTTTTTCCCAGCTCAAGCTGTGCTAAATTAGGGCATTCCAAATTCAAACACTGTACAAACAACCTTACACATACTGTATTTGAACTGTAATAATGAACTGTAGACAGCAGAGTGACTATGGTGCCAATGAGAGAAGAAAACCCCCTCTTAATTATTGGAGTGTTTATGGGAGAAAACATCTGCAGGCTGCTTTGCAGCACCTCAGCACAGCAGTCCATTTCTCAGTCTCAGTGTACTGTCTGTAGATATTGTGCTGCACAACCTGAGTTAAAAAATCCCTCAGTACCAGAAACCATGAGGAAACTGTATTTTAAAGTTAGACTTTAAAAAACTTTAAAGATTTACTCTTCAGGATTTCCTTTTTTTGTAGAAGATCATTTTTGCTTCGTTTTAGTGTGAATGATAATGACGGTTTTTCAGAGCCATAAGGGACCAGAAATGCAACATCAAACCTGAACAAATTCTCTTGTTGGAAAAAGCTTGCTTTAGGATCTAACGATCATTGGGATTTATCAGCAAAACCATGGGCATGAAAACCCTCACGCTTGAACAGTACAATTAATACAGCCACATTGCACATGTGCTATGCAGGATCTTCCATTCCTTTCCTGTGCATAAGAGAATGTACTGTTTACCCCGTACAGTACAAACCCTACTTTTCTCAAGCAGTGCAACACAGACCGAGTGCTACTGCTGGAATGTGAACATCCCACTTTGCTGAGTGTGGGTCCTTCCGTTGTGTAACCTTCGCGTCACATAACAAGGGACATCAGTTAGCCAGAAGAGTGGGGAAGTGAAAGGCTGGCAGAGAACTCAGGGACTTCTTGTGCAGTCAGCCAGCAGTAAGCTGAAAAGAAAGAAACGCAATACTGTGAATTATCTGGTGCATGGTGCAGCCACGCTGGCACAGCTTACCCGTAATTTGTTTTGATCTGCTGGCCACTTCAGACACGTTTAAGCAACCATCTACTTTTACCTGCAAGAACCTAGAAGCAGATATATAGTGTAAATGAATGTGGGTCATGAACTTCTCTGTAAGTACTGGGATATATAATTAGAAACTCCTGTGTCTGGCGAATGATCTTGCCTTTCCTTTCATGATCAGCACAGGTAATTGGAAGGTCTTACAGCAGCCCAACAAGCGCAGCATATGGGAGAAGCTGGCTTTAGGGGGGTGCAATTGGCTGTGTACTAAGTAGGGTGCAAGAGCAGCAGCTTTTGCCTGGACAAGCAGCGAGATGCCTCCCAGCCTCCAGTGGCTGCCTGCAGGCGAAGCGCCCTTCCCTGTGCTTTGTCTCTAATGCCACAGGAGAGTCCCAGGCACCCCAGTGGGCAATTCCTGCAGACCCCTCCTGGGGTCGTGGGATCTGCAAAGCACCCTGAAGTGCCAGCTCCGTGCTTCCGCTACTGAGGAGCCCAGGTGACCTCTGTCATTTCGTGGAGCTGGGGCTTACAGCTGCAAAGGTCACAGCTGTAGGGGAGGGAGTCTGACTTATGGAGAAGTCAGTACAGCTGGATAAAAACAGGCTTTGGGCACACTGAGCCTAGATTCTCATCCTTCACACAGCTAAAGGTAGATGAGATCATTCCTTTCGTGATGACCAGGCTGGCAGCTGCCTGGAGCCAGAGCTCGCAGTGCTCATTTCTCTGCTGCCCAGCCAGTGAGGCATAAGGCATGCCAGGCTTCGGAGTGAGGACGGTTCCTCAGTGCCAGCGCCCGGCACAGCTGGCCTGCTGTGGTCTTGCCCTGGTCACACACACAGAGGGGTGCGACACTGCCCTTCCCTCTGCTTTTCCCCCAGACCATGAGGCTACCCTGTGTTTTTATTTCATTTTTGTGAGGTGCTCACGCCCAGGGAGCATCGCAGCACCACAGCAGCTGGAAGCTGCCTTGCTGCTGGCAAGCACATGGCGGGCGTGTGGGAAGAGTGGGCTGAGCCCCCAGTGCAGGCCAGGCTGGGGGTAACCTGCACCCACACTGGGTGCGGTATAAAACCAGAGGGAATCCTGATCTGGCCAGAGGCAGCCGGAATACCTCTGGCCATCAGGAGGTAACATTTTGCACAGAGGGTGCCAAAATGTGACCACTGCAAGGCTTGCTGTTCAGTGAAGCAAGGGTCTCAAGGTCTGCTCTTCTGATTGAACCGAAATGCGGACACTTCTCTCACTCTCTCTCTCTTTACGGCTGCGTGATGCTTTCGTAACTGCAGTTCCAGCCAACGTTTAATTTCCTCCTTCCCTCAGAAATTCTGGAGTGCCTCTCGCTATATTAAATTACTGCCACTCCAGTGGAGAACAGAAGAGATGCTGTGATACTATTTTTGGTCCATTAAGTTTCTAATCAGTTTAGGTTAGATATTCAAAAGCACTAATTAATGCTTTTAACATGTAATAGCAGCAATGCCCTACAATTGAATTAATACCATTTTCAAGGCAAAATATAAAATACCTATTGCCAGTGAAAGATATAGTAGAAACAAAGGTTGAGAATATTTATAAATTACTTAAGAGTACAAAATGTACAGAACTAATTGCTAGGATCTCACAGCCAAGCATTCTGAATCCAGAAAGTTAAACGAAGATCAGTCTTTCAAAAACCCTGGAAAAGATGAAATTAAGAAATTCTCAGTTTAAACAATGACTCAGTTGTTTCTCATTTCACAATGAAACTCCTCAGACAACCAAACTCCTGTCTGCTGTCACCAAAGCACCACTGAGGTGCTTTAATATTTGGCCTTAAAGACAGGGGATATGTTTTACAGTTTCCTTCCATGTAATTACTGACAGGCAGAATCAAACTGTATTTAATTCTTGTTTTTAAATTTGCATATTTCTAATTACATGGTTAGATAAGTATAACATCTCTGAGCATCACATATTTACAAATAATCCTCTGTTTGGAAATAATTACTGCATCTCCAGAGCATGTTCCTTTTTGTTTCACCTTTCAGTCCCCGATATATGCCTACAGTCTGAGCTATACTTTTACACAAGGCTTTCTGCACAGGAGGATTTGCTTGATTTTGGTAAAGCTTACTGAAAATTTCCAACTGTAAGCCCCAACTAAGTAGAGAATGCTACTGTGCGCTCTCCTTGATGGCTTAAAAAGATATGACTGAGCATGCATCTGCTAGGTTTTTGAGGCAGACCTGCAGATGCTCTAACCCATCACAGAGCCACCAGTGGTTCATATCGACCTGCGTGCTCCTCCCCGGCTCTCCTGCTCTTGGTGCGGTGCAGGGCCCACGGATCTGGGGGCCCGTTCAGGAGCAGCAGTGCTGCTGCAGAGGTGACCCGCTCAGTCCCTACACAGCCCTTGCAATTAGATTTGGCAATCATTGACCTAGCTAAAGAAGATTGCCTTTGAAATACAGCTTGTCCAATAGGCTTTGAACAATTTTAACAGCATGCAACCTGATGACACCTTATTTGCCAAGCAGCCTGACTTTTCCAGCTTGGCCGAACAACCTCAATTTGCATGCAGCCTCAGCTGCTGCTTCTCCCTGGCCCCTCCTTTTCTCTTCATTTGCACAGGATCCTGCTGCTTTCTTCCAGTGTTTTGACTTTGGACCCCCGCTTCCCACCACTGTTTCACATCTACTCCCACTTATCCCCTGCAATTCTCTGCTCCTGCCACAGACACTGAGCTCTCTCGGCTGTTTTTGTCCTTAGCTCCCCTGCTTGCTCCTGGTTCCACCCTCTCTCGTCTCCTGAATTGCCTCCTTCTCATTTTCCCTCTTTAATCTCTCACCCGTCTCTGGCTCCCCAGCATTTCAATGAATGCATCTGTTAATCCTCTTTATTGCTTACCAACGCCTCCCCCCAGCCCCGATAACAACCCTTCACACATTGTCTTTCAACCACCATGCACCTCCCTTCTCCACGCACTGCAGGCTGACGGAGAGCCTGTTGGCTGCAGGAGTGAAATTAATCTTGCCAAAAATAAAAGAGCACAGTGCTGGTCTATCGACCTCCAACAGCCGTGTGGACACCCTTCACAGCTAAGCGACCATGATCCTATCCTATAAGAAGCATCTAAAGCTGGTCAGATGCACAGCACCTAGGAAAATCCTGTTTCCCTACCCTACCTAAAAAGGGAATCCTAAAAATTGAGTAGCTCTGGCGGCAATGGGCAAGAAGACTCCCAGGCCTTCTTTTAGCACAGCCTCTCCGATGCCAGTCTGGGTGAACCTCGTTACCAGCACAAGCCCAAGCCTGGTTACAACAGGTCACTTCATCACAGTGTCTCACGTGTAGCCTCTCATGCAGAACAAATGGCCAGTCCTGCCATCACCCGCCAGCCCACGATACAACCACTTCGGTATGCTCTCATACACTGCCATACACCCTTTGTGATGCCCAGCATTTTTGGGAGGAGTTGTCTGCACACACCTGCAAAACCAACACACCTGCAAGGTTCTCCTTTTCCTCACTGACAAATAAAGTACTTGACAAGGGTCAGGCTTTTGTGCCGGCAAGCACCATCCCACTGGCTTGTCGTGCTGCCCGTCTGGCTGCAGAGCAGCTCCCGCACTGTGTCGGGAGTTGGACTGTCCCATGGGTGGTCCTGTGTGCAGCCAGGAGCTGGGCTCGATGATCCTTGTGGGTCCCTTCCAACTCAGGGTATTCTATGGTTCTATGGTACTTCAGTGTCTGGCACAGCGAGGTCCTCATCCACGGCCTGTGCTCTTACATGTCACAAATTAATGTATCTAAAATGGCAACAGCAACCGCTGAGTCAAGATTGGCATTTGCACGACAGTATAAAGAATGGGAGTCAACCCTAAGAGGCGCAGTTGTAGCTTAGAGATAGCGTACGCTGTTCATCCTGCGGGAAGCTGGGAGCAATTGAGCACATTTGACACTCTTTGGTGATCCTGCCTTTTCTTGGTAGCACTGCAGATTTGTTTATCAATATCTAAAAATGTCTGGCTTAAAATAAAGGAGCGTTTTGACCATGATAAAATACCTACACTCCACAAGACAGCATGAGCCTTGCTCTTTTTCCTTCATACTTACTTTCCCTTCTTTCCATGACTAGGAGTGTGACCTTAATTTATACTGACCACCTTGGTTTTTTAGCATATGTTTTCTTACTAAAAGTAAGAGGAAACTGCAGCTAAATATCCTACCCCTTTAAAGCCCAGACAGACCGAGGGTGAGGAGGCAGTTATCAGAACAGTTTTGGAAATCAGCAGGTGCTACCTCTCCTGGAAAAGAGGAGGTGAAAAAAGGGGTGGGTGTCTGCGAGCCTTATTCTAGTCACACGCCCAGGGGGGTTGCGAAGACATCTTTGAGGGTGTTCAGTGGAAGTGTTTCATACCGAGGTGTTTTTCTGCTGAATCTTGTGTTGAATAAAAGTCTGTCTTTAAAGAAACTGCAACGGGAAGTCCTTGCTGTGATGGGAAACAGATTAGTCCTTACAAGAAGTGATTATTCAGGGTTAGTCACCTGTCTGTTTTTGTCAGTTAACCTTTCTGAGCATGTATTGCTCTGTTTAAACATTCATCTCAAAGTTTAGTTTTCAAAACCCATTGGTGGTATGCTGAGCAGGTCTGGAATGCAAGAACTGACTTGTATTCTGATTTTCGCTCTTATCGTTTTTAAGGTATTTTAGGACATGCACGTAGGAGTATGAAAGGAAAGGTAGGCATTAAACTGCTAGAGCAACACTTAATAGCTCTGGTATTTTCTGGACAATTTGTAAAATGTAATGGAAATGATCTTGAACGCGCCGTGCAATGAATCCCTTTGTGAAGGATCCTATGTGGGCTGTAGGAAAAATAGCATGAAAATGAAAAATGTGTTAAAATGCCAAAAATCAAAATTCCAGCCTTTTGTTTTTAAAGTTGAAAACAGAAGACATAGTCCATTAGTTTAAACGGAGGGATGAAAGGAATTACTGCAGGCGCGCCTGTGAGTTCAGTAAGCTTTACTTAAATTCTGACAACAAAACGCTTGAATAAAAGAAATTAGGTGGCTGCCATTTAAGTGTCTTAGTGAGTGCATTAGGCCCTGTTGAAGCAGGGAAGGCTAATGGATTTCTTTTATTTAGTGTAATTATAGAAGAAATTGAGCCCTTTTGGTAGCTGAAATAAAAGGAGTACCATATAGTGAGCGGGCATGTGCAGACTGATTACAAACTGTCTTCTGCATGTTGACAGAGATTTGAATATATATGAAAAGGAGAGCAAAACCGTTGCTCTTGGCTACCTTGAGAAAAAAGGGGGGCTGTGGAAGCCATTGATAGGTGGAAAGGGGGTTGAAAATATCTTCAGTCATCTAATTCTTGCTTAGTGCAAGAAAGTGCGAGTTTGTTCGTTCTTTGAAAAGAAAGCGTTGCACAACAGGTACCTCAGTCTATTGTCACCTTCTCATCCTAATTAAAACAACATCCAGAACATCTGAAGTCATGAACTAGGATTCACCCAACAGTATCTTATAAGCACAGACATTTCTCTCTCCTAATGTTGCTGATGTTCTACCTCCAAGAGGGAGAACCCAAATGGGCAAGTATCTTGCCAGCATGATGGTGACGAGCAGCTTGCGTTGTGAAGGAGATGGGCAGAAGGTTGTAAATGAGTCTTGAAAATCAACACAAAGCACCAGCATCACCACGGTTGTAAAGAATAGCTTTATACAATGAAGTACCTCCAGCTGCAGCTGGCAGTGGTGAATGTGCATGATCATCGTGGTTTCTGTCTGTAGAAGAATGTTTATTTGTGCCGCCATTTTTTTTTTTTTAGTCTAAAAATTGTATGTAATGTCTAGAATTAATCTATTTTTAAACACTTCTAATCATCACAATTATTGGCTCAATGTCGAAATGGAGACCGGCGACAAGTGGCGCCCATCAGGGATCAGTACTGGGACCAGTGCTGTTTAACATCTTTGTTGGCGACATGGACAGTGGGATCAAGCGCACCCTCAGCAAGTCTGTGGATGACACCAAGCTGCGTGGTGCCGTTGACATGCTAGAGGGAAGGGATGCCATCCAGAGGGACCTGGACAGGCTGGAGAGGTGGGCCCATGCCAGCCTCATGAAGCTCAACAAGGCCAAGCGTAAGGTCCTGCACCTGGGTCGGGGCAATCCCAAGCACAAATACAGGTTGGGCAGAGAATGGCTGGAGAGCAGCTCTGAGGAGAAGGATTTGGGGGTGTCGGTTGATGAAAAACTCAACAGGAGCCGACAACATGCGCTTGCATCAAAAGAAGCATGACCAGCAGGGCAACGGAGGTGATCCTGCCCATCTACTCTGCTCTCGTGAGGCCCTGCCTGGAGTGCTGCGTCCAGTTCTGGGGCCCTCAACACAAGAAGGACAGCGAGGTGTTGGAGGGGGTCCAGAGGAGGGCTATGAAGATGGTCAGAGGGCTGGAGCACCTCCCCTACGAAGGCAGGCTGAGAGAGTTGGGGTTGTGCAGCCTGGAGAAGAGAAGGCTCCGGGGGGACCTGACAGCAGCCTTCCAGTACCTGAAGGGGGCCTACAGGAGAGCTGGGGAGGGACTCTGTAGAAGGGCATGTGGCGACAGGATGAGGGGTAATGGCCACAGACTGAAAGGGGGGAGATTTCGGCTAGATATTAGGCAGAAATGTTTTCCTGTGAGGGTGGTGAGACACTGACACAGGTTGCCCAGAGAGGCTGTGGATGCCCCCTCCCTGGCAGTGTTCAAGGCCAGGCTGGATGGGGCTCTGAGCAACCTGGTCTGGTGGGAGGTGTCCCTGCCCATGGCAGGGGGTTGGAACTAGGTGATCTTTAAGGCCCCTTCCAACCCAAACCATTCCATGGTTCTGTGATTCTATGATTCATTGAAGCCTAGCTATGTTTCTGCTTTCTTGCTGAGTAGACCTCTTCGGTCGAGTAGAAATCAAGAATCAAGCATGCCTGGACAGCTGTTTATTTTCAAAGCGTACAGCCCTCTTCACTTGGCACTTTGTGTATTCTACTGGCAATGGCTCTTGGCATCAACCCCATTCTCATCGCTCTGGCTTGGGTTTCAGCATGGAGCTGTCACCATTGCAGACACCTCACACTCTGGTACCAGCTCGAGTTTCACCGAAATTCAGTTGCACCTTTTCCGGAGCTGCTCACATTGCAGCTGTTGCCGATACAGCTGTGCTGGCCGAAGTCCACAACGAGGTGCCAAAACCCAGCCCGCAGTGTCGTGCGGAGGAGTCTGCTTTCCGAGCTCATCTTGCCGGGCCGGTGGGGAGTGATGGAGCCGGCGGCTGGGGAGGGCCCAGCTCCCGAGGCCCACTTTGGGCAGCAGCAGGGTGCCCGCAGGAGGTCAGGCGGCCGCGGGCGGCCACGGGGGCACACACACAGGCGGCGGCAGCCCCCAGTGCCCGGCTCCGTCTCGCTGCCGCGGCAGGCTC